>JACBWV010000364.1:7690355-7907855 GCA_013435795.1 Chlamydomonas sp. ICE-L
TCCCTCGGTACAGCAATCCTGGACTTACGAATCGGCAGGCGGCATCCTCCGCCGCTCTCGCACCCGAATTGTCCCTGGTTCCCTTCGCCAAACCCGCTGTCCGACCCCTTCGCCGTCGGAAACTCGAATTGGATTGAAATTTAAATTTGAATTGGCAACACCTGCCACATTATTCTGCGGCCGTACTACTGGGTTTTGTTCACCCGTTTGGAAGCACCAAAAAACACAACGTAGCTGGCAAAAACTAAAAATGAGGGGGGGCACGGTCTGGATGCTAGTTCCCGGGTATCGACCCGGTGTGTGCTTCCATAAAACGGCGGCACTGTAAAATACTCTGAAAGCTAGAAATAAAGTGGGAGTGGACTGTGTCCGCCAGTTTAAGGGCACACAATCTGTTAAGTCCAAGTGTGGTCATAGAAGTCAGAAAAGAGGTTGGGATAGTACTTGTTGTTCCAATAGTGATGCCTACGTAGTGAACAAGATATCCAGCCAGGGTGAGGCCGTTCACTAGTCTAACATGCTGGGCATGTTTAATGATACATTTGGTAGCATGGTTGGAATCAGAGCAGTACCCAAGCTCAAGGAGCCAAATTTATTTATCAGTTAGGCAGGTAGGAGAGTCTATGTCAGGTAGGATGGCAAGGTCAGGTCTCATTTAATTCCAGTCTTCTTCAGATGTGGAAGTAGGGCGTACGCCCAGGCAGGAAGGCGTTTACCTAGGACAACCCCCCTGGGGAGGTCTCTTCCTTGCCAGCATCCATAATTATTCTGCGTGAGCCCAGGCCTCCATTGCTGATGGCCTTGTGAATGAGTCGCACTGCGGCGTCATGTCTCTTGATATAGAGCCCCTTGAAAGTCCGGTGTGGGAAGCCCGCCAGGATGTGGCCCGCTCCGTCCTCACAGGTGTGGCAAATGGTGAAATGGGGCATAAAGGAGTTGTGGGCGGGTGGGTGCTGTTAATATAAGAAAGTTTCCATCGGTATGCAAGTTTACGGTTCCACAATCTACCCAGCGGGCATTAAGGATGTGGAATTTAGTTTTATGTTGGATGAGGGTAGAGGACCCGAATTTATTATTTGCATGGGAAAGGTGATGAGGAGTGTTATCGGCCCAGGACCCCGTGGTGGTATAGATCCCTTTAAGCGGGTGTTGGCCAAGGTGGCAGCTAGCGGAAGTTTGAGCTGATTCTCCGGTGTGATGGTGGGGTGCTCAAATGCGTGGGATATATTCGCCCATGGGTGTCGAGGTGGTCGGACAGTGGCCAGTTACGTCAGCGTATACGACTAGAACTAGGCCATCCCAGCATCTGATCAGACGCAACAAGGGTAGGTTGTAGGATGACGCATTATGTCGTTGGTAACGTGTTGATACTGTGGAATAAATGGCTTATTATAAGCGTGGAGTTTGAGGGGCCAGCCCGTTTCCCTTGCCTGAGGCCCAACCACCAAGTATTGACTGATATGTATCACTTGTAAAGCATACTTCATCACTCTGTAACACTAAAGGAGGAGGGGGGGCGGGGGGAGGGGGGGGGGGCAAAACGCTCGGGAGCGCCTTCCGAAATCAACAATGGACCCACATGACTTCAGATAAAGGGTGCCCCCTATTCTCAATATCGGCGTGGGGGGTGTGTGAACCCCAAGGATGCAGCTTCTCAGAAAGGCCCAACCGAATAATCCGTTTACCCATACACTCCACCGGATCAAAACATAGGTCGTGCAACTAATAACTAAGGACCTACCTGTGCCAACCTAGAGACGACCCACCATGGAAGGTTAACCAAGGCAAGGGTACGTCGTCAACATGGCACGCACGTAGACTACATGCCCAACCAGGGGCAAAGAGGTGCTGGTACTCAACAAAGAAAACGGACTTCACTGAAGGATGAGGGCCTGGAGGACCACATGAACAAGCAAACGAATAAAGTCATACAAATAACAAACAAACTAATAAAGACAAACACAAACAAACACAAACAAACACAAATAAACACAAATAAACACAAACAAACACAAATAAAGACAACCAAATAACAAACAAACAAATAAAGACAGACAAATAAAGCGAAGGTGGGGATTATGCAGATACCGACCAGGAGGTATGATCCGAGACTATATGGAAATGAAATTGAAATTGTTCTTACATCCGTGTAATGACGTGGTTACCCACAAGACGTGAAGTTGTGGGCCACACACATAAGCCGGAGCTAGCTTGAAATCACCGTATAGCCTTAGTACGTCACGAAACTAACCAAACCATTGTACTACAGTTGCCAGTTGGGCGGGCGCTTAAGCGCACAACGGCAAATTGGTCAGCGCTTTTGTGTTCAAAAGCCAAGACGCGAGCTCGCCGCAGGCTTTGAATAATACTACGCGAGAAACGCGCAGTAGGCCCCCAAAAGCCGTGCGTGCTGAAACACGCTGTCTCGCGCGCGCTTGGTAGTACCGCCGTTAACAACTAGCCAGAGCATTGAATCCGAAGACTAGACAAACAAGCCAAGCAACCAAAGTCCTCAGGCTGCTCGATGTGACAATCCCCAAGCAGGGCGACAGGGTCAGGCGGGGATATTCCCCATTGGACGAGGCAGGTTCCACCTCTGAATGATCCAGGGCATACCATGCCCATTGCCTAATCGAGGAGGGGTTTCCGAGGAGGCACGGATTCTTCTCTGACCCCCCGTCTTTCGGCGGAGTTCGGCTAAGGAGCATATATTGTACAGACCTCAGCACATATGAATGGCTGTGGCTGTCGCAGAGAGAGAGGAGAGAGAGATAAGAGGGTATCACGTCATTTATTTTTAGGTCTTCGGTATCTAATTCCACTCATGTCCGTTTCTATAATGTTATTTTCCGTGACGGCAAGCAGAATCGGACCGATTGGCCGAGCGGTGCTAAGGCGGTACGTTAGGAATATTGCGGTCAGGGTCTCGCAGAATGGAACGTGCGGAGTCTGAAAGGGCGTGGGTTTCGGAACCCCACATCGGTCCAGAATCGGCACGATGTATTTTTAGCCGCCTCACTTTGGTGAATGCGACAGTGTATCATTACTTATGACTTGCAAGAAAAATAATTACTGCATAGTTTTAACAAAAAAAAATTGGGACACGACAAAGCTGTAACGTTCGCCTTTGGCCTCCGACGGGTCAATATCCGTAAGCGATCCGGACATCGAACGATCGGCAGGCGGCATTTCTCCCCGCTCTCGCACCGATTGTCCTGTGTTCCATTCCGCAGAACCCGCTGTCGACCCCTTCGCCGCGAAAACGTCGAATTGGAATTGAAATTTATATTTGAATTGCAAGCACCTGGCGACATTATGTCAGTGCACGCGGTACTACGGTTGTGTTTCACCCCGGTTTGGAAGCACCAACACAACGTAGCTGCCAAAAACTAAAAATGAGGGGGGGCACGGTCTGGATGCTAGTTCCCGGGTATCGACCCGGGGTGTGCTTCCATAAAACGCGTGCACTGTAAATACCTGATGAGCGAGAAATAAAGTGGGGAAGTGACTGTGTCCGCAGTTAAGGGCATCACAATCTTTTAGTCCAAGTGTGGGTCTATAAGTCAGAAAAGAGGTTGGGATAGCACCCCGTTGTTTCCAATAGTGATGCCTACGTAGGTGACAAGATATCCGCCAGGGTGGGCCGTTCACTAGTCTAACAGCGGTGTGGCAGTTTAATATACAGTTTGGTTAGCATGGTTGGAATCAGAGCAGTACCCAAGCTCAAGAGCCAAATTTTTTACAGTTAGGCAGGCGTAGGACAGTAGGCTATGGTCAGGTGGATGGCAAGTCACGATCTCATGAATTCCCAAGTCTTCTTCAGTGATGGGGAAGGGGGTGGCCAGCAGGAGAGGCGTTTTACCTAGGAGACCCCCATGGTTGAGTCCTCTTCCCTTGCCAGCATCCATAATTATTTCTGCGTGAGCCCAGCCTCCATTGCAGATGGCCCTTGTGAATGAGTCGCACTGCGGCGTCATGTCTCTTGATATAGAGCCCCCAAGCTCAAGTTGCATTAATAATGATAACGCATTAGTAATGATAACGTTACCGAGCTCAAGTTGCATTAATAATGATAACGCATTATTACGATGCACGCATTAGTTATGATAACGTCCCGATCTCAGGTGTATTATAAGGATAAAACATTAGTAATGTAACGTACCAGCTCAAGTCATATTGTAATAATAAGCATTGTAGCCAGACCATTAGTTAATGAAAAAAATAACGTTACCGAGCTCAAGTTGTTTTAGTAATGATAACGAATTAGTAATGATATTGTTACCGAGCTCAAGTCATATTAGTAGTTTATGAGGGCATTATAATGATACGTGCCGACGCAGTTGTAGTAGGAATGATCACGCATTTAGTTATGGTAACGCCTGGTGGGGCGTGTATTACGGGAGCCTGTCCGTACGGTGGTAGAGAACGCGGCTAGTTTACCTGGACCGTGCTACCATGGGCGGTGACAGCTGTAGTTTTCCGAGTATGTGCAAGCACAGGACGAGGGAAGACGTAGGATAAGATCTTTACAGTTTAGATAAGCTTCGCTCACTGCCCTAGGAGAAGGTACTGGGATGCCCGGCGGTACCTCATGTACCGGCATCAGTGTTCGTGCCAAACTGGCACGGACAGCAGTACAGTGGCAGCAGGGAGGAGTCCTGTGCACTCTATGTCATCTAGGGAGCCGGTGAAACCCGGCGAATAACATCCCCCCCATTCCTGGTATTCTTCATGTTGGAGAATTCGCTGGAATTAGAGAGTCTAAAACAACTAGAGGGACTTCACAGATTCATAGGACTTGTAATGTCTGTTAAGAAGCTAACTGCCTGTGGGCTGACTTTGAGGGGGGTGCAGCAAAAGAAACAGACGCCAGTAATCAGGGGGCAGGACAGTCTGAGAATCTCCTGCAGGACAGGTCGCTGCGCAAAGCTAAACGAAATAGAAGAAAGCAGTCCAGCAAAGTGCAATCAATCAATATCGAGGGAAAAGCTTGAACATTTTGATGTGCGTCAGGAAAGTTAGCTGGGCTCAGGGGCACAGATGCAGGGCCAAGTTTAGTCAAGCTTGATCTTTCCAGTGCAGCCAATCTGCTGTCTGAATACACAGAACTTGGACCTGGGCAGAGCTTTGGTGAGCATGTCAGCCATGTTGGCATCAGTGGGAATCCAGTTGAGCTTGATGCCTTCTTTCTTGGATTGCTCTTTCGAAGTGAATCTTTGTTTCCATATCTTAGCTGGAAGAGAGCTTCTCTTGGTTCCATGCACTGAGTGCAGCTTGGTTGTCACCATTAATGGTGAGTGCAGGGGGCATGGTACTTGCTTGTGGCAGAGAATTGCAGTTTCCTCAACCACATTCCTTGCATGGTCTGGCAGAGGGAGCTGCCCAGAAACCAGGCTTCTGTGTGGACAGGGCAAGTGGCAGAATGCTGGATTTTGGATGCCGCATGAGATGGCTCCCCCCCGTTTTGAGGAGACATAGCCTGTTGTGGACTTCCGTTGATAGCACAGCATGGTCAGAGTCCAAGTTGCCATTGAGGAAGTTTCTTGGCGTGTGTGTAGTGATCCCTGGTCAGGTGTGTTGGAGCGGTACTTGAGATACCTTTGCAGCTTCCATGTGGTCATGGAGGGGTGGGCACGTGCCTCCAATCGTGACCGCTGTGGCAAGTATCAGGTCTGGTGTTGACTGCCACGGTAGTTTGAGGGATCCTACAATCTTTGCAAGGGCAGACAGAGCTGGTGTGTCCCTTTTCAGATTAAGTAGGGGGCATCAGGCTGTAATGGGATGGGGAATCTGGTGCTGTTGGGCTCAGAGCATGCGTGGGCCTTGAGCAGGTCCCCCCCTTGGTGAATCTGGATTGGCAGATGTGCCAGGGTTTCCAGCAGTTGCATCTCTGGGATTTCATAGCCACAAGACAGATGGTTCTCCAGATCTCTGGTCTTGTATGTAGAGCTGCATGATCTTGGCTTTGTACTTGCTGGAGAATGTCCTTGTCAAAGGATAGCAGGAGGAAGTCATCAACCCAGAGGAGGACCCAGATGAGGGGTCTTGTTGTTGGCCCAGGGAGCAGGAAGAGTCCTTGGTCAACATCAACTTCTCTGAAGCCAAGGGCTGTCTCATATCCTCTTTGACTTTTAGATACCACTGCCTTGATGCTTGCTTCAGACCATAGAGGCATTTCCACATGCGGCAAACCCTGTGGTCTCTCTCAAACCCTGGGGGTTGGGAACAGTACAGTTCCTCTTCCACTACTCCATTGAGGAATGCTGTGGAGACATCAAGTTGAGCAAGATGAGCTGAGGGGTCTGCAGCCATGGACAGGATGTACCTGATGGTGGCATGTTTGGCAACTGGTGCAAATACTTCATCATAGTCCATGCCAGGGCGTTGAGCATATCCTTTTGCTACTAGACGTGCTTTATTTGTACCTGACTAGCTGACCATCCACTGATTGCTTGTCAAGTCAATGATGTCAAAGACCCATCTAGTACCTATGGCTTTGGCTCCATGTGGGAGTTCTGCTAGGGTCCAGGTGTTCATTTCTGCTAGTGCTGCTAATTCTGCATCCATGGCAGCCTTCCAATCTTTTGCTTGAGGGCTAGCCAGTGCTTCTCTTTCATTTTTGGGTATGATGATTTGGTCTGCAGCTAGGAATGCTAGGTGGTTAGGTGCATGTCTTTCTCTGCCAGTACGGCGAGGTTGAGTGAGGGCAGCTCCTGGTGGAGGGGTGGATGCCTGTTGCTGTGCTGGTGCAGGAGAGGTGATTGCATGTTCTGTTGCATTGCCTTGTGATGACATGAGGTTGGGGAGGTCACCTGCCTGGGACTGTGTGGGGTTGTGTTCATTTCCTTGTTCAACATCGTTGTTGGGTTGAGGTGCACTGTGCTGTGGGGCAATAGTACCTTGCTGGTGCACTGAACTGGGTAGATAGGTAGCTATCATCTATATCTTCTGGTGATCCCCATGCTCCCATGTTTGCCTTGTTTCTTTCACGCAATGCTTCAATGGCTTTGTTTCTGAGGGAGAATGGGATGGTGTAGGGAGAGTGTTCTTCATCTTCAGGTTCACCAGGGGGTGTCTTCCTCAACATGCCTAGAATTTCAGCATCTGCATTGGGGAATCCATTCTTTCCTGCCAGGTTCTCAGACTCATTGGAGGTGATGTCTCTAGCATCATAGATCTTATGGTTGGAGGTCTACAACTCTGTAAGCTTTTCTGATGTGGGAGTAGCCAATGAGGTCTTAGTGATTTTGGCTGATGGTGCAAAACTTCCATGCTCTGGATTTGGGTGGTATGTGGACATAGGCTGTGCACCCAATGGTTCTGAGGTGATCAATCTAGGCTTGATGCCATGGAACATTTCATAGGGGAGTTGTCTGAGTCAGAATGGGGGCTGAGGTTTCTCAAGATGCTAGGCCATTCTTCACCATGTCAGCCCAGTAGCTGTTAGGAAATTTGGATGAGATGAGGAGGGCAGTGTTGCTCTGTCATGGAGAGTTGCGGTTGAGACGTTCTGCTCCTCCATTAGTGGCTGGATTGTTAGGTACTGTGAAGTTGAGGGTAATGCCTTTCTTTTTGCACCAGTTTTTAAATGATGTGCAGATGTACTCGGATCCATTGTCACAGAAGATGGTGCCTATTTTGTTTGTCTGTAAGAACTTCATACCGTTCCAGTTCATGACCATGGTTTCTTTGGGGCACTGTGTGTTTGTTTTTGTGGAATGTGACTATGGAGTACTTTGAGTGGTCATCCAGAATGCCTTGGAAGTATATGTTGCCATTAAGACTGGGTACTTTCATCTTTCCATCATGTCAATGTGGATGATTTGCAAGGGTCTTGTGGCACTGTGTGGATGATGTAGGATATGGGTTCTTGTCCATTTTTAGAGAGGACACACACTTCACACAGTTTTCTTTCCATTTTGTTGCAGGCTGCAGTGGTGTGACATCTGTGCCTGTGACATGTGCTCAGAAATGAGCCTGACTAAACTGCTGTAAGAAAGGTGACCCATTCTGTTGTGGAGAGGTTCTGCTGTTTGTTGGGGTATTTCTGGAAATGGCGGGCCATTACTATGTTCAGACATGTCCCATGGATAAGGGTATTGTCAGGGACAAGGGTGGGAGTGAGGGTATAGATTCCTGTCCTTTGACCCAGTGATGATGACTTTGTTATTGTATGGTCATGGTGCAGGCCTGGAGAATCAAACTGAGCTAACATAGAAGGATTTGCTTTGATGGCTGCCAGCCATTGACATGAGGTTAGGGGTGTTAGGGTCATCATTGAGATGAACATTTCTGAGTGTGTGAATCTTTCCAATTGTCTCCTCTGATCAGAGCATTGCCAGATCTGGTGATGTGTGTATATCCTGGTGCTGTCTGTACTCTGATATGGGGGAATATGTCATGTATGTCATACAACAGGGATTCATTGCCTGTCATGTGGGAGGTAGCTCCAGTGGTTCATGATCCAGTTTTACTTGCCATGCGGTTTGTGCGTGGGGATGCATTAAGGGCATACGAAGGAGACTGAGGTGCAGTAGGGGTAGATGTAGGTTCTTCATATGCTGGCCCATTGGTGCGCTGGTTCGGGCTGCGACAGGGGAATGCTGTCGGGGTGTGGGTCTGGTATCATATGTGGATCTAAGTGCTGCTAGGATTGTCATCAGGATCGTTTATATATGGAACTTGACCATCCGTCTGATAGGTTTCTGAAAGGTGTGCAAGGATGTATTCAAATCTGAAACTGAACTAGTAATTGGTGGATCCGTTAACTCTCATGAGGATACGCTGGGGCGTTGGGGCAAAGTAGTGGTGGGATCCCTTAAGTTCAGCTTCCATTGGAGCAATCCAACTCTTGGAAGAAGTGGTGGTGGTAAGATGAGGTTCGACTCGCTCAGGCGCTCGCGTTGCAGCGGGCCGCCGAGTGAGGCGACGCAGTAGTTTCCGAGATGATGCGGCAGGGATTGTGGGCAACGAGATGAGAGGTGGAGACGTCGGAGTGGATGCCACTGGGGAGGGAGCGGAGAGTGGAGAGGTCAGGATGTGCCGAGACACGGCGGGGTCTGCGTTAAACAACGGGACGTCGGGGACGAGGGAGACAGTGGGGATAGTGGGCTGTCAAGTGGACGGATTGATGGCTTCGTCAGGGGGGGGGGGGGGGGCGGGGGAGGGGGTTTTGCTGGAACGACGCTTGTATGCGCACATGGATTGGGCAGCAGTCAATCCGGATCGCATGGATGACTATACCGCCACAAGAGTGGTGTCCCAGCGGGGAGGTTCTTGTCGGGTGGAGCTTTCTTCACTCCTTTTCAATTGATTCACTCCGCGCGACAACAATCAAAATGCCCTTCTAGCTCGGAATACCGTCGAGCAAGGACAATCTAAAGCGAAGGGACCGTAACCTGTAGTTTCCGGAGTATGTGCAGAGCACAGAGACGAGGGGAAGACGGTAAGGATAAGATCTTTACAGTTAGATAAGTATTCGATCAATGCGCTAGGAAGAAAGTACTGGGATGCCGCGGTACCTCATGGTACCGGCATCAGTGTCCGTGCCATAGCTGGCAGCGGCACAGCAGTACAGTGCAGCAGGGAGGAGTCCTGTGCACTCTTAAGTCACTCTAGGTGAGCCGGTGATAACCCGGCGAATAACAACAGCGACCGCGGACACCTAGGTGCAACCCGCAGGGATTTCAACCTAGCACCTTCTTCAGTCCAGCGAAATGATTCACCATTGAACCATTCGCTGAACCGGTATAAGTCGCATTACTTTCCTGAGACAGCCCGGTTCAGTGGAATCAATTGGTATAGTGGTAACACCAGATCGCTTAAACGAAGCAGGGTCGGGGTTCGTTCCCCCTACGGTCACCCTGAGCGTTGCAGCGGTCGTTGTCAACCGCGATGGTAGCTTGTCCAGTTGAGGTGGTAGACCGTTCTCTGCCGCTTACGACGGGTTCCCTTAATACCACGCCCCACCGGGCGTTTATCATGTCTACCCTATCGAGAGCCTTATGAATAAAACAATGCTGCGTCGCCGATAATACAATGAAATGCCCCCTACCATGTCTTTGATGCCCATACCTGTCAATTAGGCTGTATTTTGCTTTTGACGTCGGGAGTAGCGCTTCTATGCACGCGCCCCTGGTTTTCCCTCAGCACCTCCCATACCTCAACAACCTAGTGCCAACCTGACAAGCTGAATTATTCAATCCACAGCTTTTCCAATGCCCTTGAATCTTTTGGGTTTGGCCTAGTGGCGTCTCAAGTGGGCTCCTAGAGCTGGTCTCGTAGCCGAAGAAAAGCAGTTCATACCGGGTCTGCCCTGGGTGCCAGCGAACATACGTAACGAATGGACTTTTGGACATCTGCTCAATGGCTGCACAGCCGCTTCTAGCAGCTTTCTAGGCACCTCCTATGTCCCGCTCTTCATGACATCTGATCATATTTGCTTTATCGCACTGCAGCTTCAAAGGCAGCTTCTAGCACCACTCTGGTCTCTCTCTTCATGACCATTCTGATCAATTGCGGTTCCACAGCCCACTTCTAGGCAAGACTTCTAGGCATCTTCCTTGGTCTCTCCTCTTCATGAGAAAGGGCTGTTTCTCCTTTACCTCGGAAGTGCTACCATGCACATGTTGACATGCGACCGCAGAACACTTAAGTGCACCCACAGTATATTTTTGCCCTCACTTTGGTGAATGTGACAGTGCATCAGTAATTATGACTTGCAAGAAAAATAAATTACATGCATATTACAATGACACGAAACTGTAACGTTCGTCTTTGGCCGCGACGCAATCCCTCGGTAAAGCGAATCCTGGACCGACGAATCGGCAAGTCGGCATTTCCTCCCTCGCCTCTCGCACCGTTGTCCTTTTTCCATTCCGCGGAACTTGAGGCTTGTCGACCCCAGTCGCCCGCGAAACGTCGATGGAAATGAAATTTCATTTGAATTGCAAGCACCTTGGCCACATTATGTCAGTGCACCGTACTACGTTTTGTTCACCCCGGTTTGGAAGCACCAACACAAAGTCTCTGGCAAAAACGCAAAAACTGAGGGGGGGCCGAGTCTGGATGTCTAGTTACCGGGTAATCACCCGGGTGTGCTTCCGAAACGGCGCACTAGTGTAAACTCTCTGAAAGCTAGAAATAAAGTGGGAGTGGACTGTGTCCGCCAGTTTAAGGGCACACAATCTGTTAAGTCCAAGTGTGGTCATAGAAGTCCAGAAAGAGGTTTGGGATATAACCGTTTGTTTCCAATAGTGATGCCCTACGATCTGTGATGGCACAAGAGTATTCCCACCAGGGTGGGCGTGCAACTAGTCAACATGCTGGGCAATGTTTTTTAAAAAAATGAAAAAAAACATTTGGTAGCATTGTTGAATTCATAGCAGTACGCCTCAAGCTCAAGGAGCCAAATTTATTTATCTAGTTGGCATTAGGGCGTGATCTATGTCAGGTAGTGGCAAAGTCAGTGGGCTCATTTAATTCCAGTCTTCTCAGTTATGGAGGAGGTCGTGGGCCACAGGGAGGCGTTTACCTAGTACGACCCCCCTGGGAGGTCCTCTTCCTTGCCAGCGTCCTTAATTATCTGCGTGAGCCCAGGCCTCCATTGCGAGGCCTTGTGATGGTCCGCATCTGCGGCGTCATTCTCTTGATATAGAGCCCCTGAAAGTCCGTGTTGGAAGCCCGCCAGGATGTGCCCGCTCCGTCCTCCCCAAAAAAAATGGAAGGAGGGGGGGGAAGATTAGGGGATTGTAACGCATTAGACGAAGAAGGGAGACCGCGAGGAAATTGAAGCAAACCACTTAACAAGGTTGGAAGGAAAAGTTCTGTAGTTCCCCTCCTTGCCTTTGTTTCCGCCAACCAGAATCGTTCCAACTTTTGCTGTTCAGTACGACGTTGTAGTCTTTACTCTACCTGGGTCCGTTTGGTTTAATAAGGGGTTTTTTACTGTTCTGGATTGTTCGAGTTCTGGACAGTCGGGCTAACGGACAGGCCAACGACGTTCGATTATTTTGCGATCTTCACTTCTATCAGTAGGGGAGTTAAGCATTGCCTTGATAGTATGTTGTGTTTGGTTTTGTTGTTTAGCTAGCAATTGGTGTGATGCCATTGAGCAGGCCAATCTTTTTTGTGTTGTTTTCGTGTGGTTTTTGGTTTAAGTTGGTTTTTTGTTTGTGACGGCTAGGTGAGAGAGAAGAAGTGAGTAATTAATCACTTGAAGGAAGAAGGCCTGTCAAAATGATTTGTGCTGTTTTTGTTCGTATTATAGAAGGGTTTTATTTTTAGGGTTTTTGGTGTTCCCTTAATTCAAAAGTTTCGAACATTTTTTTGATGTGATAGTTGGTGTTGAGTTATTGTTATTTTTTGCCCTGAGAAGTTTTTTGTTTTGGCTCAGGAAGGGTAACGATCAGAGGAGTTTTTGAGATTTTTGTTCTTTTTATGGGTTTTTTTGGTTTGTGTGATTTTAATGGGGGCTGGCATCAATAGATTTATTCTTTTTTTTTTACAAGTTTTTTTATATGTTGTTTTTTTCTATACACTCTATATGTTTGTTTTTTGTGTTGTTTGTGTTTTGATGAATTATAGGTTTGTGGAGAATGTTTTTTAATAGTGACCTACAGTTGTGTGTTTTGGTTGGTGAATATGTTGCATCGGTTGAAGGTATTCTTGTTGGAAGTCTGATGTGCAAGGTGGCTTTGGGCTATTAGCGTTCCGAGAAAGGGGACGTAGGTATGCTTTGTGTAGTTTGTTTATGGACCCAGTTTGATTAGGTAAGGGACCTTATTGTTGAGGTGATATTTTATCGGTAACTGTGGTTCCGAACTTGTATGTTTTAGATTAAGGGTTGAATGTTATGCTTAATTTGATTAGTCGTGAGCGTTATGTAAAGATAGTGTAAGAGATCGTTGTGGAGGGATATGGGAGGTGGGAGATGTAGTGATTGTTCCAAGTGTCTGGTCGCGGCATTGGGGGTGGTATGGGTGTTAAATTCTGGAGTTCGTCGAGTTGTGTAGGCGTATGACGGGAGAGGGACTTTGGTCGAAGGTGGTGTAAGAAGGTGAGTAATAGTTTTTGTAAAGAGGTAAGGGAGAAGTACAGGTGTGGAAATGGTTAAAATGCAAAAGGAGTTTTGTGGGCGGGTGGGTGCTGTTAATATAAGGAAGTTTTCCATCGGTATGCAAGTTTACGGTTCCACAATCTACCCAGCGGGCATTAAGGATGTGGAATTTAGTTTTATGTTGGATGAGGGTAGAGGACCCGAATTTATTATTTGCATGGGAAAGTTGATGAGGAGTGTTATCGGCCCAGGACCCCAGGTGGTGGTATAGATCCCTTTAAGCGGGTGTTGGCCAAGGTGGCAGCTAGTGGGAAGGTTGGAGCTGATGCCCTGTGTGAGGTTGGGTGCTAAAATGCGTGGGGAGATATCGCCCATGGGTGTGCGAGGTGGTTGGACAGTGGGCCAGTAGCTTAGACGTTGTGTCTGGGGATTTCCCCAGTGGTATCAGTAAAGGTGGTAGAGGCAAGGTGCTCAACACCTTGACGCGCTAGGTTGTCAGCCCGGTCATTTCAAAGGATCCTGTGTGAGAACGTACTATGCAGAGGGTGGTGTGTGACAGGGTACTACAAAGCGCGCGCGGCAGCGCGCTTTCGCGCACGCTTTTTGAGCCCCACTGCGCGTTTCGCGCGGTTTTGTTAACCCCCTGTGGAGCGCAGTTTTTGCGCTTTTGGCACCACAAAGCGCTGACCAATTTACTGTTCGTGCGCT
Source organism: Chlamydomonas sp. ICE-L (assembly GCA_013435795.1). Lineage (NCBI taxonomy): Eukaryota > Viridiplantae > Chlorophyta > Chlorophyceae > Chlamydomonadales > Chlamydomonadaceae > Chlamydomonas > Chlamydomonas sp. ICE-L. The sequence continues at coordinate 7,704,121 of JACBWV010000364.1, forward strand.
TTAAGCGCTGACCAATTCGACAAAAAGTAGTGCCCTGGTGAGAACGTACTTTGCAGAGGGTGGTGTGTGAGCCATGCATAATACGTTGGATGATGTGGGATTGGATTGAGTGGAACAGTTCAGCGTGTAGGGAGCGTGTGGCTCCAAATCCAAGCTTTTCAGCTTGATATATCGTTATCAAGTCAATAATCCGAAGACTAGACAAACTAGCCAGAGCAAACAAAGTCCACAGCTGGCCATGTGCCAAGCCCCAAGCAGGGCGAACAGGGTCATCGAGATGGTCCACATTGACGAAGGCAGGTATCCACCAGGGTTGTCCAAACGGACCCCAGGAGTTGCTTCCTGGGACGCACCCAAATGGGTAGGTTGCGTCCAGGGACGCAGCCAATTTCGTAGGTTGCGTCCTGGGACGCAGTAAAGTTTGAAGGTTGCGTCCCAAAAATTCCGCTTGATGCGTCCCACTGCGTCTCAATTTTTCTCCATGCTTGATGCGTCCCACTGCGGCCCACTGCGTCTCAATTTTTCTCCATGCTTGATGCGTCCCAGCAGCAGCAGCAGCAGCAGCAGCGGGCTTGGCAACAAAAAAATCATCCAGCCTTCGCTGCTTGGTCGGAGCATTGGGCGTGCTGCGATATTGCATTTTGACGGTTCGAATATTTTTGGAGAGATCGACCAGAATAAATCGATCACATCAAAAAATTCTGTAGACTAGGGTGCTGTTTGAACCCCGCTCATCCACCCAGGGCCTGGGGGCATGTGGGGGAATTTTAGGTTCGAGTCCATTCAAATTATGTGGCTGAGAGAGTCCTTTGCGTCCTGCACCACCCACTGAGACACTCTCGAGTCGGACGCATCAGACGCGCTGGGGCGCATTGGGACGCATGAGAACGCAGGGTAATGAAGTGAGACGCAACCAACTTCCAAAACCTGCGTCCCGGACGCAACCAATCTATGAGGCTGCGTCCGGGACGCAACCGACCCTGCCAATGTTGCGTCCTGGGACGCAACGGCCCTCCCCATGTTGCGTCCTGGGACGCAAGGACGTGCGTCTTGGACTACCCTGGTATCCACCATCGATGATCCAGGGCATGACCATGCATGCCTCAATCGAGGAGGGGTTTCGGGAGGAGGCACGATCTCTCTGACCCCCGCGTCTTTAGGGGCGGAGTCTGCTAAGGAGGATATTGTTACATACTCAGCACAAATGAATGCTGGTGGCTGCTCAGAGAGAGAGAGAGAGAGAGAGGGTATCAGTATTTATTTTTGAGGTCTCGGTATTCCAATTCCACGCATGTCCGTTTCATATAATGTTATTTCTCATAAATGGCATCAGATCGGACCGATTGGCCGAGCGGTCTAAGGCGGTACGTTAAGGAATACTGCGGGCATGTCTCGCAGATTAAACTCGTATTCCAAAATGGCGTGGGTTTGAACCCCACATCGGTCAGAATCATCAATATGTTTTTGCCCTCACTTTGGTGAATGTGACAGTGCATCAGTAATTATGACTTGCAAGAAAAATAAATTACATGCATATTACAATGACACGAAACTGTAACGTTCGTCTTTGGCCGCGACGCAATCCCTCGGTAAAGCGAATCCTGGACCGACGAATCGGCAGGCGGCATTTCTCCCCGCTCTCGCACCGATTGTCCTGTGTTCCATTCCGCAGAACCCGCTGTCGACCCCTTCGCCGCGGAAACGTCGAATTGGAATTGAAATTTAAATTTGAATTGCAAGCACCTTGGCCACATTATGTCAGTGCACCGTACTGCGGGTTTTGTCCACCCCGGTTTGGAAGCACCAACACAAAGTAGCTGGCAAAAACTAAAAATGAGGGGGGGCACGGTCTGGATGCTAGTTCCCGGGTATCGACCCGGGGTGTGCTTCCATAAAACGGCGGCACTGTAAAATACTCTGAAAGCTAGAAATAAAGTGGGAGTGGACTGTGTCCGCCAGTTTAAGGGCGCACAATCTGTTAAGTCCAAGTGTGGTCATAGAAGTCTGAAATGAGGTTGGGATAGTACCCGTTGTTCCAATAGTGATGCCTACGTAGTGAACAAGATATCCAGCCAGGGTGAGGCCGTTCACTAGTCTAACATGCTGGGCATGTTTAATGATACATTTGGTAGCATGGTTGGAATCAGAGCAGTACCCAAGCTCAAGGAGCCAAATTTATTTATCAGTTAGGCAGGTAGGATGTGGATGTCTCTTGATATAGAGCCCCCAAGCTCAAGTTGCATTAATAATGATAACGCATTAGTAATGATAACGTTACCGAGCTCAAGTTGCATTAATAATGATAACGCATTAGTTACGAAAACGCATTAGTAATGATAACGTTACCGAGCTCGGTTTGTATTAGTAATGATAACACATTAGTAATGATAACGTTACCAAGCTCAAGTCATATCAGTAATGATAAAGCATTAGTAGCAATAACGCATTAGTAATGATAACGTTACCGAGCTCAAGTTGTTTTAGTAATGATAACGAATTAGTAATGATATTGTTACCGAGCTCAAGTCATATTAGTAATGAATAGCATTAGTAATGATAACGTTGCCGAGCTCAAGTTGTATTAGTAATGATAACGCATTAGTTATGATAACGCCTGGTGGGGCGTGGTATTACGGGAGCCCTGTCTTATGGTGGTAGAGAACGGGCTGCTAGTTTACCTGGACAGTGCTACCATGGCGGTTGACAGCTGTAGTTTTCCGGAGTATGTGCAGAGCACAGAGACGAGGGGAAGACGGTAAGGATAAGATCTTTACAGTTAGATAAGCATTCGATCAATGCGCTAGGAGAAAGTACTGGGATGCCGCGGTACCTCATGGTACCGGCATCAGTGTCCGTGCCATAGCTGGCAGCGGCACAGCAGTACAGTGCAGCAGGGAGGAGTCCTGTGCACTCTAAGTCACTCTAGGTGAGCCGGTGAAACCCGGCGAATAACATCCCCCCCAATTCCTGGTATTCTTCATGTTGGAGAATTCCTGGAATTAGAGGAGTCTAAAGAAAACTAGAGGGACTTCAAGATATTCATAGGCTGTAGTGCTATGTATAAGAAAGCTTAACTGACAGGGGACTGACTTAGGGGGCAGGCAGAAACGGGTACATGTAAAGGGCAGGACTAGGTCTAGAATATCCTGCAGGACAGGGTCTCTGCTCAAGGCTAAACTAAATAGAAGAAAGCAGTCAGCAAAAGTGCAATCAATCAATATCTAGGGAAAAGCTTGAACTTTGGATCTGTCAGGAAAGTTAGCATTGGCTCAGAGGGGCTACAGAGGCATGGCCAAGTTTAGTCAAGCTTGATCTTTCCAGTGCAGCCAATCTGCTGTCTGAATACACAGAACTTGGACCTGGGCAGAGCTTTGGTGAGCATGTCAGCCATGTTGGCAGCAGTGGGAATCCAGTTGAGCTTGATGCCTTCTTTCTTGGATTGCTCTTTGAGGAAGTGGAATCTTGTTTCCATATGCTTGAGCCTGGAAGAGAGCTTCTCTTGGTTCCATGCACTGAGTGCAGCTTGGTTGTCACCATTAATGGTGAGTGCAGGGGGCATGGTACTTGCTTGTGGCAGAGAATTGCAGTTTCCTCAACCACATTCCTTCTTGGGCTGCAGAGGTAGCTGCCATGAACTCAGCTTCTGTGGTGGACAGGGTAGTGGCAGATGCTTGGATTTTGGATGCCCATGAGATGGCTCCCCCCTGGTTGAGGAAGACATAGCCTGTTGTGGACTTCCTTGTGATAGGGCAGGCAGCATGGTCAGAGCCACAGTAGCCAGTGAGGAGTTTCTTGGAGTGGGTGTAGGTGATCCCATGGTCAGGTGTGTTGGACAGGTACTTGAGGATACCTGTGGCAGCTTCCATGTGGTCATGGAGGGGGTGAGCACTGTGCCTGGCCAATCTGTTGACAGCTTGTGCAATATCAGGTCTGGTGTTGACTGCCAGGTAGTTGAGGGATCCTACAATCTGTGCAAGGGGCAGACCAGAGTCTGGTGTGTCCTTTTCAGGATAAGGTAGGGGGGCATCAGGCTGTAATGGGATGGGGAATCAGGTGCTGTTGGGCTCAGGGAGCATGCTGTGGGCCTTGAGCAGGTCTTGGGTGAATCTGGATTGGCAGATGTGCAGGGTTCCAGCAGTTGCATCTCTGGTGATTTCATAGCCCACAAAGACAGATGGTTCTCCAAGATCTCTGGTCTTGTAGAGCTGCATGATCTTGTCTTTGTACTGCTGGAGGAATGTCCTTGTCAAAGGATAGCAGGAGGAAGTCATCAACCCAGAGGAGGACCCAGATGAGGGGTCTTGTTGTTGGCCCAGGGAGCAGGAAGAGTCCTTGGTCAACATCAACTTCTCTGAAGCCAAGGGCTGTCATATCCTCTTTGACTTTTAGATACCACTGCCTTGATGCTTGCTTCAGACCATAGAGGCATTTCCACATGCGGCAAACCCTGTGGTCTCTCTCAAACCCTGGGGGTTGGGAACAGTACAGTTCCTCTTCCACTACTCCATTGAGGAATGCTGTGGAGACATCAAGTTGAGCAAGATGAGCTGAGGGGTCTGCAGCCATGGACAGGATGTACCTGATGGTGGCATGTTTGGCAACTGGTGCAAATACTTCATCATAGTCCATGCCAGGGCGTTGAGCATATCCTTTTGCTACTAGACGTGCTTTATTTGTACCTGACTAGCTGACCATCCACTGATTGCTTGATGTCAAAGACCCATCTAGTACCTATGGCTTTGGCTCCATGTGGGAGTTCTGCTAGGGTCCAGGTGTTCATTTCTGCTAGTGCTGCTAATTCTGCATCCATGGCAGCCTTCCAATCTTTTGCTTGAGGGCTAGCCAGTGCTTCTCTTTCATTTTTGGGTATGATGATTTGGTCTGCAGCTAGGAATGCTAGGTGGTTAGGTGCATGTCTTTCTCTGCCACTACGGCGAGGTTGAGTGAGGGCAGCTCTGGTGGAGGGGTGGATGCCTGTTGCTGTGCTGGTGCAGGAGAGGTGATTGCATGTTCTGTTGCATTGCCTTGTGATGACATGAGGTTGGGGAGGTCACCTGCCTGGGACTGTGTGGGGTTGTGTTCATTTCCTTGCTTCAACATCGTTGTTGGGTTGAGGTGCACTGTGCTGTGGGGCAATAGTACCTTGCTGGTGCACTGAACTGGGTAGGTAGCTATCATCTATATCTTCTGGTGATCCCCATGCTCCCATGTTTGCCTTGTTTCTTTCACGCAATGCTTCAATGGCTTTGTTTTCTGAGGGAGAATGGGATGGTGAGGGAGTGTCTTCATCTTCAGGTTCACCAGGGGTGTCTTCCTCATACATGCCTAGAATTTCAGCATCTGCATTGGGGAATCCATTCTTTCCTGCCAGGTTCTCAGACTCATTGAAGGTGATGTCTCTAGCATCATAGATCTTATGGTTGGAGTCTACAACTCTGTAAGCTTTTCTGATGTGGGAGTAGCCAATGAGTCTAGTGATTTTGGCTGATGGTGCAAACTTCCATGCTCTGGATTTGGGTGGTATGTGGACAGTAGGCTGTGCACCCAATGGTTCTGAGGTGATCAATCTTAGGCTTGACTCCATGGAACATTTCATAGGGAGTTTTGTCTGAGTCAGAAGTGGGGCTGAGGTTTCTCAAGGATGCTAGCATTCTTCACCATGTCAGCCCAGTATCTGTTAGGAAATTTGGATGAGATGAGGAGGGCAGTGGCTCTGTCATGGAGAGTGCGGTTGAGGACGTTCTGCTCCTCCATTAGTGGCTGGATTGTTAGGGACTGTGAAGTTGAGGGTAATGCCTTTCTTTTTGCACCAGTTTTTAAACCGGTCGCAGGATGTACTCTGATCCATTGTCACAGAAGATGGTGCCTATTTTGTTTTCTGTAAGGACTTCATACCGTCCAGTTCATGCATGGTATCTTTGGGCACTGTGTGTTTGTTTTTGTGGAATGTGACTATGGAGTACTTTGAGTGGTCATCTAAAATGCCTTGGAAGAATATGTTCCCATTAGGCTGGGTACTTTCATTTTTCCACTCATGTCAATGTGGATGATTAGCCAAGGGTCCTTTTGCACGTGTGGATGATGTGGGATATGGGTTCTTGTCCATTTTAGAGAGGACACACACTTCACAAGTTTGCTTTCTCATTTTGTTGCAGGCTGCAGTGGTGACATCTGTACCTGTGACCATGTGTTCAGAAATGAGCCTGACTAAACTGCTGTAAGAGAGGTGACCCATTCTGTTGTGGAGAAGTTCTGCTGTTTGTTGGGTATTTCTGGAAATGGCGGCCATTACTATGTTCAGACATGTCCCATGGATAAGGGTATTGTCAGGGACAAGGGTGGGAGTGAGGTATAGATTCTTGTTCTTTGACCCAGTAATGATGACTTTGTTATTGATGGTCATGGTGCAGGCCTGAGAATCAAACTGAACTAACATAGAAGGATTGGCTTTGATGGCTGCAGCCATTGACATGAGGTTAGGAGTGTTAGGGTCATCATTGAGATGAACATTTCTGAGCTTGTGAATCTTTCCATTGTCTCCTCTGATCAGAGCATTGCCAGATCTGGTGATGTGAGTATATCCTGATGCAGTCTGTACTCTGATATGGGGGAATATGTCATGTATGTCATACAACAGGGATTCATCGCCTGTCATGTGGGAGGTAGCTCCAGTGTCCATGATCCAGTTTAATGCCATGCGGTCTGTGCGTGGGGAGGCATTAAGGGCATACGAAGGAGAATGAGGTGCAGTAGGGATAGATGCAGGTTCGTCATATGCTGGCACATTTGATGCGGCTGATTCGGCTGCGACAGGGGAATGCTGTCGGGGTAGGTGTGGATCTGGTATCATATTTGGATCTAAGTGCTGCTAGGATGTCATCAGGATCGTTATGGAACTTGACCATCCTTCTGATAGGTTCTGAAAGGTGTGCAAGGATGTATTCAATCTGAAACTGAACTAGTTTGTGAGATCCAGGGGCAAAGTAGCAGTGGGATACCTTGAGTTCAGCCTCCATGGATTCAAGCCAATCTTGGAAGAAGTGTTGGTGGAAGATGAAGGTCTGACGACGCTCAGGCTCAGCGGTTGCAGCGGGCCGCATAGTGAGGCGACGTAGCAGTTGCAGAGATGATGCGGCAGAGATTGTGGGTGCAACGGGATGGAGAAGAGGAGCAGGAGACAGTCGGAGGTGGAAACCAACTGGTGAGGGAGCTGGAGGTGGCGGAGAGACGGCTGAGGTTGAGTAAACAACGGGACGTGGGAGATGGGGAGGGGGGGATGGTGGGGGCGCAGTGGAGGTAGAGATGGTTGTCAGGGGGGGTGAGGGGGGGGGGGGGGGGGGGGGGGGGGATGTGCTGGACGACAGCTTGATGCTCAATGGAGCAGGATCAATCCGGATACGCGGATGATATACCGCACAAGAGTGGTGTCCCAGCGGGGAGGTTCTTGTCGGGTGGAGAGCCTTACTCGATCCTTTCAATTGATTCACTCCGCGCGACAACAATAAAAATGCCCTTCAGCTCGGAATACCGTCGAGCAAGGACAATCTAAAGCGAAGGGACCGTAACCTGTGAATTTCCGGAGTATGTGCAGAGCACAGAGACGAGGGGAAGACGGTAAGGATAAGATCTTTACAGTTAGATAAGCATTCGATCAATGCGCTAGGAGAAAGTACTGGGATGCCGCGGTACCTCATGGTACCGGCATCAGAGTCCGTGCCATAGCTGGCAGCGGCACAGCAGTACAGTGCAGCAGGGAGGAGTCCTGTGCACTCTAAGTCACTCTAGGTGAGCCGGTGAAACCCGGTGAATAACATCCCCCCCAATTCCTGGTATTCTTCATGTTGGAGAATTCCTGGAATTAGAGGAGTCTAAAGAAAACTAGAGGGACTTAAGATATTCATAGGCTGTAGTGCTATGTATGATAAAACTTAACTGACAGGACTGACTTAAGAGGGCAGGCTGAAACGGGTACATGTAAAGGGCAGGATTGGTCTAAGAATATCCTGCAGGACAGGGTCTCTTCTCAAGGCTAAACTAAAATAGAAGAAAGCAGTCAGTAAAAGTGCAATCAATCAATATCTAGGGAAAAGCTTGAACTTTGTATCTGTCAGGAAATCTAGCATGGGCTCAGAGGGGCTACAGAGGCATGTGTCAAGATTAGTCAAGCTTGATCTTTCCAGTGCAGCCAATCTGCTGTCTGAATACACAGAACTTGGACCTGGGCAGAGCTTTGGTGAGCATGTGAGCCATGTTGGCAGCAGTGGGGATCCAGTTGAGCTTGATGCCTTCTTTCTTGGATTGCTCTTTGAGGAAGTGGAATCTTGTTTCCATATGCTTGAGCCTGGAGGAGAGCTTCTCTTGGTTCCATGCACTGATTGCAGCTTGGTTGTCACCATTAATGGTGAGTGCAGGGGGCATGGTACCTGTGGCAGAGAATTGCAGTTTCCTCAACCACATTCCTTCTTGGGCTGCAGAGGTAGCTGCCATGAACTCAGCTTCTGTGGTGGACAGGGCAGTGGCAGATGCTTGGATTTTGGATGCCCATGAGATGGCTCCCCCCTGGTTGAGGAAGACATAGCCTGTTGTGGACTTCCTTGTGATAGGGCAGGCAGCATGGTCAGAGTCACAGTAGCCAGTGAGGAGTTTCTTGGAGTGGGTGTAGGTGATCCCATGGTCAGGTGTGTTGGACAGGTACTTGAGGATACCTGTGGCAGCTTCCATGTGGTCATGGAGGGGGTGAGCACTGTGCCTGGCCAATCTGTTGACAGCTTGTGCAATATCAGGTCTGGTGTTGACTGCCAGGTAGTTGAGGGATCCTACAATCTGGGCAAGGGGAAGACCAGAGTCTGGTGTGTCCTTTTCAGGATAAGGGAGGGGAGCATCAGGCTGCAGTGGGATGGGGAACCTGGTGCTGTTGGGCTCAGGGAGCATGCTGTGTGCCTTGAGCAGGTCTTGAGTGAACCTGGATTGGCAGATGTGTAGGGTTCCAGCAGTTGCATCTCTGGTGATTTCATAGCCCACAAAGACAGATGGTTCTCCAAGATCTCTGGTCTTGTAGAGCTTCATGATCTTGTCTTTGTACTGCTGGAGGATGTCCTTGTCAAAGGATAGCAGGAGGAAGTCATCAACCCAGAGGAGGACCCAGATGAGGGGTCTTGTTGTTGGCCCAGGGAGCAGGAAGAGGCCTTGGTCAACATCAACTTCTCTGAAGCCAAGGGCTGTCATATCCTCTTTGACTTTTAGATACCACTGCCTTGATGCTTGCTTCAGACCATAGAGGCATTTCCACATGCGGCAAACCATGTGGTTTCTTTCAAACCCTGGGGGTTGGGAACAGTACAGTTCCTCTTCCACTACTCCATTGAGGAATGCTGTGGAGACATCAAGTTGAGCAAGATGAGCTGAGGGGTCTGCAGCCATGGACAGGATGTACCTGATGGTGGCATGTTTGGCAACTGGTGCAAATACTTCATCATAGTCCATGCCAGGGCGTTGAGCATATCCTTTTGCTACTAGACGTGCTTTGTACCTGACTAGCTGACCATCCACTGATTGCTTGATGTCAAAGACCCATCTAGTACCGATGGCTTTGGCTCCTCTCAGCTATTAGCATTCATAGAGTGGACAGAGATGTATGCCGCGAGAGCAGACGCGCCATTATACCAGAGACGAAATAACGTTACAAGCAAGGACGTACACTAAATGACACCGAGGTGGGCGAAGTGGATGCCTGTAACCTGAATAGACCCTAAGGCGCGTAACTTGTCACCTGACACAGTTTAACACAGGACATGTCAGGGAAGGACCGATAAGACACAGAGAGACAGGCAGTCAATAGGAAGCTGACACTGAGTCACTAAAGGATGACTCAGTTCTACGGGAAGCTATCACTATGGGAAGCTATCAGGGCCGATAGTTCAAGGGAGTAATAAGTAGTCACCAAGTCAATAAACGCTTGAGAGCACCGCTCAGTCTGTGACACTCCACCTATGACACAGGTGACATACAATACTACTACTCCACCTATGGCACTGGGGACATAGAACTATATGTAACAGATTAAAAAAAAAAATTAAAGAACTCCGAAAAAAACGAGAGAGAACTTCAAATGTAACCCAAAGGGTGTAAATGAAGGAATGGACCAAGGCAAAATACCAAGAGTGCCAGGGAGAAAAGAGGATAACCGAAATCAATGACGGGTAACAACGGATAGAAAACCGATCCGGGTATAGGAACCTAATGCCATACAATGATAACCAAAAAACAAGAAACGTATGTAACCAAAAAAAAAAAAAAAAAATGACCCTAAGAAATAGCGGTCATTCCAAGCATACGGACGAACCGCCAGAACACAGCAGGATCAAGGGGCTTGGTGAAGGGGTCAGCACAGTTATCCACAGTTTAACATAGGCAACAGCCAGTTGGCCATCCTACCAGCTCCTTGATGTAGTGATGAATAACATCAATGTGCTTGCTGCGAGGCAGAAGCTGCCAGTCAGTGGCCCAACTCAGGGAACCTAAGTTGTCACCCTGAACTGTAACCAAAGCACCAGGCAGACCCAGATCCACCCTCAATTCTTCAACCATTGGACCTCCCTGGCAGCCTGGGACAGGGCCTGATACTCAGCCTCACTAGAGCTAATAGCAACAGTAGGCTGTCGCTTGCTCATCCAGTTAACATGCACCCACCAGCTAGAACTGCAAAGCCAGTCTGAGATTCTCTGTCAGACCCATCACAGCATAAGATGAGTCACTAAAGACAGTAAAAGTGAAATCAGGGCTGTGTGGTGTGTAGGAGCCCAGGTGAGAATGTGTTCTCAAATACAAGAGTAACCGTTTGGCAGCCCCCAGAGAGGGACTGTAGGGTGAGCAGAGAACCTGGATAAAAGCTAACAGCAAAGGAAATATCAGGCCTGGTGCAAGTGGCCAGGTTATAGCAAAGCACCTACAGAGAGAGGTACTGGCTATTAGACGGCAGGGGCTCTCCAAGGGCGTCAGAAACAGTGGAGATGGCCATGGGAGCAGCAAACTTGGGTGGGGCAGCAGCAGTAAGACCAAACTGCCTCCACCAGATCAAAATGTAGGTGTGCTGAGAGAGATTGATCTGAACACACCTGCCTTCAGAGTCAAGGGTAACATCCATGTCCAAAGAGAGGAACTGAATTGGAACACCATCTCTTTGACCTCCCAGCCAGCTGCTTCCATTGCCTGGATCAGCAACACTACCTATCCAGCTCACTAAAAGCACAGATAAGTCATCAACATAGGTCAGGACATAGCTCCACCCACCATCACGAATCCTTCCTAAAGTACAGAGCAGGTTCGCCTTGCACATAGTAAAGCCATGAGCAACCAGAACCCGCTTGACATCCTACTCCAAGCTCTGGGGGCCTGCTTAGAAATCCCCCTAAACGGACTTGATCAGTTGCAGACAAGTGGAACACCGTTAGGACCAAGGTGCCTAAAGCCCTCAGGCTGTGGCAGTACAGGTCCAGACCAGGCTCCAGCTTGGCATTTAGGAATGTAGTCTTGATGTCTAGCTGCCGAACAAACATCTTCCTATGAGTGATGGCAGCCAGGAGCACCCTAAGACCTGCTTTGGAGGAGACAAGGGCATATACATCATGAAAATCCAGCCCAGGACGCTGCAGAAAACCACGGACCACAAAACGTGCCTTGAAGCGTATAGTACCATCAACACCAATCTTCTTCACAAATAACCACCTGCCAGACAGGATCTTCTGCTTACGAGGCTGTGGAGTGAGAACCCATGTACCATGGGCATGAAGGGAAGCCATCTCATCCTTCATGGCAAGAAGCCATTGATCCCTGTCAGGGTTGGTATGCAACATGGCAGCTTTGTAGGTCAGTTCAGTGGTGGATGCAACAGATGCTCCCACGTACAAGCAGTTTACTTGTACATGGGCAGCGGGGGTATCAGCAGTATCAGCAGTAACCATTAGTAAAGCCCCCAGTGCAGAACTACTGCCTGGTTGAACAGGGCCGGCCTTCTTTGCCTCTAAATCAACGAAGCCTGGGTCGACCGGAACACCCCAGCCATACGCAGTATCGGAGCCTGACCACGGTTCAAGATCATCACTTGCATCATCTGCAACGGCTACATCATCACCCGGACTCCTGAGTAATCTATCAGAGACGGCAGGAGGTGAAGCGTTCACCAACTCCATCGAGCTATCAATGATGATGGGAGTATGATGACTAGTAGGCAATGGATCTAACAAAGGATCCACTATGGTCTGAGTTGGTGTAAATCCAACGACTTCACCGACGGAATGTGACGCAGAGGAGGGCCTGGCGACCCCCTGAGATTCGGCTAAGATTTTGTCCGTAGGAGCCGCAGAAACTCGCCCGCCCAGTGTGTTCTCACGCAAAACAGTACCACTGGCCCCCGACCTAGGTCGCAGAGTCATCCTATGGCCAGGACAGTGGTCAACAATTGGGGAAGACAAAGGGTCTAGGGAATCAACCGCAACCTCAGGCATGTGTCCGTTGATGGCGGAAGGGATGCTAGAGACATATGGCGACCCATCATAGGGAGTTAGCCCAGGAATGCAGTTATGATCAAACTGCTCATAGAAGAGTACATCACGACTCTCTACTACCTGGCGCAACTTAGGAACCCAAACAAAATAACCCTTACTCACCAGAGAATACCCAACCAGTCTACCAGATAACGCCCTTTCGTCTAGCATATTACGTTGCTTCCCATTGACTAGAGTAACATAGCAGGGGCATCCAAACACACGTAATAACGACACATCAGGTTTCACCCCATAAAACAACTCAAAGGGTGTCTTGCGTCCCTGGTTAGGCAGACGGTTTCTAAGGTAACAAGCAGCCAGGAAGGCATAGGGCCAAAAGGACTTAGTAAGCTTAGACTCCAAGTGGATACTCCTAGCTATATTCTGAAGGACCCCATTATACCTTTCCACAGTTGCATTCTGCTGTGCAGTGTATGCCAAAGACAACTCATGTACTGCCCCAACCGATTCTAACCAATCCTCGAACCATTTAACTATAAACTCTTTAGCCCTGTCAGATCTCAGACACTTAAAGGCAAACCCCTGCAGCTGATTTGACCATCTGAGGATGATAGTCTGGACTGCTAAGGGAGCTTCATCCTTGGTCCTCAAGCACAATACCTCAGCATAGCCAGAGAATTGGTCTACAAGGCACAAGATATAAAACTCCCCACGAAGACCCCTAATATGAACCGGTCCCATGATATCCAAGTGAAGGCGTTGGAGGGGTGCAAGGACCTCAGTCATGCTTTCTTTAGGAAAAGGGAGACGCTTTCCCTTAGCCTTTTGACAAGCATCACATGGGATCTTACCCATCTTTTGTACTTGATGAAGGCTGAGGGGTAAGTTCTTAACCATTCCACGCTTGACAAGGTTGTGCAAGGCATCATAACCGGGATGACCCAGTCGCCTATGCCACAACCATGCAGGAGTGGTAGGGATAATAACTCCACCGTCCTCATCAACATCAAGTGCAAAAGCTGGATAATATTCAGCAACCCTCAAACAACGACTGGAGGTGTGACAAGGCCTACATGCAAACTTATACACACCATCACTGGAAGCAGGAAAGGACCAGAGCACAGAAGAGCCCTGAGTGGCAGTACAACTAATACTATCAAAAGCAATCTTGCAGTGGAGGGAATGAGCTACAGCATTTACGGACAGGAGATTTACTGGACAGTGGGGTATGTATAGAACATTGGTTAAGGTGATTGATGTTGGTAACCAATCACTACATAACACAATGGACCCCATACCCTCTGACCGTTGAATCACCCCATCAGCAAATCGAACTGCAGGCCCAACAGCAGAGGATTCAAACACAGTGAACAACGACCTATCACCTGTGATTGACATCCCAGCTCCCGAGTCCACATGCCAGATACCTTCAGAAAGACTTGGGCTGCAAATGTTTGAGAACTTAGTCGTGCAAGAAAATAGGACAGAGCTTACCTCCTAGTTCTTTGAAATGGCGTACCCATCGATCTGAGCCTGCAAGGACGACAGCTGCTTACGTGTAAGCGACCCTGGAAGGGCCAAAGCTACGGGCACCGGTTCAGAACCAGGTGCACGTCCCTTGGCCTTTCTGAGTCCCGGATACTTTGTAAAGCAGCGGTCTTCCGAGTGGCTCGTTTTCGAACGACAGGGTCCCCAAGTGCAATCCAAGCGCCTCTTGGTGCCCCCGGAACTCTGAGAACCAGATCCCTTGCCCCGCTGGAAAGCAGCATTAGCAGGGATCTGGGGAGGGTCGCGGGACCAGCCAGGATGCCTTGGATCAGACCTGGGGAGAGACACATTTAAGAAATCTAACGATCTATAAGCATCAAGACAAGACCAGTAGTCTACGGTCTTGTTCTGGTACAACTCAAAGCCAAACTGGAGGCGCAGCGAATCGAATCGAGGGTGAGTGATGCCATTGATTATAGTGTGCATCGCGTGACGCTGCGGCTGCGGGTATCCCGCACTGCGAAGATCAGTGCACAACTGCCGCACCCTGCGAAAGAACACATCCACGGGTTCAGAGTTGTTCATGGTCACACTACGAAGCTCAACAAGCATGAGGGGAACCCGAGCAGCAAGGGCATCAGAATGCTGCCTCTTGATATGCAGTAAGATATCGCGAGGTGTAGCAAAATCCTGATACACCTGTACCATCGGTTCCGTCATGTGCGCGAGCATCATGGTGAGACACATGAACTCCTGGCGTGCAAGGGGCAGGGTACTAAATCCTAATAGTGCAGGATCTACACGAGTCTGACTAGGAGAGGCAAGTGATGAGGCAACAGGCGAAAACGGCGTGGCATCATACATAGCGCGAACCGACAGAAAGTACTCGGCAGCGATGCCAGCATCATATGCACGCTGGTCATCAAGGTTCTCAATCTCATCCAAAGAACTCGCAACATTTACGAGTAGCTCAAAATCTGGCCTAGGAGGTACAAAGCTGAGAGGAACTTTGGCAAACTGGTACTTGCGTAGATTTGCATTTCGAACTCCCAATCCATCAAAGGTAGCACCACCAGGAGGGGGGTAGTCAATCCCTGCTTGCACAGGCCCCAGATAAGCACGGCATGCATGACCCAACTCAGAGAACACCATCACTCGCCTAGCCCGCCCCTTCGTATCTAGATTAGCCCGAGTGGCAGTCTGATCCATCCTACCGTACAAGTGCGGTCCAAGGAGTCACCAGCTTTCTGCGCCTGGCGATTTGGCGGCAACTCCGCACATCCATGCGCGAAGGTGTGGAGCCATCAAGCAGGTGCTCCCAGGATAAGCAATCCCAGCGAGCGATTCGGGTAGTAGGGCAGGGGGGGAGGAAAAGGAGAAGGGGCAGGAGGCTGCTCCACCGGTGGAGGTGGAGGTGGATTCAGGGAGGGGCCAGCAGCATCGCTGTGGACACTCGAGGCAGCAGCAGCAGTCTCACGAGACCGCGTGTGGTAGCCAGCCAGAGCTCGCTCAGAAGGGTTGCGAACAAAGGGGAGGGGAGGAATCAAAGGACCAAGTGACGAGCTTCTCAGCAAAGTCGGCATAGCCAACTCAGGTACCGCAGGTGGATGCGGAGGAGCAGTCGGAGGCTTGTAGACAGGAAGAGGAGGAGGAGGAGGAGCCGACTGGTGCTCAAACACCGGAGACTCAAAAACACGAGTGGCAGTGGAAGGTGTGACTCCACCGAAGTCACCACTCCGCGCACTCTGTAGGTCTTCCTCTTCGTCGTCATCGTCATCCTCAGTGTAGTAGCCATCTTCATGCTTATGGCGAGCCAGATCAGCATTGTCATACTCAAAACGGGCATCAAGAGGCGGAGGAGAAGACTTGTATTTGATGATCTGAGTCGAGACGCAGCATAGACGCATCAGAATATCCTCTACCTCAGGAAGGAGGCGTTGGACAAGAGGAGAAGGAGGGAGAGAAATGGAGGTTTGGTAGGGGGGGATGTCTTCCATGATGGCGGAAGGAGACTCATCTAAGGCAGCAGAGGCCGCTGGCGCGCGATCATCAAGCCAATCAGTGGGAACACGAGTCTTGAACGGAAGAATGCGGTCGCAGCCAATGGATACAATGACGCTCTCCATACCGCGCGACCAAGACAAACCATTCTGTGGGGTTAGCTTTTCGAAGCCGGCAGGAGGCCCACGCGGAAGTTGCATTATAAAGCAGTGGTAGATCGAGATGAAGCCCAGAACCTATCAGCTATTAAGCACTTCTAAGAGTGGACAGAGATGTATGCAGCGGAGACAGACGCGCCAATCTATACACAGAGACGAGAATAACGTTACAAGCAAGGACGTGCACTAAAGGACACCAGCGGTGGGCGAAGTGGATGCCTGTAACCTGAATAGACCCTAAGGCCGGAACTTGTCACCCTGACACAGTTTAACACAGGACATGTCAGGGAGAGACCGATAAGACACAGAGAGACAGGCAGTCAATAGGAAGCTGACACTGAGTCACTAAAGGATGACTCAGTTCTACGGGAAGCTATCACTATGGGAAGCTATCAGGGCCGATAGTTCTAAGGGAGTACATAAGTAGTCACCAAGTCATAAAACGCTTGAGAGCACCGCAATTCATGCTGACAGCTCCATGTGGGAGTTCTGCTAGGGTCCAGGTGTTCATTTCTGCTAGTGCTGCTAATTCTGCATCCATGGCAGCCTTCCAATCTTTTGCTTGAGGGCTAGCCAGTGCTTCTCTTTCATTTTTGGGTATGATGATTTGGTCTGCGGCTAGGAATGCTAGGTGGTTAGGTGCATGTCTTTCTCTGCCACTACGGCGAGGTTGGGTGAGGGCAGCTCCTGGTGGAGGGGTGGATGCCTGTTGCTGAGCTGGTGCAGGAGGGGTGATTGCATGTTCTGTTGCATTGCCTTGTGATGACATGAGGTGGGGGAGGTCACCTGCCTGGGACTGTGTGGGGTTGTGTTCATTTCCTTGTTCAACATCGTTGTTGAGTTGAGGTGCACTGTGCTGTGGGGCTTAATAGTACCTTGCTGGTGCACTGAACTGGGTAGATAGGTAGCTATCATCTATATCTTCTGGTGATCCCCATGCTCCCATGTTTGCCTTGTTTCTTTCACGCAATGCTTCAATGGCTTTGTTTTCTGAGGGAGAATGGGGTGGTGAGGGAGTGTCTTCATCTTCAGGTTCACCAGGGGTGTCTTCCTCATACATGCCTAGAATTTCAGCATCTGCATTGGGGAATCCATTCTTTCCTGCCAGGTTCTCAGACTCATTGAAGGTGATGTCTCTAGCATCATAGATCTTATGGTTGGAGTCTACAACTCTGTAAGCTTTTCTGATGTGGGAGTAGCCAATGAGTCTAGTGATTTTGGCTGATGGTGCAAACTTCCATGCTCTGGATTTGGGTGGTATATGGACATAGGCTGTGCACCCAATGGTTCTGAGGTGATCAATCTTAGGCTTGATGCCATGGAACATTTCATAGGGAGTTTTGTCTGAGTCAGAAGTGGGGCTGAGGTTTCTCAAGATGCTAGCATTCTTCACCATGTCAGCCCAGTAGCTGTTAGGAAATTTGGATGAGATGAGGAGGGCAGTTGCTCTGTCATGGAGAGTGCGGTTGAGACGTTCTGCTCCTCCATTAGTGGCTGGATTGTTAGGTACTGTGAAGTTGAGGGTAATGCCTTTCTTTTTGCACCAGTTTTTAAATGATGTGCAGATGTACTCTGATCCATTGTCACAGAAGATGGTGCCTATTTTGTTGTCTGTAAGAACTTCATACCGTTCCAGTTCATGCATGGTTTCTTTGGGCACTGTGTGTTTGTTTTTGTGGAATGTGACTATGGAGTACTTTGAGTGGTCATCTAGAATGCCTTGGAAGTATATGTTGCCATTAAAACTGGGTACTTTCATCTTTCCACTCATATCAATGTGGATGATTTGCAAGGGTCTTGTGGCACGTGTGGATGATGTAGGATATGGGTTCTTGTCCATTTTAGAGAGGACACACACTTCACAAGTTTTCTTTCTCATTTTGTTGCAGGCTGCAGTGGTGACATCTGTGCCTGTGACCATGTGCTCAGAAATGAGCCTGACTAAACTGCTGTAAGAAAGGTGACCCATTCTGTTGTGGAGAAGTTCTGCTGTTTGTTGGGTATTTCTGGAAATGGCGGCCATTACTATGTTCAGACATGTCCCATGGATAAGGGTATTGTCAGGGACAAGGGTGGGAGTGAGGTATATATTCCTGTCCTTTGACCCAGTGATGATGACTTTGTTATTGATGGTCATGGTGCAGGCCTGAGAATCAAACTGAGCTAACATAGAAGGATTTGCTTTGATGGCTGCAGCCATTGACATGAGGTTAGGGGTGTTAGGGTCATCATTGAGATGAACATTTCTGAGTTTGTGAATCTTTCCATTGTCTCCTCTGATCAGAGCATTGCCAGATCTGGTGATGTGTGTATATCCTGATGCTGTCTGTACTCTGATATGGGGGAATATGTCATGTATGTCATACAACAGGGATTCATTGCCTGTCATGTGGGAGGTAGCTCCAGTGTTCATGATCCAGTTTACTGCCATGCGGTTTGTGCGTGGGGATGCATTAAGGGCATACGAAGGAGACTGAGGTGCAGTAGGGGTAGATGTAGGTTCGTCATATGCTGGCACACTTGGTGCGGCTGGTTCGGCTGCGACAGGGGAATGCTGTCGGGGTGTGGGTCTGGTATCATATGTGGATCTAAGTGCTGCTAGGATGTCATCAGGATCGTTATATATGGAACTTGACCATCCGTCTGATAGGTTCTGAAAGGTGTGCAAGGATGTATTCAATCTGAAACTGAACTAGTTTGTGAGATCCGGGGGCAAAGTAGTGGTGGGATACCTTAAGTTCAGCTTCCATGGATGCAATCCAATCTTGGAAGAAGTGTTGGTGGAAGATGAAGGTCGGACGACGCTCAGGCTCAGCGGTTGCAGCGGGCCGCATAGTGAGGCGACGTAGTAGTTGCAGAGATGATGCGGCAGGGATTGTGGGTGCAACGAGATGGAGAAGTGGAGACAGTCGGAGGTGGAGGCCAACTGGGGAGGGAGCTGGAGAGTGGAGAGGTCAGGAGGTGACGGAGAGACGGCTGAGGTTGCGTAAACAACGGGACGTGGGGGAGAGGGAGAGGGATAGTGGGGCGCAGTGGAGGTATTGATGGTTGTCAGGGGGGGGGGGGGGGGGGGGGGGGGGGGTGAGGGGGGTTTGCTGGACGACAGCTTGATGCTCAATGGAGCAGAATCAATCCGGATACGCGGATGATATACCGCACAAGAGTGGTGTCCCAGCGGGGAGGTTCTTGTCGGGTGGAGCTTTCTTCACTCCTTTCAATTGATTCACTCCGCGCGACAACAATCAAAATGCCCTTCAGCTCGGAATACCGTCGAGCAAGGACAATCTAAAGCGAAGGGACCGTAACCTGTAGTTTTCCGGAGTATGTGCAGAGCACAGAGACGAGGGGAAGACGGTAAGGATAAGATCTTTACAGTTAGATAAGTATTCGATCAATGCGCTAGGAGAAAGTACTGGGATGCCGCAGTACCTCATGGTACCGGCATCAGTGTCCGTGCCATAGCTGGCAGCGGCACAGCAGTACAGTGCAGCAGGGAGGAGTCCTGTGCACTCTAAGTCACTCTAGGTGAGCCGGTGAAACCCGGCGAATAACAACAGCGACCGCGGACACCTAGGTGCACCCGCAGGGATTTCAACCTAGCACCTTCTTCAGTCCAGCGAAATGATTCACCATTGAACCATTCGCTGAACCGGGATAAGTCGCATTACTTTCCTGAGACAGCCCGTTTCAGTGAATCAATTGGTATATTGGTACACCAGATCGCTTAAACGAAGCAGGGTCGGGGGTTCGATTCCCCCTACGGTCACCCTGAGCGTTGCAGGTCGTTGTCAACCGCGATGGTAGCTTGTCCAGTTGAGGTGGTAGACCGTTCTCTGCCCGCTTACGACGGGTTCCCTTAATACCACGCCCCACCGGGCGTTATCATTACTACCTGAGACGCTTAGTGAATAAAACAATTCTGCGATCGCCGATAAAACAATGAATCCCCCAACCTGTTTATGCATACCTGAATAGTTGATTTTGAGCTGGGAGTAGCAGCTTCTAGGCAGCGCCCTGGTCTCTCTCATCACCCAAACCTCAGACAACCTAGTGCACCTGGAAGCTGATATCATCAGCTTTCCAATGCCCTTGGAATCTTTGGGTTTGGCCTAGTGGCAGTCTCATGGAGCTCCTAGAAGCTGGTGCTCGTAGCCGAAAAGAAAAGCAGTGCATACCTGGGGCTGCCTGGGTGCCAGCAGAACATACTTAACGAATGTACTTATTGGACATCTGCTCAGATTGGTTGCACAGCCAGATTCTAGGCAGCTTCTAGGCACCTCTCTAGTCTCTCTCTTCATGACATCTGATCAGATTGTTTGCACTGCCAGCTTCAAGGCAGCTTCTAGGCACCACTCTGGTCTCTCTCTTCATGACATCTGATCAGATTGTTTGCACAGCCAGCTTCTAGGCAGCTTCTAGGCAGCTCCCTGGTCTCTCTCTTCATGAGAAAGGGCTGTTTCTTTACCTGGACAGTGCTACCATGGTGGTTGACAGCGACCGCGAACACTTAAGTGCACCCACAGTATATGTTTGCCCTCACTTTGGTGAATGTGACAGTGCATCAGTAATTATGACTTGCAAGAAAAATAAATTACATGCATATTACAATGACACGAAACTGTAACGTTCGTCTTTGGCCGCGACGCAATCCCTCGGTAAAGCGAATCCTGGACCGACGAATCGGCAGGCGGCATTTCTCCCCGCTCTCGCACCGATTGTCCTGTGTTCCATTCCGCAGAACCCGCTGTCGACCCCTTCGCCGCGAAAACGTCGAATTGGAATTGAAATTTAAATTTGAATTGCAAGCACCTTGGCCACATTATGTCAGTGCACCGTACTGCGGGTTTTGTTCACCCCGGTTTGGAAGCACCAACACAAAGTAGCTGGCAAAAACTAAAAATGAGGGGGGGCACGGTCTGGATGCTAGATCCCGGGTATCGACCCGGGGTGTGCTTCCATAAAACGGCGGCACTGTAAAATACTCTGAAAGCTAGAAATAAAGTGGGAGTGGACTGTGTCCGCCAGTTTAAGGGCACACAATCTGTTAAGTCCAAGTGTGGTCATAGAAGTCAGAAAAGAGGTTGGGATAGTACCCGTTGTTCCAATAGTGATGCCTACGTAGTGAACAAGATATCCAGCCAGGGTGAGGCCGTTCACTAGTCTAACATGCTGGGCATGTTTAATGATACATTTGGTAGCATGGTTGGAATCAGAGCAGTACCCAAGCTCAAGGAGCCAAATTTATTTATCAGTTAGGCAGGTAGGAGAGTCTATGTCAGGTAGGATGGCAAGGTCAGGTCTCATTTAATTCCAGTCTTCTTCAGTGATGGAGGAGGGGCGTGGCCAGGCAGGGAGGCGTTTACCTAGGACGACCCCAATGGGGAGGTCCTCTTCCTTGCCAGCATCCATAATTATTCTGCGTGAGCCCAGGCCTCCATTGCAGATGGCCTTGTGAATGAGTCGCACTGCGGCGTCATGTCTCTTGATATAGAGCCCCTTGAAAGTCCGGTGTGGGAAGCCCGCCAGGATGTGGCCCGCTCCGTCCTCACAGGTGTGGCAAATGGTGAAATGGGGCTTAAAGGAGTTGTGGGCGGGTGGGTGCTGTTAATATAAGGAAGTTTCCATCGGTATGCAAGTTTACGGTTCCACAATCTACCCAGCGGGCATTAAGGATGTGGAATTTAGTTTTATGTTGGATGAGGGTAGAGGACCCGAATTTATTATTTGCATGGGAAAGTTGATGAGGAGTGTTATCGGCCCAGGACCCCAGGTGGTGGTATAGATCCCTTTAAGCGGGTGTTGTCCAAGGTGGCAGCTAGTGGGAAGGTTGGAGCTGATGCCCTGTGTGAGGTTGGGTGCTAAAATGCGTGGGGAGATATCGCCCATGGGTGTGCGAGGTGGTTGGACAGTGGGCCAGTAGCTTAGACGTTGTGTCTGGGGATTTCCCCAGTGGTATCAGTAAAGGTGGTAGAGGCAAGGTGCTCAACACCTTGACGCGCTAGGCTGTCAGCCCGGTCATTTCAAAGGATCCTGTGTGAGAACGTACTATGCAGAGGGTGGTGTGTGACAGGGTACTACAAAGCGCGCGCGGCAGCGCGCTTTCGCGCACGCTTTTTGAGCCCCACTGCGCGTTTCGCGCGGTTTTGTTAACCCCCTGTGGAGCGCAGTTTTTGCGCTTTTGGCACCACAAAGCGCTGACCAATTTACTGTTCGTGCGCTTTAAGCGCTGACCAATTCGACAAAAAGTAGTGCCCTGGTGAGAACGTACTTTGCAGAGGGTGGTTTGTGAGCCATGCATAATACGTTGGATGATGTGGGATTGGATTGAGTGGAACAGTTCAGCGTGTAGGGAGCGTGTGGCTCCAAATCCAAGCTTTTCAGCTTGATATATCGTTATCAAGTCAATAATCCGAAGACTAGACAAACTAGCCAGAGCAAACAAAGTCCACAGCTGGCCATGTGCCAAGCCCCAAGCAGGGCGAACAGGGTCATCGAGATGGTCCACATTGACGAAGGCAGGTATCCACCATCGATGATCCAGGGCATGACCATGCATGCCTCAATCGAGGAGGGGTTTCGGGAGGAGGCACGATCTCTCTGACCCCCGCGTCTTTAGGGGCGGAGGCTGCTAAGGAGGATATTGTTACATACTCAGCACAAATGAATGCTGGTGGCTGCTCAGAGAGAGAGAGAGAGAGAGAGAGGGTATCAGTATTTATTTTTGAGCTCTTGGTATTCCAATTCCACGCATGTCCGTTTCATATAATGTTATTTCTCATTTTATGGCATCAGATCGGACCGATTGGCCGAGCGGTCCAAGGCGGTACGTTAAGGAATACTGCGGGCATGTCTCGCAGATTAAACTCGTATTCCGAAAGGGCGTGGGTTAGAACCCCACATCGGTCCGAATCATCAATATGTTTTTGCCCTCACTTTGGTGAATGTGACAGTGCATCAGTAATTATGACTTGCAAGAAAAATAAATTACATGCATATTACAATGATATGAAACTGTAACGTTCGTCTTTGGCCGCGACGCAATCCCTCGGTAAAGCGAATCCTGGACCGACGAATCGGCAGGCGGCATTTCTCCCCGCTCTCGCACCGATTGTCCTGTGTTCCATTCCGCAGAACCCGCTGTCGACCCCTTCGCCGCGAAAACGTCGAATTGGAATGGAACTGTAAACAATTCGTGTCAGTACGGTAACTCGAAATCCCCCCCCCCCCCCCCCCCCTCTCCCCCCCCCGTTGTTTACGATTGTGGGGTGTTCAGTTCATCAGTTCATTAGTTATTTTTCTTTTTCCCCCCCGACTGATATCATGGTTGGGCAAGTTCCTTTAGCAATTTGGCAATACCCTGGGCTGGAACAAAAGCATTGATAACGCCTGGTGGGGCGTGATATTAAGGGAGCCCCGTCTCGTGCAGTAGCGGGCTGCTACTTTGCCTGGACAAAGCTACCATGGCGGTTGACAGCAACCGCGAACACTTAAGCGCACCCGTATGGATTTGAACCTCGCATCTTCTTGTGTCAACGAGCTCTCCCATTGAGCCATTCGTCGAAACGGGATATGGGCTGGAACAACTAACAACTAACGATTAAGCACTAGGTTGCATGCAAAACAAACACGTGTTATTTTGTTGGAGACTGCCACTTCGATAGCAGCATCGCCTCTGCGGAAGCACGAGCTTCTGTTTGGTCGCAGTTTCGGGGAGAGTTGACCAAAACTGCGCGAAACAGAGAGCAGGTGGTATCATTCGGTAGCGCAGACGCAGGAGGATGCGAATGTGTTACGAGAATGCTAAGAAGGAGAATGAGTAGCGAGAATTTTACATCGGAAATTCGAATGGTGAAAAAAACCCAGCCTATACCCCTCCTGCTGCTATAAACACACATGTTATTTTGGTTTGTTTGCGTTTACATTCTTCCTGGTTATTGTTTTTTTTAACTGCGGAAGACGGGGAGCAGCCAAATTCCTGGGTGAAGCTATGTTACCAAGTTTACGTCCAAGTTGCATGCATTGACGTTGGATGCATTTGTTTAGTTGTGCCTAGTTGTGAAAGGACTTTCACCCCTGGAGGTGGGTCTCCCGACACAAACCAGCGACCCGGAGGATTAAGTTCGAATGGCGTTGCCACTCCGACAGTAATGTAGGCGCACCGGTATACCTGTTGGATATTTTTGTTTGTACTGACAAGAACCGCGAGCAGCCAAATTGATGGCCAAATTCACGGCGAGCAGCCAAATTGAACGTAGTTCTCGGACAAGAAAGTAAAATAGTACGGTAGTTGCTGTAACACAGTCCCCCTTAAGCCTTATTGGCTACCCCTGGCCTATTAACGTACATTTGAGTAGGCAAAACAATACACAGTGAGCAGTGCCACGCGATCCTAAAAAATGTGAGTTATTCCTGAGGTGCTCCCGTTGATAATACCCGGCCTACTCTTCCTTATTGGCAAACCCTAGATTGAAATTGAAATTGTTACATCCGTGTTATACTGTTACTCACAGGACGTGAAGTTAAGGACACCATAGCGTAAGCTGGAGCTAGCTATAGTCACCGAACCCCTAGACTGTAACATACTTACATAAGCAAAAATTCCTTTAACAAGCCCCCAAACCATTCGCCTCGATCAATATAGCTTACTGAGTCCCATACATTGAATACACTTATGTACTACTCGCATACAGTAGTAATAATAATATATACAACAGGGTACTACAGAGCGCGCGGCAGCGCGTTTATGCGCACGCTTTTTGAGCCCAACTAGGCATTTCGCGCAGTTTTTTCAACCCCCTGCGGGTGCAGCGCACAGTTTTTGCGCTTTTTGAACTAGGATGCGCTGACCAATTTGACAAAAAGTAGTACCCTGGTACAAAAACTTGTAAGATAACGATTGTGAGGGAGGAACTGAGGAGCAATACCTAAGCCAGCCATACATTGATTATCCTACTCGCATTTTAATATAATTATTGATTTTAATATGATTCTAACATAGAAGATAACGATTTTAAGGGAGGAACTCAGGAACAATACCTGAGTCAACCATACATTGATTGTCCCACTCGTATTAACATACCGTAATGGTAAAAATATTGAAAATTAGTGCGCCATGCCACAGGCGTGAGATTGAGGGAACCCTCCCGTTTGCATGCATGTGTACATAAGATAATAGTTAATTTTAATATATAAGATATCGATTGCAAGGGAGGGACTGTGGTTCAACACCTGATTCAACCACACATTGATTGTACCACTCGTATTTAATAGAATAGTTAATTTTAATATAGAAGATAACGATTCAAGGGATGGGCTGTGGTACAACACCTGATTCAACCATACATTGATCGTACCACTCGTATTTAATATAATAGTTAATATAATATAGAAGATAACGATTCAAGGGAGGGACTGTGGTACAACACCTGATTCAACCATGCATTTATTATCCTACTCGTATTTTTATATAATACTTAATTTTAATCTGAATACAATATAGAAGATAACGATTGCAAGGGAGTGACTGTGGTACAACACCTGATTCAACCATACATTTATCGTACCACTCGTCTTTTAATATAGAAGATGACGATTGCAAGGGAGGGACCGAGGTACAACACCTGATTCAACCATACAATGATCGTACCAATCGTATTTGAACATAACAGTACATTTTAATCCGATTTTAATATAGAAGATAACTATTGCAAGGAAGAGACTGAGGTACAACACCTGTCAAAAATTCCACATACCAAGGCTTAGTATCAGTCTCAGACTTTTCGTACACCAAGTCGCTTTGAGGATGTAGGGTTGGGGGTTCGATTCCCCCTACGGTCGCCCTAAGCGTTGCAGGTCGTTGTCAACCGCGATGGTAGCTTGTCCAGTTGAGGTAGAAGACAGCGTACGACGGGTTCCCTTACAACGGGTTCCCTTAATACCACGCCCCACCAAACGTTATCATTATCAGACGCTTCATATTGCCACATGCATTGACAACACTACTAGGGCCATTTTCTTCTATCTATGAGCACACCACTAGGGCGATTGCCCCATGGCACCAATATTTCCTTCTATCTACATGCACACCACAATTTTATTCTATCTATGTGCACACCCTTCCTAACACCGTTGGGGAAGGCCTTTTAGCCTATTTGGCCCACCCCTGGACTGTAACATACACATGCATACGTACATACACCAACCTCTCATAAAGCAAATCCCTTGCAATCCACGAAGACAGACCAAAATTATTGAAACAAAAAGTATTACCAAAATGTGTAATTTGTTTACCGGTATTACGCTATCCACTAAAAAATAGTACTTATTAATTTATTCTCCACCAAATTGTGGTAAGAATTTAATGTGGTATTATGGACTGCCTGTGTAAATATGAGCCACACAGCAATAGGGGACCTGCCCCCAGAAGTGGGGGCTCCGCCCAAAAGGTTTGCTCAGGAGGCAGGTTGCCAATCAGAGTCACAGCACACTAGGGGGCCTGCCCCCAAGAAGGGGGGGCCCTGCCCAAAAGGTCTGCTCAGGGGGCGGGTTGCCATTCAGAGTCCCACCTCACTAGGGGGCCTGCCCCCAAGAAGGGGGGGCCCTGCCCAAAAGGTCTGCTCAGGAGGCAGGTTGCCATTCAGAGTCCCACCTCACTAGGGGGCCTGCCCCCAAGAAGGGGGGGCTCCGCCCAAAACGTCTGCTCAGGAGACAGGTAGTCAATCAGAGTCCCACCTGACAAGGGGGCCTGCCACAATAAAAGAGGAACACATGCACCTCGAGCTAAGAAGAATGGTAAGGGAAGTGGCCTTAGGCAGAGCTGCATGGCGACGCATGGGTAAACTAGCCAGAAATGCCCCCCCAACCCCCCCAGGCTCTGCGCTTTGCGCTCTGCGAGGTTTTGGGGGCAGCGCGTCGCACTGGGGTCGCACTGAGTCGCTCAATCTGCGACGCGTCGCACGACAAAAACAGGAAGAGCTTGAGGGAATCACACCACACTAGGTGACCTGAGGCAGAGCCCATGGAAAGCCACCCAAGCTTGGGGGGCTGCCTAGAAGCTGCTAACAAGCTATGGAGGCTTGGGTGGCTTTCCTCAGGCTCTGCTTTTTGAGCAGACCTTTTGGGCGGAGCCCACCCTGGGGCTCACACCCCCAAGAAGGGGGGGGGGGGTCGCCCAAAAGATCTGCTCAGGAGGCAGAGCCTATAGAAAGCCACCCAAGCCTCCCGAGCTAAGACCACAGTAGGGGGCCTGCCCCCAAGAAGGGAGGCAGAGCCTGTGGAAATCCATACAAGCCTCCCAAGCTAAGACCACAGTAGGGGGCCTGCCCCCAAGAAGGGAGGCAGAGCCTGTGGAAAGCCCCCCAAGCCTACCAAGCTAAGACCACAGTAGGGGCCTGACCCCAAGAAGGGGGGGCTCCGCCCAAAAAGGTCTGCTCAGGAGGCAGAGCCTGAGGAAAGCCATTCAAGCCTCCATAGCTTTTATTTCCTACTATGAGCAGTAGCTTCTAGGCAGCTTCCCTAACTTCCTATTCACCTAATGCGACCTAGTGCACTTGGAAGCTAGCACAATCAGCTGTCCAGAAGTGCTGACAATTTTGGGTGTAGCACAGTGGCTGGCTTGGGGAGCTGCCTAGAAGCTGCTGAAAAGGCGAAAAGAAAAGCCCTGCAGGCCTCCCAAGCTTGGGAGCTGCCTGGAAGCTGCTGAAAAAGGCGAAAAGAAAAGCCCGCAGGCCTCCCAAGCTTGGGAGCTGCCTAGAAGCTGCTGAAAAAGGCGAAAAGAAAAGCCCTGCAGGCCTCCCAAGCTAAGAAAAGGTCTGCCCTTTTTGTTTTTGGGTTTTTTGGTTTTTTGTTGTCCACGCCCCCCCGCCCACCCCCCGCCCACCCCCCCCCCCCCCCTCCCCCCCCCCCCCCCCCCCCCCCCCCCCCCAACCCCCCCCCCCCCCCCCCCGCCACCCCCTCCCCCCCACCCCCCCCTCCCCACCCCCCCCCGCCCACCCCCAGCCCGACACCCCGCCACCCCCCCCCACCAACCGCACCACCTGCCCAGGGAGGGAGGGAAGCCATAAGAGTAACCAATACGAAGCTCCCAGGGGGGCCTACTACAAGCAGGGGGGGCCTGCCCTACACAAGAGGTGAAAGTGTGCCTGCTTACAATAGGGGGGGGCTCCCCTCTACAACCCGAGGGCTGCCTACAAACAGGGGGGGCGCTACACATTGGGCTGCTTTACAACCAGTGGGGCTTGCTACAAACAGGGAAACTGCTACAACAGGGGGGGCTGCTACAACAGGGGGGGCTGCTACAACAGGGGGGGCTGCTACAACAGGGGGGGCTGCTACAACAGGGGGGGCTGCTACAACAGGGGGGGCTGCTACAACAGGGGGGGCTGCTACAAAAGGGGGGCCTGTCAACTCGTTAAACATCCCCGCATCCATGCAACATCCTGCAACCCACTCTTGTCGCCCCGCTAGCTGCAGCTGCTAGGACAGCAGCCCCCATACATGAACCTGACCCATCCCTTACAATCGTCAGGCTGACATGGTGCAGAACATCATCCTTGCACACCAGTTGGGCCATGTCACATGCAACCTGTTCATATCGTGCCGTTGCAGCTGCTAAGACACCAGCCCCCGTACATGAACCTGACCCATCCTTTACAAGCTTCAGTGAAGTGTGGTGGTGGTGGTTTAGTATGTGGTGGTAGGACAAAAGCCCACATACATGAACCTGACCCATCCTTTACAAGTGTCAGGTTGACGTGGCGCAGGACATCATCCCTGCAAACCACTTGGGACCATGTCACATGCAACCTCTTCTTATCGTGCTGCCGCAGCTGCTAAGACAGCAGCCCTATACATGAACATGAACCATCCCTTACAAGCCTCAGTGGAGTGTGGTGGTGGTGGTGGTGGTTTAGTATGTGGTGGTAGGACAAAAGCCCACATACATGAACCTGACCCATCCTTTACAAGCGTCAGGTTGACGTGGCGCAGGACATCATCCCTGCCAAAACATCCCTGACCCATCCTTTACAAGGGTCAGGTTGACGTGGCGCAGGACATCATCCCTGCCAAAACATCCCTGACCCATCCTTTACAAGCGTCAGGTTGACGTGGCGCAGGACATCATCCCTGCCAAAACCTTGGATCCATTCAACCAGCTTTTATCTTGACGCTGCAGCAGCTAAGACAGCAGCCCCCATTCATAACGCATCTTTCACAAGGGTCAGCTTGGCATGTCACAGGCAGGGTACTACTAAGCGCGCGCGGCAGCGCGGTGCCGCGCTGTCTTTTTGAGCCCCTCAGCGCGTTTCGCGCAGTTTTTCAACCCCCTGTGGACGCAGCGTCCAGGAGGTTTAACATCCCGCATCCCGCTCCTACCGTGCCGCAGCAGCTGCTAGGACAGCTGCCCCCATACACGACCCATCCTTCACGAGGGTCAAGTTGATATGGTGCAGGGTGTCATCCCCTGCAAACACGTTGGGGCATTATTTGTGTATTAATTAATTAATCAATTAATTAATTGATGAAGGTGCAAATAAGTCGGAGCGTTATTGTTTATTCATTAATTAATTAATGTAAACAAGTTGGAGCGTTGTTTTTGATAATTTATTAAATAATGCAGAACCAGTTGGTGCTTTCTTTTGTACTAATTTATAAAGTAATGCAAACAATTTGGTGCGTTATTTTGTATTAATTTCTAAATTAATGTAAACAAGTTGGAGCGTTCTTTTGTATCAATTTATTAATAAATGCAACCAGTTGGTGCTTTCTTTTGTATTAATTTATAAAGTAATGCAAACAAGTTGGTGCGTTCTTTTGTATACATTTCTAAATTAATGTAAACACGTTGGAGCGTTCTTTTTTATCAATATATCAGGAGGTGTCAAGGTCTCCAAAAATTTCATTCTCCCGATTGATTTTTTCTGACTATGGGGCTGTAATCGCATGTATCATTGCGATATTATGAGATATTTTTCAGGTCATTCTGAGCACCTCATTTAGGGGGGGGGGGGGGGGGGGGGGGGGGTCAGCCCTCCTCAGGTTTTTTTCTAACTTTTTACTCAGACCTCCAAATGACATTCTGAGACCACCCATGAGTAGACCTTGGAAAGAGCAGTCCATTGGCACCACTTGGGACCCTGTGCAATAAGTATCTACCCCTTGGGTGGGTGGGTGAATGGGGTCAGCCTTCCTCAGTTTTTTTCTAACTTTTTACTCAGACCTCCAAATGACATTCTGAGACCACCCATGAGTAGACCTTGGAAAGAGCAGTCCATTGGCACCACTTTGGACCTTATGCAATAAGTATCTACCCCTTGGGTGGGTGGGTGGGTTGTTGGGTGAATGGGGTTTGAAAAAACTGATTTTGACTATCAGACAATCCCTGTGTGGGAATTCCGAGGATGCCATTATGTGCGCCATAACCGTAACCCCCCAATCCATATCTAAGTTTTTCAAAAAGAGGGTATTTCGATTTAAATGGGGGGGGGGGGGGGGGGGGGGGGGGGGGGGGGGGGGGGGCAGCCCCCCTCAGGGTTTTTTGGATAGGTGTCCCCCCCTTTTTTTTATATACTCCCGAATATATTAATAAATATATATTAATAAATATATATTAATAAATGCAAACCAGTTGGTGCTTTCTTTTGTAGTAATTGATAAAGTAATGCAAACCAGTTGGTGCGATATTTTGAATTAATTCCTAAATTAATGTTAACAAGTTGGAGCGTTCTTTTTTATCATTTTTTTTAATTCATGCAAACACGTTGGGGCGTTCTTTTCATTTATTTAGGAATGAATGCAAACAAGTTGGTTCGTTCTTTTTTATTAAGTTATTAATGAACGCAAAAAGTTGGTGCGTTATTTTGTATTAATTAATGAATTGATTTATGCAAACACGTCGATGCGTTCTTTTTATGAATTTATAAATTGATGCAAACAAGTTGGAGCGTTCTTTTTTAATAATTGATTAATTCATTGATTAATTCATTGATTTTTATTGAGGTGCAACTTTGAATTTATGATGTATGAGTTGTATAGCTTTAGAACAATATACTGCACTTAATAGCACCAGTATATAATTCTCGACATGCCACCCCATGTGTGTAAGCGCACTGCTACCCCCCCCCCCCCCCCCCCCCCCCCCTTCCCAACACAGACCCACACACCAGACTCTCAATCATGCAGTTTCACGAGGAGCACAGCTCTCCCAATACAATCCACAGTTCTTGTAACAACGCCCAGCCCCCCCCCCCCCCCCCCCCCCTCCCCCCCCAACCACAACCCATCACCACCACACACACAAACAGACTCCCAATCATGCAGTGTAACAAGGACCCCCCATACATACCCCCACACACACACACCAGCCCCCCCCCCCCCCCACCCACCACCACCACCACACAACACCACCACGTTCACACACACACACTCACACACCCAGACTCACCAATCATGCAGTGTAACAGGAGCGCAGCATCTCCCGGTACAAAACCCAACTTCTCATACACAACCGCCATCCAACGCGATGGTCACTTTGTGTGGCGCGTCAATGCCACCCCATGTGTGTGAGTAGCCCGTCTAGAGTGCCCCCCCCCCCCCCACACACACCACACACAAACACACACACACACAACACACCACAAACTCACCCCCCCCATACATACCCCCCCCCCCAACACACACACACGGTCACACACACACAGATATACACGCTCACACACACACACACGCACACACCAGACTCACCTATCATGCAGTGTAACAAGGAGCGCAGCATCTCCCGGTACAACCCAAACTTCTCGTACACGCCGCCATCAATGCGAGGTCACTTGCGCGGCGCGTCATGCCACCCCATGTGTGTGAGTAGGCCCGTCTAGAGTGCCCCCCCCCCCCACACACACACACACAACACACACACACCACACACCCAAACTCACCCCCCCCATACATACCCCCCCACACACACACCAGACCCCCCCCCCCCACACACACACACACACGGTCACACACACACAGATATACACGCTCACACCACCACGCACACACCAGACTCACCTATCATGCAGTGTAACAAGGAGCGCAGCATCTCCCGGTACAATCCAAACTTCTCGTACACGCCGCCATCCAAATGCGATGGTCCACTTTGCGCGGCGCGTCATGCCACCCCATGTGTGCGAGTAGCCCGTCTAGAGTGCCCCCCCCCCACCCACCCACCCACCCACCCACACCCACAACACACACACACACACACACACACTCACCAAACTCACCCCCCATACATACCCCCCCCCCCACACACACACACACGGTCACACACACACAGATATACACGCTCACACACACACACGCACACACCAGACTCACCTATCATGCAGTGTAACAAGGAGCGCAGCATCTCCCGGTACAACCCAAACTTCTCGTACACGCCGCCATCAAATGCGATGGTCACTTTGCGCGGCGCGTCATGCCACCCCATGTGTGTGAGTAGCCCGTCTAGAGTGCCCCCCCCCCCCCCCACACACACACACACACACACACACACACACACCAAACTCACCCCCCCATACATACCCCCCCACACACACACCAGACCCCCCCCCCCACAACACACACACACACACGGTCACACACACACAGATATACACGCTCACACACACACACGCACACACCAGACTCACCTATCATGCAGTGTAACAAGGAGCGCAGCATCTCCCGGTACAACCCAAACTTCTCGTACACGCCGCCATCAAATGCGATGGTCACTTTGCGCGGCGCGTCATGCCACCCCATGTGTGTGAGCAGTGCATCAAGGGCACTGGCTAGTAGCAATGCCGATCGCTCAGCTACTAATAAACAGACCCGCTGGACCAACTGACGAGTTGAGAGCGGAACCTGCCCGATTCCTAGTGAGGCTGACAGCACCTGCAGCAGGAGGGGTTGGGTTGGGTTGAGGTTGGGTTGAGTTAGTTAAGTAAGGTAAGGTATAAATGTGTGTAGGGTCTCCCTCCCTAGTGAGGCTGACAGCACCTGCAGCAGGAGGGGCAGTGGAGTTAGTTAGAGATAGGTAAGTAAGGTAAGGTATAAATGTGTGTGGGGTCTCTCTCCCTCCCTCCCGATGACTAGTGAGGCTGACAGCACCTGCAGCAGGAGGGGCAGCGGAGTTAGTTAACAATAGTTATTTAAGTAAGGTAAGGTAAGGTATACATGTTTGTGGGGTCTCCCTCCCTCCCTCCCTCCCTTCCGATGCCTAGTGAGGCTGACAGCACCTGCAGCAGGAGGGGCAGTGGAGTTAGTTTGAGTTAGTCAGAATTAGTTATAGTTAGCAATAGTTAGTTAAGTAAGGTAAGGTATACATGTTTGAGGGCTCTCCCGCTCTCCCTCCCTCCTGATGCGTAATGAGGCTGACAGCACTTACAGCAGTGGAGTAAGTTATACTTGGTTAGCAATACTTAGTTAAGGTATACATGTTTTGGGGTCTCTCTCTCTCTCTCCTCCTCTCTCTCTCTCTCTCTCTCTCTCCTAGAGCAGTCCCCCCCCCCCCCCCCCCCCCCCATCATCCACCCCTCTCTCTTCCCCCTCCACCGATCATACCCTACCTAAACCCCACCCCCCCCCCCCCCCCTCTCCACCCATCATACACTCCTCTCGTCCCCCTCCACCGATCTAACCCCCCCCGCCCACTTCCTCCACCCATCATACCCCTCCACACCCCGCTCTCCCCTCCACTCCACCGTACTACACCCCCCCCCCCCTTTCCCCCCCCATCCTGTGCCCCCACGCCAGCCCTAACTTGCCAGTAGTCACCAAGCACCTGGACCGATCTTCAGCTATGGCACACAAGTCTCCCTACCTTGCCAGTTGTCACCAAGCACCTGGACCGATCTTCAGCTATGGCACACAAGTCCGCCGTGGTGAAGCTACCCGAAACGCTCAGGGCTTTTGGGACAGTCTTAGAGATGCTGAACCAGCCCCATGGGCTGAACAATTGCGCCTGTTCTGCAAGACGAGCCAAGATGCGCTGCGCCACATCCCCAAGGAACATGCCGGAAATGAGCTTCTCAAAAATGTAGCGCCCTGCATGGGTTTAGTTAAGCTTAATTTTGCCTATACAGGAGTTTAACTTTAGTTAGTTTACTTAACTTTTTTTTTTTAGGTAGTTTAGAATATACATTCCAGCTTATTTTCGTTAGTTAGTTCAGTTGGCGTCTGTTCTGCAACACGAGCCAAGATGCGCTGCGCCACATTCCCAAGGAACATGCCAGAAATGAGCTTCTCAAGGATGCAGCCCCCTGCAAAGGGTTAGTTCAGTTAGGTTGCGTGAGTTAAAAGTTGGTTCAGTTGGCATCTGCTCTGCAACACGAGCCAAGATGCGCTGCACCACATACCCAAGGAACATGCCGGAGATGAGCTTCTCAAAAATGTAGCGCCCTGCATGTTAGGTTGCGTGAGTTACAAGTTGGTTGAGTTAGTTAGGTATTGTGAGTAAAAGGTTGGTTGAGTTAGTTAGGTTTTGTGAGTTAAAAAATGCTGATTAGTTATGTTGCGCCAGTTAAAAGTTAGTTCAGTTGGTTTATTTTCTGCGCTTTATTAGTTCAGTTGGTGTATTTTCTGCGGCAGTTCAAAGTTAGTTCAGTTGGTGTATTTTCTGCGGCAGTTAAAAGTTAGTTCAGTTGGTGTATTTTCTGCGCCACGAGCCAAGATGCTCTGCACCATCTCCCTAAGGAACAGAGAGGAGCTTCTCAAAAATGAAGCGCCCTGTATGGGGCATGTTTCTTTTATCTTAGCCAGGAGTTTATTATGTTTATTTTAGTTAGTTAAGTTAACTTTGTTTACTTAACATCAGTGCCCTGCATGGGGCATGTTTATGCCATCTTGGTGAGGAGTTTATTAAATTATATTTTAGTCAAGGGGGGGCAAGATAAAAGATTTCGTACCGCGTGTTCGATATGGATAGAGAACCGCGAGCAATAGTCAATACAAAAAAAATCATGTCGATGCACCCACGGGCGGCCGAGATAGAGGGGGGGGGGGGGGGGGGGGGGGGGGGGGGGCAGTGCAGCAGAGTTTGAGAGTGTCGTCAGCCATGGAGCGAAAACGAAACTAGACAGCGAGGCTGTCATCCGTAAGCATTTGAAGCGACTCAAGATGGCTTTAGAAGTAGCAGAAGACCTAGTAGCTCTATTCTGGCACTGGGTACCCAGCTGGGTACTATAGACTTTACTACAGCACACTCCTGAGTACAGAATGCGATCAGATGTACAATACCCCCCACCTACTTATGTGGAGCGCCTCAAGATGGCGTTAGAAGTAGGTGGGGGGTATTGTATTGTATTGGAAGACCCAGTAGCTCTATTCTGGCACTGGGTACTATAGACTCTACCGCACTACACTCCTGAGTACAGAATGGAATCAGATGTAGAAGACCCCCCACCTACTTGGCGCGGGCGCATTAGGGTTTAGACTCAGGGTTCAGGCTCTTCTAGATTAGGGGACAGGCGAGGGGACAGGCTACACAAAAGAATTTAACAATGATGCTGATGATGATGATGATGATGCTGATGATGATGCTGATGATGATGCTGATGATGATGATGATATGTAGGATAGATAGAGTCTTGGATAGAGTGATAGATAGATCCATACATAGGTACACAGTGTCTTGAGTTCTTGTCATACCAGGGTGATCTCATCCAAGGGTATGAGACGCCGTAGTTGTAAAACTGACAAACAACTGAATAACTTGTGTTTAACTTGATATTTTTTTTTTTATTATTATGTGGTTGTAAAGGACGAGATGATGCTAATGGACCTCCTTTTCACTATGTAATACTGTCTTGGTGTCCAGATATGAGGTCTCACAGGAGGGGGGGGAGGTTCCCCAGGGGTCAATATAACAACTTCCGAACATGCGGTCTGCCAACTTTATTCTTGCCCCCCCTCGATTTTAGTTGTATTAGGTAACGTTGTTTCCTTAACTTAAGCGCCCTGCACGGGGCATGTTTCGTTTTGCTTACTGTAGTTACGCAACGTTACGTAACGTAATGAAAAGTAAAGCACAGTCAAGTTCAGTTCAGTTCACTGCAGTTAAGACTGTTTTCGTTTATGGTACTTCGGGGACGATAGCGATTTGGGTCTTGTAGTTTTTAGTTCAATTAGAACCCCAAATTTTCCAAAACTTCATTGTTTTCTCAGACCCTACCCACCCCCCACCCGGAACCACCCCACCCAAACCCTGATCCAGCCCCAAACAGAGCAACGCACACCAATCTTACCACCCCAACCAAACCCTGATCCACCCCCAAACAGTTCCTAGCCCCACCCAATGTTCACAGCCCCCCCCCCCCCCCCACACACACACACACACACACACACACACCACCACCACACACACACACCCATCCGGAACCACACCACCAAAACCCCGATTCACTCCAAATCAGTGCATCGCACACCAATCTTAACGCACCCTAATAAACCCTGATACACCGCCAAACACTGCTACCCAATGCCCCACGCCAATCTTACCAACCCACCCAAACCCTGATCCACCCCCAAACACTGCTATGCCCCACTAAATGTTTACAGCAGTTTCTACCCCCCACCTCCCATATCCCCCCCCCCACCCCACCCACACACACACACACCCCACCCACACACACACCACCCGGAACCACAGCAACAAAACCATATTTTGCTCCAAAACAGTCCCACGCCAATCTTACCATGGTAGGCTGTGGCAGCATCCACTCAAATATCCTCCACGCAGCACCACAGCGGGGCAGTGCATTGGAGTAGAACTCACTCCACTCAATATTCACGGCCATTTCTATCCCCCCCCCCACCCCATCTGTAACCACAGTAACAAACCCATATTTCGCTCCAAAACAGTCCCACGCCAATCTCACCATGGTAGGCTGTGGAAGCATCCACTTAGATGTCCTCCACACATCAGGGCAGTGCATCGAAGTAAAAAGCACCCCACTCAATATTCACGGCACTTCCATCCACCTCCACCACCCTCCCCCCCCACACATCCGGAACCACCCCACCAAAACCCTGATCCAACCCCAAACACTGCCAACCTTACCATGGTAGGCTGTGGCAGCATCCACCCAGATGTCATCCACACATCAGGGCAGTGCATCGGAGTAAAACGCGCCCCACTCAATGTTCAAGGCCATTTCCATCCCCCCCCCCCCCCCCACCCCCCCACCCCATCCATAACCACAGCAACAAAACTAAATTTCGCTCCAAAACAGTCCCACGCCAATCTTACCATGGTGGGCTGTGGCAGCATCCACCCAGATGTCCTCCACAACATGGCAGTGCATCGGAGTTAAACGCACCCCACTCAATGTTCACAGCCATTTCCATCACCCACACCCCCAAACACTGCCAACCTTACCATGGTGGGCTGTGGCAGCATCCACCCAGATGTCCTCCACGCATCGGGGCAGTGCATCGGAGTTAAACGCATCCCACTCAATGTTCACAGCCATTTCCATCACCCACACCCCCAAACACTGCCAACCTTACCATGGTGGGCTGTGGCAGCATCCACCCAGATGTCCTCCACGCATCGGGGCAGTGCATCGGAGTAAAAGGCACCCCACTCAATATTCACGGCCGTCTCAAGCCCCTCTGTCCCCTCAGGTGGTGCCCACTTGGTGAGGCGTGAGAGCTGTTCCACATAACATGCATTGGTGCCGGTGCCGATGATTACACCGATGGCAGTATCGGGATCCAAGTATCTGATTTGGGTGGGGAGGTTGGAGAGCGTAGTGGAGTGTGGACACTGGGC
Source organism: Chlamydomonas sp. ICE-L (assembly GCA_013435795.1). Lineage (NCBI taxonomy): Eukaryota > Viridiplantae > Chlorophyta > Chlorophyceae > Chlamydomonadales > Chlamydomonadaceae > Chlamydomonas > Chlamydomonas sp. ICE-L. The sequence continues at coordinate 7,742,067 of JACBWV010000364.1, forward strand.
TAGGGCAGTTTTTTTTGGGGGGGGGGGGGGGGGGGGGGGGGGGGGGGGGGGGGGGCATTTTGTGTTTTGTGTTTAGTATTTTGTGTTATGATTTCAGCCCGATCGGATGGCAGTATCGGGATCCAAGTACCTGATTTGGGTGGGGAGGTTGGAGTGTGGAATGGAGTGTGGATGCTGGGCTAGGGAGTTATTGCTTTTTGTGTTTTATGTTTTGATTTCAACCTGATTGCAGTATCCAGATCCCAAGTACCTGATTTGGGTGGGGAGGTCGGAGGTTGGAGTGTGGAGCTGGGTTAGATGCTGCAGTAGGACAGGAGTTTTGCTCTTTGCATTTGGTGTATTCTTTCAACCCCATGGCAGTATCGGGATCCAAATATCTGATTTGGGTGAGGACAGCAAATTAAGAAATCTCGGTTCGGCGTATGGTTCAATGGTTGATCATTTCGCTGGACTCAACAAAGTGCAGGGTTCGAATCCCTACGGTTGCGCGTTAGTGTTCGCGGTCGCTGTCAACTGCCATGGAAGCACTGCCCAGGTAAAGGAGCAGCCAGTTCTCTACTGCCGTAAGACAGGGCTCCCTTGATACCACGCCCCACCAGGTGCTATGATAACAGCAAATTGGGTTAGTGCCGCAGCGCCAATACATATTATTAATAACCAAACATAAGACATAATACAAACATAAACATAATATAACAATGTACAACACAAACATAATATATACATAAATACATAATCTAATGCAGCGCCAATACATATTATTAATAACCAAACATAAAGACATAATACAAACATAAACATAATATAACACTGTATAACATAAACATAAACATGATATAAACATAATAATAACATTAACATAATATAACACTGAATAACATAAACATAAACATGATATAAACATAATAATAACATAAACATAATATAACATAAACATAATATAACATAATACATAAATACAGAATACAAACATTAACATAAATACATAATTTACACCGACAGTGTCATTCAGGCCAACTTTGATGTTGCAAGGTCTTCTTGCCCTCAAAATTTGATGCTTTTATTGGCCTATTAGGATATATTTTGTATTTTTATATTTTGTTGTTATAATGTCAACTAAATAAATACCGATATATAATACATTACTTAATATTAATATAGTACACCTACCTCTGAGCTGCCAAGACACCGACTGAGTCATTCAGCACCACCTTGAGGTTGCAAGGTCTTCTTGCCTTCAAAATTGGATGCTTTGATTGGCCTATTAGGATAAATTGTTTATTTTGTGTTATTATAATATAATATACAACTAACTACATAACTATATATGTAAGACTCATCTCTAAGCTGCACAGAGAATCTATCGCCTCCAATCAAAGCATCAAATTTTGAAGGCAAGAAAACCTTGGAACATCTAAGTTGTGGTGAATGACACAGTGGTTGTATTGTGGCAGCTTAAAGTTAGGTGTATTCTCTTACATATAAAAAAAAAGATAACGCCTGGAGGGGCGTGGTGTTAAGGGGACCCTCCCGTACGCCGCGGCTGGGGAAAGTCACCATGGCAGGCATAGTAAGTGTCACCCTCCAGGCGTTATCTTTTTTTTTATATGTAAGAGAATACACCTAACTTTAAGCTGCCACAATACAACCACTGTGTCATTCACCACAACTTAGATGTTCCAAGGTTTTCTTGCCTTCAAAATTTGATGCTTTGATTGGCCGATTAGGATAGTTTTTTATTATAATAAAAAATATATTACATAACTTAACACATAATATAATACACCTACCTCTGAGCTGCCAAGACACCGACTGTGTCATTCAGCACCACCTTGATGTTGCAAGGTCTACCAGCCCGCTCAAGCGCCTCACTCAAGAGCTTGACTGGATCGTTTCCCACCACTCCTGCAATGGACGATTATGATGGTGGTGGAGGTGCTGGTGGTGATGGTGACAGTGGCTGTGATGGTGATGGTGATGGTGGTGGTATTGATGTTGTTGTTGGTGATGTTGTTGTTGGTGATGTTGTTGATGTTGTTGTTGGTGATGTTGTTGGTGTTGATGTTGTTGGTGATGGTGGTGGTGGTGGTGGTGATGGTGGTGGTGGTGATGGTGGTGGTGGTGATGGTGGTGGTGATGATGGTGGTGATGATGGTGGTGGTGATGATGATGATGGTGATGATGATGATGATGATGGTGGTGGTGATAATGGTGATGTTGTTGATGGTGGTGATGATGGTGGTGATGATGGTGGTGGTTATGATGATGGTGGTGGTGATGATGGTGGTGATGATTATGGTGGTGGTGGTGATGATGATAGTGGTGGTGATGATGGTGATGATGGTGGTGATGGTGATGATGGTGGTGGTGATGGTGATGATGGTGATGGTTGTGGTGGTGATGATGGTGATGGTTGTGGTGGTGATGATGGGAAAGTGAGGATTGTTGAGTAGCCTTTGTCAGACAGGGATTTGAAATAAACGAAGATCCGTAGAAGCCCAGGCGTTTGCAATAATACAGACAGTCCTCCTCCCTTACGCCCTTCCCTCTCTGCCTTCCCCCACACCCTTTCCCTCGCTGTCCCCTCTCCCTCTCTGCCTTCCCCCCTATCCCCTTCCCCTCTTTGTCCCCTCTCCCTCTCTGCCTTCTCCCCTACACCAGACCCCCACCCCCTTTCCCTCTCTCCCCTCTTTCTATCTCTGCCTTCCCCCCTACGCCCATTCCCTCTCTGTTCCCTCACCCTCTCCCCTCTCCACCTCCTCCCCTCTTCCCTTTCTGCCTCCCCCGCCTACGCACCCCCACCCCCACCCCACCCACCCCTACCCCGCTCACTCACCCACTCCCCCACACACCTGTACATGTGAACCCTTTGGTCCAGTCCATGAGGATACCTTCATTCACTGAGGTCTGCTTTAAAGGAAAGCTCCAACAGAATCCGATTGTGGGAGGCTCTTTCAGCTCCTTAGACCTGCATCAATACATGTATATGTATAGAGATAGATGTTTGTGACAGTTTACAAAGACAAAAAAAATGATCCAACAGAATCCGAGAGTGGAAGGCCCCCCTTCAGCTCCGCAGACCTGCATTATTGCACATACATAGATGTAGGTAGCCTCTTTAGCGATTACAATGATCTAGTGGTAGACCAGATTGCTAAGGAACGAAGAGTCGGGGGTTCGACTCCCCCTTCAGTCGCTCTTGGCGTTGCAGGTCGTCGTCAACAGCGATGGTAGCTTGTCCAGTTGAGGTAGGAGACCGCTCCCCACCCGTGTACGACGGGCTCCCTTAACACCACGCCCCACCAGGCGTTATCATTATTAGATGTAGGTTAGCCAGTCTAGTGATAGCTTACTAGGCTAAATGGGCCGGCCTGTTTGCTTGCACTGGGGCCAACCACCAACCAATACATATACATAGATGTATGGTATAGTCCAGGGGTAGCCTGCTAGGCAAAAGAGCCTTGCTCAACCACGGCACTCACCTACTTCCACACCCACAAAAACATTAAAAAAAAAAGTTCCAACAGAATCTGAGTGCGGGAGGCTCCATGGGCGCCTCAGACATGCACCAAGGTGTATGTATGTATTTTACAGACCACTGTATATTTTCGTGTATAAAAGACTTGTAGTTAAAAGATATATATATCCGTGGGCGCCTCAGACCTACACCAAGATGTTTACATGGATGTATGTAACAGACCACTGCTTGTTTTTGTGCACCGCGTCGCAAGTTGAGCTACTCGGTGCGACCCCAGTGCACTGCGCCGCAAGTTGAGCTACTCGGTGCGACCCCTTGTGGGGTCTAGCTTAGCCCGACCCATGCGTTGCCATGCGTTGCCATGCGTTGCCATGCGTTGCCATGCGTTGCCATGCGTTGCCATGCGTTGCCATGCGTTGCCATGCGTTGCCATGCGTTGCCATGCGTTGCCATGCGTTGCCATGCGTTGCCATGCGTTGCCATGCGTTGCCATGCGTTGCCATGCGTTGCCATGCGTTGCCATGCGTTGCCATGCGTTGCCATGCGTTGCCATGCGTTGCCATGCGTTGCCATGCGTTGCCATGCGTTGCCATGCGTTGCCAGCGTTGCCATGCGTTGCCATGCGTTGCCATGCGTTGGCCATTGCGTTGCCGGCCGTTGCCATGCGTTGCCATGCGTTCCATGCGTTGCCATGCGTTGCCATGCGTTGCCATGCGTTGCCATGCGTTGCCATGCGTTTGCCATGCGTGCCATGCGTTGCCATGCGTTGCCAGCGTTGCCATGCGTTGCCATGCGTTGCCATGCGTTGCCATGCGTTGCCATGCGTTGCATGCGTTGCCATGCGTGCCATGCGTTGCCATGCGTTGCCATGCGTTGCCATGCGTTGCCATGCGTTGCCATGCGTTGCCATGCGTTGCCATGCGTTGCCATGCGTTGCCATGCGTTGCCATGCGTTTGCCATGCGTTGCCATGCGTTGCCATGCGTTGCCATGCGTTGCCATGCGTTGCCATGCGTTGCCATGCGTGCCATGCGTTGCCATGCGTTGCCATGCGTTGCCATGCGTTGCCATGCGTTGCCATGCGTTGCCATGCGTTGCCATGCGTTGCCATGCGTTGCCATGCGTTGCCATGCGTTGCCATGCGTTGCATGCGTTGCCATCGTTGCCATGCGTTTGCCATGCGTTGCCATGCGTTGCCATGCGTGCCATGCGTTGCCATCCGTTGCCATGCGTTGCCCATGCGTTTCCATGCGTTGCCATGCGTTGCCATGCGTTGCCATGCGTTGTTGTATGGACCATGGCTTTGCCATGCGTTGCCATGCGTTGCCAATGCGTTGCATGCGTTGCCATGCGTTTGCATGGCGTTGCCCATGCTTGCCATGCGTTGCCTGCGTTGCCGATGCTTGCCATGCTGTTGCCCTGCGTTGCCATGCGTGCCATGCTTGCCATGCGTTGCCATGCGTTGCCATGCGTTGCCATGCGTTGCCATGGCGTTGCCCATGCTTGCCATGCGTTTCCATTCGTTTGCCATGCGGTTGCCATGCGTTGCCATGCGTTGCCATTCGTTTGCCATGCGTTGCCATGCTTTGGCCATGCGTTGCCATGCGTTGCCAATGCGTTGGCCATGCGTTGCCATGCTTGCCATGCCGTTGCCATGCTTGCCACTGCGTTGCCATGCGTTGCATGCGTTGCCATGCGTTGCCATGCGTTGCCATGCGTTGCCATGCGTTGCCATGCGTTGCCATGCGTTGCCATGCGTTGCCATGCGTTGCCATGCGTTGCCATGCGTTGCCATGCGTTGCCATGCGTTGCCATGCGTTGCCATGCGTTGCCATGCGTTGCCATGCGTGCCATGCGTTGCCATGCGTTGCCATGCGTTGCCATGCGTTGCCATGCGTTGCCATGCGTTGCCATGCGTTGCCATGCTTTGCCATGCGTTGCCATGCGTTGCATGCGTTGCCATGCGTTGCCATGCGTTGCCATGCGTTGCCATGCGTTGCCATGCGTTGCCATGCGTTGCCATGCGTTGCCATGCGTTGCCATGCGTTGCCATGCGTTGCCATGCGTTGCCATGCGTTGCCATGCGTTGCCATGGATGGAATGGCGACGCGTCGCAAAACAAAAGTGCCAGCCACACAGTTAACATGAAAAAGTAAAGAGAACGTCAGGTGGGGTTTGGTATTCAGGGAGCCCTGTTTTACAGGGGTAGAGAACAGGATGCTGCTATACCAGGACAAAGCTACCATGGTGGTTGACAGCGACCGCGAACACTAAAGCAAACCCGTAGGGATTCGAAACCCCGTACCTTCCTGTTTCTTTTATCTCTACCATTGAGCCATTCGTCGAAAGGGGATATAGTCTTGAATTATGTTCACTATTTGAGGGCAGGCACTACGGCAGTACACAGTGGTGTAGGACTGGTGGTGCCAGCCACACAGTAATCATTAACATGGGACCTACCAAGGATTTGTTTTTACGCTATATATAGCGAAGACTAGTTTTGACCCCGTTTCAACGAAATTATCCCTCTAATAAAAGTAAAAAAAAAGGAGTTTTGCTCTGTTTTTTGCCCTAAATGGCCCAATTAGCTACAACAAGCTGCAGTGTACACTTCAACGCTGTCCCTGGAGGAGGCCTAGAACCATAAAGCTAGGAAAAACCCACATGCAGATTTGAAAACAAAATCACTGGGACCTACCCTTCGGTGTGCTCCACCTCCCCACTCACCCCACCTTCACAAGCACACCGAAGTGGTGTAGGACTGGTGGTGCCAGCCACACAATAAACATGTCTGTTTATGTTTAACATTAACATTAGACCTACCCTTCGGTGTGCCTGTCTATGAAGGCCTTGACAGTAGATGCGAAGAAGTCAAACAAACCCAACCCAGGCCCTGTGTAAATATCCTTGGGGATGCTGACGGTGGTGGAGTCCTCAGAGACCTGCACACAATTCGTTAGTTAGTTGGTAGGTTGGATGGTTGGATGGTTGGGTGGTCGGTTGGTTGTTTGGTCGGTTGGTTGGTTGGTTGGTTGGTTGGTTGGTTGGTTGGTTGGTTGGTTGGTTGGTTGGATGGGGCACAATCCAGGCCCTGTGTACACATCCTTAGGGATGCTGACGGTAGTGGAGTCCTCAGAGACCTGCACACAATTTGTTAGTTAGTTGGTTGGTAAGTTGGTCAGTTGGGTGGGAATACTGACTGCGGTGGATTCCTCAGAGACCTGCACAGCATTTTTGTGCTAATTGGTTGGTCGGTTGATTGGTTGGAAAGTTGGCCTGTTGGTTGGGAATGCTGGCTGAGATGGAGTCCCCAGAGACATGCAAAGCATTCGTTAGTTAGTTGGTAGGTTGGATGGTTGGTTGGCTGGTCCGTTGGTTAGATGGTTGGTTGGTTGGTTGGTTGGTTGGTTGGTTGGTTGGTTGGTTGGTTGGTTGGATGGTTGGTTGGTTGGATGGTTGGTTGGATGGTTGGTTGGTTGGATGGTTGGTTGGTTGGTTGGTTGGTTGGTTGGTTGGATGGTTGGTTGGTTGGTTGGATGGTTGGTTAGTTGGGTGGATGATTGGTTGGTTGGTTGGATAGGGTACAACCCAGGCCTAGAGTACACATCCTTGTGGATGCTGACGGTGGTGGAGTCTTCAGAGACCTGCACAGCTTTTGTTGGTTGGATGGTTGGTTGGATGGTTGGTTGGTTGGTTGGTCGGTAAGTTGGTTGGTTGATTGCTTGGTAAGTTGGTTGGTGATGCTCACGGTGGCGGAGTCCTCAGAGACCTGCACAGCATTTGTTAGTTAGTTGGTTGGTTGGTTGGTCAGTTGGGTGGGGATACTGACTGTGGTGGAGTTCTCAGAGACATGCACACTATATGTTGGTTGGTTGGTTGGTTGGTTGGTAAGTTGGTCGGTTGGTAGGTTGGAGATGTTCACAGTCTATGCAAAGAAGTTGAACAAGCACGATCCAGGCCATCTGTACACGTCATTGGGAAAGCTAGCAGTGGTGGAGTCCAGAGACGTGCAAAGCATATGTTCGTTGGTTGATTGATTGGTAGGTGTTATGAAGATACTACTAGATTATAGAGGATGTACTACATCCTCTTTATTGACGGTTTTCTTTTCTCATCAGCACCAACACTCACCACTTCGATTATATCCGTTGACACACATGACAGGTGCCCCCCACATTGATGGCATACCCCCCCCCCCCCCCTCCCCCCCCCCCCCCCCCCACACACACACACACACACACACACACAGGGATAGGCAAATAGGCTAAAGGCTAAGTAGGTTAAAAACCTCAAAACTCCAACCAACACTCACCACTCCACTTCTAGCTGTGGGCAGCATAACATGCATGACTCTGACCCTGATGTTGGCCCCCCACACGTCAATGACATACCCCCCCACACACCCCCACACCCTCCCCAACAGGGATAGGCAAATAGGCTATTGGCAAAAAAGGCTAAAGGCCAAGTAGGCTAAAACCTTAAAAAAATCAACCTACAATCACCACTTTGCTTTTTTCTGTGGACAGCTTGACATGCACGACCCCAACCTGAATTTAATGCCCCCCACATCCATGGCATACCCCCCCCCCCCCCCCCCCCCCCCCCCCCCCGGAAGGGATAGGAAAACAGGCTATTGGCAAAATAGGCTAAAAGCCAAGTAGCCAAGTACCCAAAAACCTGAGAAAAGGCCAAGTACCAAATAAATAAAAATATCAACCAACACTTACCACTTTGCTTCTCTCCGTGGACAGCTTGACGTGCATGACCCTGAAGTTGGTGCCTCCCACATCAATGGCATACCCCACCCCACCCACCCACCCATCCACAGGGATAGGCAAATAGGCTATTGGCAAAACAGGCTAAAGGCCAAGTTGGCTAAAACCTCAAAACAATAAACCAAAATCAAAATTAACACTCACCACTTTGCTTCTGTCTGTGGACAGCTTGACGTGCATGACCCTAAAGTTGGTGCCTCCAACATCGATGGCATACACCTCCCCAGTCTCCATCCCATCAGGCAATTGGGTGATGAATGTTGGCAGCATGAGGCAATGCTTCCCGTCCACCTCCACATCTTGCGTCAGACCACTTTCCAGCTGCGGCCAACACACACAGGTTCTTAGAGGACCCTGTCAAGTTATATCTGAGTTCATCCCCATCCCCGTCCCCCTCCCCTTCCCGCTCCTCATCCCCTTCCCCCTCCCCCTCCCCTTCCCCCCTCCCTCCCCCTTCCCCTCCCAATCCCCACACTACAGGCAGCGGGGTAATGAAGGTTGGCAGCATGAGGCAATGCTTCCCGTCCACCTCCGCATCTTGTGTCAGACCACTTTCCAGCTACAGCTAACACAGATAGTTAGAGGATGGAGAGGCCGAGAACTTTCCTCTGCCGCTGTCATGCGGCATTATTAGCTCTGGTGCAGTAGCGGTCTGTGAAAACAAAGACACATGGTAGCCTTACCCAGGGCAATCAGACGGCCTGGTGACTTTCCCCAGGGCAATCAGACGGCCTGGTGACTTTCCCTGGCTGCGGTGTACGGGAGGGTCCCCTTAACACCACACCCCTCTAGACTGTACCTTATATTCCCCAGAGCAATCCGTCAGCTTGGTGACTTTCCCCAGCTGCGGCGTACGGGAGGGTCCCCTTAACACCACGCCCCTCCAGGGGTTACCTTGTATTCCCCAGAGCAATCAGACAGCTTGGTGACTTTCCCCAGCTGCGGCGTACGGGAGGGTCCTCATAACACCAAGCCCCTCCGAGCGCTTTCTTATATTACCCAGAGCAGTCAGACAGCGAGGTTGTCGGAACTAGCTGACAGAGTTGATGCTCGGAGGCGCTCAAGGTATTATATCGATCACCGTCCTTATATCCATCACCGTCCCCGTCCTCATCTGCATCCCCGTCCCCACCCCCACCCCTATTCACATACCCATCACCACACTCACCGCTACCCCTACCCTCAACACCAACCCATCACCCACCAACACCCACCATCCCCAACCCACCACTCACCACAACCGACCACCACCCACCATGGCCACATGCCCACATAGCCCTTTCATGGATATTCACACAATTCTCCTAAAACAATTAAACAACAGCACTGCTACAAGAATGATATTGTGAAGCATGTCCCCGTTCGACGAATGGCTCAGGGGCAGAGCTCCAAGAACGACGAAATTGCCAGGTTCGAATTCGACACCAACACCCCTTAACACCACGCCCCACCAAGCGTTATCGTTATTTTTTTGTGAAGCATCTGTTTTGTAAAGTATCTTCGCCATAAGTTTTTTGCCACTTTTTTGCCACCTTTTTGCCACTTTTTTGTCAAGTATCTTAGCCATGATTTTTTTGCCACTTTTTTGCCACCTTTTGCCACCTTTTTGCCACCTTTTTGCCACTTTTTTGTGAAGTATCTTCGCCATAAGTTTACTGTTGCCACCACCACTATCTGGGACGCCAAGTATCACTGTTTTTTTGACAATTTACAACCCTTATCCTTATGACGGTGATTACATTTTTCCTGGTGCCCTACTGGACTCTAATTGTACACGCGACTTGACAGAGTCAGTGATTTTTTTTTCAAATCTGAAAGTGGGTTTTTTCTAGCTTTATGGTTGTAGGCCTCCTCCAGGGACAGCGTTTTAGAGCTTTGTATAGCTTTTTGTAGCATTTGGGGGGCATTGGGGGCAAAAAATAAAAAAATAAATTGTTTTAAACTTTTTTATAGCGATAATTTCTCCAAACGGGGTCAAAACTAGCGATCGCTTTATATAGCGGAAGTAAAAATCGCTGGACAGAGTCAAGGGGGACTTCAAGAACTTATACTCTAGTTATAGGACTTAAACTTATACGCTTCTCGCACCTGGTCTATAAAATCCCTCTTGATGGTCTTGACCTGTTGTTTGCTTGGAATTAATGATTCCGCAATCTGCATGTGCAATGAAAGGGGATGGCTGGTGTGTGTTTGTAAAAGGGGTGTGGGGGGTGTGTGGGTGTGGGTGTGGGTGTGGGGGGTGGGGTGTGGGGGGGGGGGGGGGGGCTGGTGTGTGTTTGTAGAAGGGTGTGTGTGCGTATCACTAAGGCTGATGTGCAAACTGAGATGGTTGTTTGCTTGGAACCAATGATTCTGCAATCTGCATGTGCAATGGATGAGGATGAGGATGAGGATGGGGATCGGGATGGGGATGGGGATGAGGATGAGGATGGGGATCAGGATGGGGATGTGGATGAGGATGAGGATGTGGATGAGGATGAGGATGAGGATGAGGATGAGGATAAGGATGAGGATGAGGATGAGGATGGGAATGAGGATAAGGATGAGGATGAGGATGGGGATCGGGATCGGCATTGGGATGGGGATGGGGACAGGGACAGGGATGAGGATGGGGATGGGAATGGAGATGAGAATGGGGATGGGGACGGGGACAGGGATGATGATGAGGATGGGAATAGGGATGGAAATTTGGTAGGGGATGAGGGTGGGGATGAGGATGAGCTAGGATGATCAGGTTGAGGATAAGCTTGCCATACATGCCACGCCAATTTAGGTTGAGGAGGACCTTGCCACTCAGAACCCTCGGTCACCCAATAACATCCATCAAGCACATGTTTGCACCACTGTGTCTACCCCATCCTCACCACCACCACCACTACCCCCCACCCCAACCCCCTAACACACACCCCAACCCACCACCCAACCCACAACCCAACCCAACATCCCCACCCCCCCTACACACACCGCCCCATCCCGCCCCATCCCCCCCTTTTCTGAAACTTGCCCCCACTTTTCCCCGTCATACACCACCCCTGTACCTGACCATACCACCCAAGCCAACCAATTCAAACCGCCATAAGTGTCAAGCCATGTCACGTGCGTCTAGCCTATGCTGCTAGCACAAGCGCTTGACCGACAAGAAAATTAGTGAGAGCAGGTTACTGAGGGGGTACTGTAGGGCACCAACGAACCAGCCTAAGCGAGGTGAACCGTCCTTTCGGAAGCGAGCTGTTCCGGAGTTCGGTGGGGGTGGAGGACATGCAATGATGCAGAATGCCTCAATGCATTCCCTGATGAGCACATACCTCTTCCAATAGCTCCCTGCGTTTATATTGCAACCGCAGGTAGCCGTAAACTCGGCCAGTAGCGAGGAGCCCGACGATGATGCCCCCGGCCGTTAGCGCTCGGTTCAAAGTCGGACTATCGGGCATCTTCAGATCTAGGCAGTCTGTAAGCTTCATATTTGCGAGAGCAACGGGTATTTGTGAGAGCCACGGGTATCAGCGTGTGGCCATGTAAGCAGGGGAGAGGAAGAGGTGGATTTGCAATCCTACATAATATATGACCCGGGCGGGGGTGGTGGCGGTTAGAGAGTTACCAGAGTCTCTGGTTAGACCCGAACCTGACGACCAGATGGCAGATGAGGGGACGGCTGCAGCCGCGGCCATGCTGTCATGCTCATGCTGTCATCGTCAGATCACCATGACCACGCTGCGTCACCGTTGGGCGTTGCTCGCTCACGATTATGCAGGTCACACCCGGTCACACCGCCCAACTCGCTGACTCATCGCCCAAGAGCTCGCCTTTGATCTGACTCGAGGCAGGTACGGGCAGGTAGCCGCGGCGGGCATCGGGCAGAGGTGATCCGGGTGGGGGAGAAATGGGCGAGAGTGGGTTGGATATGTTGGAACCAGCGCACGATGGCCAGACTGGGGGTATGGGTCTGTGGGCAACTAGCCCACAGTGGGGGCAGCCAATTATGGGGCAGCTATTCATTATATTACCCATCATTACCTTACCATAGGCAATTGCTCATGATTCATCACTGCACGTTCAACAATGAAGAGGTATCAACTAGTTTCTAGCTTAGAATAAGTCGCACGGCCGCCTGGAACAGCATCTAAATAGCGGGCAAGCTATCGTATGGGGGATTTGGAGGGTTCCATTACATGGCCGCATGGGGACCGCACTAGGTAGTACATGATACCTAAAATCTTGAGTGCGCCTACTTTATTGTAGGAGGGGCAACGCCATTCGAACTAAATCATCCGGGTCGCTGGTTTATGTTGGGAGACCCACCTCCTGCTCTACCGTTTCTCTCCCTGTGATTTCTGGTCTGATGCGGTGAAATATTTCGGCCATTAGATAGGCAATGTATGTATGTTACAGTCCAGGGGTAGGCAAAATAGGCGTAAGGGACTTTCCCAGCCGTGTTAAGAAGGGCTTTAAAAGAAAAGGAACTGGTGAACTGAACCTCAAACTATCGTTTTATCGACGGGGGCCCTGAGTTCGTGCTACAGTGATCATTTAATTCTACACAGGCTAGCAAGGAGGAAACTTCCTAAATACAGCAATACGAATAACTGTTGTCTTGCGCGGTGGTTGGCGTGATGGGCCCATAACCTTTAATCGCGTACGATAAGTTACACGGGCCGCCTAGGACGGCATCTAAATAGCGGGTTATATATCGTACCGTAGATATCCATTCCACGTTGGCATCAGCTTGGCCGTGAGCGGCCCGGAGTCAACTGGAAAAACATGTAACAATCGGATCCAATTTCGGGGTCCAGACCTGGGCAAGTCTTTAAACTGTCTTATCTGCTTAGTTTGTGTTGGAACAGCTGATATTAGTGGGCATCGTCCAATGGGTATCCCGGGGGACGGTGAGCAGCCCAGAGTCAGCTGGCAAACCATGTAACAATCGGCCATTATCCAATTTGGAGTCCAGAAGGGCACCAAGATAATGAAACCATCAGCATCTACCTTAGTCGGCGAGAGCCTCTCGCCCCTTGCAGACAGCTTGAACAAAAACATTGCGCACATGCAGATGATGAGGTACTTAGATACCGGTAGCGTGGGTGTTCCACTAGCCCCTCCTACTCAAAGAGCATCCCGCCCCTTGCAAACAGATTGAACACACAGAGTCACACATGGCACACGCACAAATAATGGCTCACATTTTGTGTGTGTTACACCCTCTCCTCCTAGTCAAAGATCCTCTCGCCTGTTGCAAGCAGTTCAAGCAATGCCACAACACAGGCAGATTATGGCATACATAGTGTGTGTGTTCCACCTTCCCCTTCTAGTCAAAGATCCTCTCGTCCCTTGCAAGCACTTGTACCTGCTGCAGCATTGGTGGCACCAGCTTGGCTTTTGAAGTCATGATCGATCAATGGCAATACAAAAGGGACAGAAGGAGCAATTCACGCATGTGTTGTGCCAAATTGATTTACCACATCCTCCGCCAGTCCTGTTGAGCCTGTGGCCTTGATGAGGGAAGTTGCAGGTAGGAGTGGCAATTACGCCGTTCAGCCGGCTGCTTTTACTAGGGCTCAATTCTGCCATCACCATTCCAACTGCTGAGATGCGCTTCCTATTGGCTGTGGCAGTGCTCACCTCGAATCCAATGGCAAGCACACGACTCCTAGGCAACCCTTTGATCAGCTTGTTGAAGGCACTATGCAGCCCTACCAGCTGCAGCTCGTCAAGAAGCCATAGCCACTCCCCAACGGTTTGTTGCCTTGTCTTACTACCCTGGGCCCAAGCTACCTCCAATTCCACTAGCCTTGCCACGTGCTTTAGAAGCTTGGAGAAGTTGTACTTGTGTAGGATAGGCATGGCGCTGAAGAAATCGTCCAATTGCCACGTGGAGTCATTCGCTGAAGTGTATCAATGGGGTGGGTGGGTGGGTGGGTGATATGTATGTTACAGTCCAGGGGTAGGCCAAATAGGCTAAAGGGACTTGCCCAACCGTGTAGGAAGGGCTTTAAAAAAAGCACTAATGAACTGAACCCCAAACAATCGTTTTACCTACGGGGGCCCTGAGTTCGTGCTGCAGTGATCGTTTAATTCTACAATCGAATCAAATTATCATCTCATCTGGGATGATAATTTAATTGTGCGATTATTATTGCATTTTTTAAAATCGTATTAAGTATTCCCATCCTTCCAAAGTAATCAGGAATCGTGACCAGCTTCATGCTGGAGTTTTATCCACCAATTCAGGTTAAAGTTCCATTCCTCAAAAATAAATGTTCTATCATCTGCGTATACGGTAACGAGCATTATACCGTAATAAGAAATGCATTTCATCTTCAACCACTCTTCTACGGCCAACCACCATACCACAGCACTTGCAAATTCTGGCAGAACGAGAGGTACTCCTTTCTGATTCAACATTTAAGTTGTGAGCTCGAAGACGTAGTCTTGCTATGCATTTAATATCATCCCTATTATTTAATCAGTCAGTGTATGTTGAACTTTGGTTCCTTTCCTCTGACATCATCCAATTTGCATACGTAATAGTTTTAATACCGATTCTTGGGTTAGTGGGTTATCACCAATATTCCTGGGGTCCACTGTACTCAAGTGTTGCCAGTCAATGCCTGTTCTTTTAGAGATGCTAGTACACGCTGACAGATGCCTTCATAAATTCCCCCCAAAGTTGTGACAAATAAATATCTGTTATACGGGGTTATCATTAAAATAGCATCCTCGATTTCTCCTATGTCAATCTCGACCACAGAGCTTTGGACACCACTGAAACCTACAATATCAGAGAAGTGATATAGAACACCCAATCTCTGAATACATCTGAGAACACCGTGTGTCCAGTATTTTTTATATAATTATTAGCTATGAGAAAATTTTCAATAAGGTGTATGTTCACCCCATCACTATAAAGGGCGCCTGGAGGCGTGTCCCGAATGAAAATGTTTAAATTATCATGAATTTAATTAAAATTGTTATTGTATAATTGTATAATATTATTAATATATAATTGTCTAGTTAATTAATTACTAAATAACATGATTAAAATGAATTAATTGAATTCTTTAAATCGATTGATTAATTAAACAGCAGTTATTAATTAATTAATTAATAAAATAATTGATTTTATTATATTTAATTAATTATTAATTAAATTGTATTAATTAATTAATTAAATTGTATTTAATTAATGAATTTGATACACTCAAAATTGAATTGTATTGACTTGAATTGAATGCATTAAATTGATTTGGATTCTATTCATTTTGATTTAATTTAATTGAATCGATTGATGTAGCTTTGTTTACTACTGAGTAAGGGCAATTGACATTTTATGCGTTGTTAAATTTGAAGCAATATTAAACGTGCCTGGACTGTCATGTAGATTGCCTTTATTGGCAAGCATTTGATTCAAACGGAATATAACCAATCAGAGGTATGATTAATTTGGGGGATTCGTTCGGTCAGCCGCATTACCACATACAAGCTTGATGTGGCTTCATTCCTCACATTTCTGGCAATTAATTCGAAAACCCCAGGATACGAGCCGCTTGTTGCCTCGTACAATATCGTATTACGAGATCGCAGCGTGATATGCGGTCTGGCACGTGTTTTGCCAATGAGGTTGTAGAGTCGGCTGGGCGTGTCCCTGGCGTACGTAGGATCGAACACATAGTCTTGACAGCCTAGACAAGTAGCATCTGAATTATGGTCAACCGCTGGCATTCAAACCACTAAGCAACTTAACCCTGAACATATTAGAAGTCATGGGCAGGACATGGGGCAAATAGTCGAGAAAAAGTTGATTTGCGGAATGCGAGAAAGTGAGAGGAGGGAGGCTGGGAATTTCAAAAGTAGTGGAGTTAGTAGGTACTCATAGCGGAATAAGGTACATTACATTTGACAACTTGTGTGCACGCAGATACACACACATCTGGCTATCCATGCACTGCCACACAGCACGGTGCATGCAGATACACACACATATGGCTATACATGCACTTCCACACAGCACTGTGCACGCACATACACACACATATTTGGCTATCCATGAACTACCTGACAGCACTAAGCATACACATACACACACATATGGCTATCAAAGCACTGCCACACAGCACTGTGCACGCTCATACACACACATTTGGCTATCCATAACTTCAAGAGAAATGCGTGTGGAAATTTTGGAGGTTTATTCCGTTTTACTAGACAATATATCTTACAAATTCTCAGGTGGGAGCACGTGGTGAGAACATGTGTGGGAAAGTCGTAACAATAAAGAAAGGGAAAGCACATTACGGAACCTAATCAAAGAGAGAGGGAAGGTATAGGGGCCGTGAAAGATAAATGAATACCTTTGTTCCTCACCTCTCATCGTTATTCTATGGGGGACAGGCAAATAAATGAAATAAATAAAGAGGGAGGAAGCTGACATAGCTTTCCCACGCGGATAACCAAAGAGATTACCATCTTTTTACGATCCTGATAATAATTCCTACTGCTTCTCCCTCTTTCGCCTTGATTTTGTTCCTATCTTCTGGATGTCCTTTTTGGGGTAGTCCTCTTTCATGCCAACTTGCCGACTGCCGGCCATTAGACACAGTCGATACTAATAAAAGACAAGATGTGGAGCCCCAGGGGCCTCCCACTACTTGTAATCCTATACTGGGGTTGCGTGGGGGCCCTTTGTTTTTGGTCTTCTGTCTCGCGGGTTGTTTGTGTTGGTTAGTCGGTACCTCTATACTCCTCGCAAACACCTCATACTCTATAAAGTATTTATTGAAAAAAAAATCTACCTTGGCTCTACTACGACATTCTGTCTCCCCTCCCGATAACCTATTTTCAAAAAATGCAATACCTAACAGACGCCCCCACAAACGATATTTACCAAAAACAACCAGGAAGGTAAACAAAGAAAAATGGCGAGCCATGAACTGCCACAAGCACTTGTGCCGCACCCATACACAACATCTGGCTAGCATGCAATGCCACACAGCACTGTGCGAAAAAGAAAGAAAAATGAGGAGGGAGAAAGGCAAAGGAAAAAAAGGAAAAGGGGAAAGAAATAATGGAAAAAAATATGGCGGTAAAGGCAATACAAGAAAATGTTGGAACATGGCAAACACTATAACACACAAAAGCACACGGCATTGCACACAGAAAACAACTGGCTATCCATACACTACAAGACAACCCGTGCACACACAATCAAACGTACCCTGACACTCACACATGCAAACACACAAACGAACAACTGGCTGCAAATGCACTGCCACATACACAGCACTGTTCATCCCATATACACACACCTGGCCATCCATGCACTGTAAGACAAACCCAGGCACATGCACACACAAGTGGCTACACATGCACTTCCACACAGACATGTTTCCGTACACAGATACACACACCCGGCCATCCATACATGCACTACAAGACAATCCCATCGACACACACAACCCAATCAGACACTCACGCACACACACACCAGGCCATCCATGCACTAAAAGACAACCCCATGCACACATTCACACATACCCAGACACTCACACGCACACACAAGGGGCTACGCATGCACTGCCACACGGCCCTGCTTACATACACACACACACCTGGCCATCCATGCACTACAAGACAATCCTATCGACACAAACAACACACTCAGGCACTCACCCACACACACTGGCTATCCATGCACTACCCCATGCACACACACAAACACACAAACACACCTTCAACACACACATAACTGGCTATCCAACTGCAGCACAACCCACACACAACTACTGAAGCGCGAACTGCAAAACCACATAACACCAATACCAAGTGCCCCAACCCCCAACCCCAATCACGCACACACACACACACACCACCACCACTAGGCTGATAGGCCACCCCTAGACTGTATACCCTACTTGCATCAGACCAACAATGGTAGCCCGTGTTAGCTTGGCCAAATTCTGGTGCCTCGTATGTTGTTTGCGCGTTATAGGGGGGAGGGGGAGCAGTGAGCAAAGAGGCTGCCTACGCTAACGAGCTTCAGCTAGCGATTTCAATGAAAGGGTGGTAGGAGCAAAGAGGACGGCAAACTATATTTTTAAACAATAGAGTTGGAATAAGAAGCTTAATCGGAAGCGTTGCCAGCAGGAAATACTAGCACAAGGGTTGCGCGCTCCAATCGGCAGCAAACAATTCGCACCCCGATCGGTGAGGCCGCCATGTTGCCACGCTGTCCCAGAACTGCAGATCGTCGAACGTTTCTAGGTCGTTAAGGCGCAGCACGAAGCGCGAACGTGCTCACCTGCAAGCTCTGGACGAAACATGAAACGCAGCCAACCTACTGAAGCTGCGTCTGCGACGCAACGGACCCTTCGACGTTCCTTCGACGACGGAGGACGCAGTGTCCTGAACAATTCGCCTTGGTCCCACTGGCGTGCCACTGCGATGCTGCCACACTGCAAGTCTGCCACTGCCAGACTGTCGACCGGCCCCCCCACCGGCCCCCCACTACATCCTCAATCATCATCACATGCACCTGGTCGCCGATCTCAATCCGATCAATTCTCAATCCCGATCAATTCTCGATCCCGATCAATTCTCAATACCGACATTAGCCTGTCTTCCCTTCGCCTGCCTCTGCTTGCTTGCTGCTGATCACGACGAATTTTCGCCTCACTCTGCCTGCTTGCTGCCGCTTCCGACAATTCTCCTTCCCGTTAAAATCTCCTTCCAGATCAGCTCCCAATCCCGCTCAATTCACAATCCCGGCGTTCGCCTGTCTCCCCTTCCGCCTCCACCAGGTATCTCACCCACACCCACACACCATGTTAAATGCTTAACATGCACTCCCAATCGCACGGGGGTTAGGCCGCATTGAACTCAATCACATCCACGTCCGAGTTCGGACCTCTCGACACTTCCCTTCCCACTTCTACCCACTTCTACACCCCCACACTCCAATCCCATATTCCCATCCTCTCGCCCCTATACCCCACGCCAGCGTCCACCCCCGGACCTGTCAACCTTTCCTCCCACTCCCCAGATTTTCCTGGCCTGGGCTTTGCTCCCATTGCCCACACCCTTCCTCACTCCCCAGCCGTCATGGTGTAGCACAGCATGGTATGATTTGTACCTACATGCATGGTCTATTGGTGTAGTATGGTTTGGCAAGGTGCAGCATAGCATGGCATGTAATGGTTTATACATGCCATGCATGCATGAATTGTACAATGGTAGTATAGTGTGGTATGGCATGGTGTAGCATAGCATGGTATGGTTTGTATCTACATGCATGGTATATTAGTATGGTATGGCATGGTGCAACATAGCATGGTTTGTTATGGTTTATACCAACATGCATTGTATGATGGTATAATGGTGTGGTATGGAATGGTGTAAACATAGCATTGTATGGTGTGTACCTACATGCATGGTATATTGGTATAGTATGGCATGTTGCAGCATAGCGGTCTAAATGGAAAGGAAGACAGATGGGTTCCCTGCTTCGGGTGGCAGTGCATGCGTAGCCCCTTGTGTGTGCGTGTGTAAGTGTTTGGGTATGTGTGAATGTTTGCATGGGGTTGTCTTGTAGTGCATGGATGGCCTGGTGTGTGTAAGGGTGAGAGTCTGATTGGGTTGTGTGTGTCGATGGGATTGTCTTGTAGTGCATGGATGGCCAGGTATCTGTATCTATGTACGGAAACAGATCTTTGTGGCAGTGCATGTGTAGCCACTTGTGTGTGCATGTGCCTGGGGTTGTCTTATAGTGCATGGATGGCCAGGTGTGTGTATATGGTATGAACAATGCTGTGTGGCAGTGCATGTGCAGCCAGTTGTTCATTTGTGTGTTTGCATGCGTGAGTGTCTAGGTGTGTTTGTGTGTGTATGGGGTTGTCTTGTAGTGCTTGGATAGCCAGATGTTTGCGTATGTGCGTGCACAGTGCTGTGTGGCAGTGCATGGATAGCCAATTGTTTCCTCTGATTGGTTACATTTTGTGTGCATCAGATGCTTGCAAATACAGCCCATCTACAAGACATTCCAGGCACGTTTAATACCACTTCAAATTTAACAACCCTACAAAATGTCAATTGTCGTTACTTCACAGTAAACAAAGCTACATCCATCGATTCAATTCAATTAAATCCAAATATATTGAATTCAAATGAATACAATTCAAATCAATTAAATGCATTCAATTCAAGTCCAAACAATTCAATTTTGATTATATCAAATTAATTAAAAACATATTAATTAATTAATTCATGAATTAATACAATTTAATGAATTGAATTAAATTAAAGTAACAATTAATTAAATATAATTTAATTAATTATGTAATTAATTAAATAGTATCAATGACTTTAACATAATTTTATTAATTAATTTTAATCGTGTTATTAATGAATTAATGAAATTCGTTTAATTAATTAAACATTTATACAATTATAATAAATACAATTATGCGATTAAATCCGAATTAAATTCTTAATTAAATTCATGATTATTTCAAACATTTTCATTCGGGACGTGCCTCCAGGCGCCCTTTATTGGATGGTACGAATTTGAAATGATGACAAATGTTACCCGATATTTGTAGCTTTTGGCCCAAAAAGCACAAACCTTAGCTCTTTTTCTTGAATTGCGATGCTCATATGTGGTCTCGTGAGAATATGTCCGGTATCAATGAGTCTTATAATTGTTATATGTTGTATAATGTTTCGTTTTTTTGTGATTTGAAGTGAAACCTGAAAAAGTAGTTTGTGACAAACAAACAAACAAACTGTTATTGTCCGATATACGTCGGACACTGAGTCGGCATAACTCGGGGAAGTGACAATTTCGCTAAATGTAGGCGAAAGACACGATTTGCAGCGGAACTACAGATAAATGTAGGCGTACAATGGACGAAATGTCTCGGCTCACCGTAAACCAGGGATCCCGACAGACACCCAGAACTTATCGTAGACTGAAGCGTGACCAATAACTCCTCGATCGCACGTTAACAACTGAGTTGTAATACGCGAAGGGGTATGCAGCTTTCTGTCGCTCGAGGGTCTGTTAGCAACCTTTTCGAGGGGTCATTCTTGCGAACGTGCGAAGCTCTGCCAGCGATTCCGAGATAGGGTGAACAATTAGGCAACGAAGTACTAGCGCGAACTACTTGTTGGCGAATAGCTTTCATTCGGGAAAATGGACACCCGAAGTCACCGATGTGCTTTCGCTACATGCGTCGAAAATGGCGCTGTTGTAGGGCGAAACCAGGACGATTTTAATCACCCTAATGAAAGCCTAAGTCACACTGAAATATAAGTGTGACTTCCGATGACTTGTCAGTGCTCTTACTAATTTTGATAGATGTTTTTGCAGGGTGTCCTTTCACCAGCCTTTCACGTACATTTAGCCAAGGCGGATTGGACGCGGTATGGCGAAATGGCTGTACGATTTTGCAATATGGCCAAGGTAATTAGAGCCAGGTGATTAGAGCCAGGTGATTAGAGCCTTTGCAATATGGCCAAGGTAAGCCACGCCAACTTTCATTCTACCTCTCGTACTCCTACATAATATTCTTCCCTCCCTCGCCCAACGCATGTGTTTGTTGCTACTTGATATTTTTGGCGTCCTGCTTTGTTACCTCCTTTCTTTCCAGCTTTCTTTTCAGATTACCGCGCAACGCCCTCTGCCGCCTTCCGCATGGACAAGCGCGGGGTAGTGCGTCAGATTGATTTTGAAATTTGACCAATGCTCTCGTCCTATCTCCTACACAAATTCCCTTACATCGGTTCCGCTAATTCTCGCAACCGATCCGTCTATGCTAGACCTGTGTAGGTTGTCAGTGCATCTGCTGGATGCATGGTATCTTGCAGCCAGCGGCCCTTTCGTCGTCAACTCCTCAACCAGGAAGCCCGGTCGGCGCTGCTGTACTGCCACCACATGAATAAGCTGCATAAATTGCAGCATCTCGGCAGCCCACCCGACGTTGCTCTGGACACGGTCAGATATGGTGGTATGTGGAGTGTACTGTCCCAGGAGCATGGCTTCAGCTTGGGATGGCAGCATGATTAGTTGGCTCTGTGCAAAGTAGGATGCTGGGACAACTTGCTCCCAACTCTTATGTGAGTCATGCGTCCACCTGTTCTCTCCTGGGCCTGAGTAGAGCTTGAAAGGACATGGGGGCTTACACTCTAGTGGGATCATGCACTGCCCTGGCTGCATGGTGCCCTTGAGCATTGTATTAGGAGATCATGCGTGGCAGTTATTCCTTGAGACCCTGCATGATAGATGGTGGCAGCACTGTGTATATTTGGCTGACGCACTAGACCCATGTCCATGGCATGCATCTTCACATTGGGTTCACTTGTAGTGGTTGTGGTAGTCTTGGAACGTTGCCTCTTGCGTTGTGGTGGAGACTGGTTCTCCTTGCTTTGCTGGGTGTTGGGTGACAGTCCAACCTTGTCTGTATGCTTGGGTCTTTCGGATCCATTCTGCATGGTAAACTCAGGCAAGTGTGGACAATGCAAGCACTATCAATATTCGGGCCCTTTACCGACCCCATTACAGAGGTTTTACAGTGGGTTTACAGGGATAAACGCTGTAAACGCTCTGTAAACCTGCACCCTACTCCATTTACAGACTTTGGTTGCAGACCGTTAACACGCTGTTGGGGTACGGTAGAAACGAGCTAAAACGCGCAGGCTGTAAACGGCCTGTAAATGCTTACATACTTTGTTACATAGTAGTTACAGACTCTGCTTTACAGACCTCTGTAAACCTTCTGTAAGTATGGCTGTAAACCCTATGTAAGTAAGGCTGTAAACCCTCTGTAACGAGGTGTGTATACCCTCTGTAAGTATGGCTGTACACGCTCCGTAACTAGGTGTGTAAACCCTCTGTAACGTGGTCGGTACACCCTATGTAACTAGGTGTGTAAACCCTCTGTAGCTGGGTGTGTAAACCATGTGTAGATCTTGTGTAACCAGGCCCGAAATCCGTTAGTAACCAGGTCTTTGGAATGGGGGGAAATGGGGCGCAGCTGCTTTAATTTTTTACACTGCCCTGGGAGGGACGTTTACAAACATATACATATAGGTATCATGACAAGTAGTGCTCGGTGCGACGAGTCAATTGATAGAAGCTTACAAGATGCAGTCAACGAAAATATTATAACTTCATTAGAAGGTCCATTCATAGACATACACCTCCCCCCCCCCCCCCCCCCCCCCCCTTAAATCCCCTGCCCCTTAAGCACAACATGGCTTCTTTTGCTGCTCCTCGCTGTAGTGCTCTGTTGATTCCACCTGCGCAACACAAGCACACCTACCACACACGAACACAAAATGTGAATACGTCGAATAAATCCTGTTGCTGCTGCTCTCCGCGGTCTGTTTGGTACGCGCCATTCCAGCAATCAGGTGGATATGAGAGCATCAAGAATAAGGCAAGTGGTCAGATCTGTGGTATTCATTCAGTGCAACCAGGGTTTCGTGGTTTCTTCGGTGGCACGTCAAATCGTACGGCATATCAAGCACGCACCTGGTAGTAGTCTCTTCCCGTAGAGACAGCGGATCCGTCACTGCAAACACCAGCCCGGAGTCGCACATCAACTAGCCCTGGGCCGAGGCCGATCCCGTACGCAGGCTTGTAAGATAGGTCGCGCGGCGGAACATACCTACACAGCTCGCCAGCCTCCTCGAGGGTAAGTGATGGCTTGCGCTCTGGGGTAGTTCGAACAGCTGCCATGCCGCTACCATTCCTTTCTCGAGTTAAGTCAAATACTAATTATATATTGTGCCGAGTAGTGCGATAAATAGGCACGGCTGCAATTCCGAGAGCAGTTCGAATGCAAGAATGGCAAGGTCGCGACATTTGAATTCAAACAGACGAGCCGGGGGAAGCCTGGAAAGGGTCTGCAGCCCGATCCGATCAGATGATTGGACTAGTGGTACAGCACAACGCCTAATCAAGGTGTGTGTCGGGGGTTCAATTCCCCCCATCGGTAGATCTGAGCGTTGAAGGTCGTTTTCATCGTGACTGTTTACAGACCATTTACAGACCACGTTGCCAGCCAACACGGTAAAGGCTCTGTACCCCAGGACTTACATACTTTTTACAGTCCTTTTACAAACAACGAGTCCCCTCTGTCATTTACAGACCTCGTTACAGACCATTTACATAGGGAACTATGTAAATGGTCTGTAACGAGGTCTGCCAAAGTCGGTAAAGGGCCCGAATATTGATTGTGAAGGCTGGGGTAGGACCTGAGGTTCAGGTACCTAAGCTTGAGGCAGGTTGTACTTCCAGGGGGATCTCCCTACCAATACGCAAAAACAACACAAAGGGTGTCAATATATGTAACTATGCCCGCCCTTCTTTTTTGCAGGGACCCATGCTCTGTGTGGAAGCGGTCTGAAGGTTGCTTGTAGGTAGGGTTTCACAACAATGTGGCCTAGGGAATTCTGACTTGATCACATGCCTAAATAGTGTCCACCTGCTTGCATGCCTCCTTTCGTGCATGCCTGTCTGTATGCCTGCCTTTCTATCTTCCTCCCTAGTGACTGATTGGCTGACTATCTGGATGGTGACTGCAGCTTGGAGGTGCTAGGCATAGAGTGTTCAGCCCATGGAAAAGTGGCTTGGTTGCCTGCCTGCGTGCCTGTCTGTTGCACGCATGTTTACTTGCCTGTCTGTCTGCTTGAGCGCTTGGCTATTGTTGACACAGGAGAAGAGGGTTTAACCTATCATCAAAAATGAAGAAAAGGGTGCTACATAATTTAACTATGCCTGCATTCTGTATTTGCATGGACTATTGCTCTGCCTTCCCTCCCAGTTCTGATGTTCCACTGTCACATGAGGCTGCTAGACAACAACGTAAGGGATAACTGAAGCTTGCTTGTAGGTGCGGTTTCGCAACAGTGGTGTGGCATAGGGAATTGTGTCTTGATTCATGCATCTGTCTATGTTTGTGTCATTGTCTCTGTCATCGTCTCTGTAACTGCATCTGTAATATGCTTCTGTCTATGTCCTGCCCTCCATTGATCTTTAGCGCATACCCAGCTCTGCACGTCACTGTCCTGCCCCTTGCCGTCCTCCCTGCCCTTCATTGCTCTCTAACGCCTGCCCTGCTCTGCCCTTTACTGTCGTCCTATCCTTTCCCATTATCCCTGCCCCTCTTTGCTCTCAAACGCCTGCCCTGCTCTGCTCATCACTGTCGTCTTGCCCCTTGCCATTATCCCTGCCCCTCTTTGCTCCCTAACACCTGCCCTGCTCTGCTCATCACTGTCATCCTGCCCCTTGCCATTATCCCTGCCCCTCTTTGCTCTCTATCGCATGCTCTGCCTTGTTCATCACTGTCATCCTGCCCTTGCCATTATCCCTGCCCCTCTTTGATCTCTATCGCATGCCCTGCCTTGTTCATCACTGCCGTCTTGCCTCTTGCCATTATCCCTGCCCCTCTTTACTCCCTAACCCCTACCCTGCTCTGCTCATCACTGGCGTCTTGCCCCTTGCCATTGTCCCTGCCCCTCTGTGCTCTCTAACGCCTGCCCTGCTCTGCTAATCACTGTCATCCTGCCCCTTGTCATTATCCCTGCCCCTCTTCGCTCTCGAACGCCTGCGCTCCCTTGTTCATCACCGTCGTCCTGCCTCTTGCCATTATCCCTGCCCCTCCTTACTCCCTAATAACACCTACCCTGCTCTGCTCATCACTTCCGTCTTGCCTCTTGCCATTATCCCTGCCCCTCCTTACTCCCTAACGCCTACCCTGCTCTGCTCATCACGGTCTTGCTTCTTGCCCCTTGCCATTGTCCCAGCCCCTCTTTGCCCTCTATCGCATGCCCTGCCTTGTTCATCACTTCCGTCTTGCCTCTTGCCATTATCCCTGCCCCTCCTTACTCCCTAACACCTACCCTGCTCTGCTCATCACTATCATCCTGCCCCTTGCCATTATCCCTGCCCCTCTTTGCTCTCAATTGCATGTCCTGCCTTGTTCATCATTGTCATCCTGCCCTTGCCATTATCCGTGCCCCTCTTTGATCTCTATCGCATGCCCTGCCTTGTTCATCACTTCCGTCTTGCCTCTTGCCATTATCCCTGCCCCTCTTTACTCCCCAACACCTACCCTGCTCTGCTCATCACTGTCGTCCTGCCCCTTGCCATTATCCCTGCCTCTCTTTGCTCTCTAACGCCTGCCCTCCCCTATTCATCACTGTCATCCTGCCTCTTGCCATTATCCTTGTCCCTCCTTACTCCCTAACACCTACCCTGTTCTGCTCATCACTGGCGTCTTGCCCCTTGCCATTATCCCTGCCCCTCTTTGCTCTCTATCGCATGCTCTGCTCTGCTCATCACTGTCGTCCTGCCCCTTGCCATTATCCCTGCCCCTCTTTGCTCTCT
This sequence comes from Chlamydomonas sp. ICE-L, assembly GCA_013435795.1. NCBI lineage: Eukaryota > Viridiplantae > Chlorophyta > Chlorophyceae > Chlamydomonadales > Chlamydomonadaceae > Chlamydomonas > Chlamydomonas sp. ICE-L. The sequence goes on from JACBWV010000364.1 coordinate 7,768,698, forward strand.
AACGCCTTCCCTGCTCTTCATGTCTTGCAGGGCAAGATGATGGATGGAAATGCTACAGCTGCGATGAAGATTGCTGCCACGAAGGAACTACAAATGCCGAAGATGGAAATATATAATAGAAGCAGCGAAGATATATAGATGTATAGCTTTGCTTGGACGTTTCTACTTAGTCAGTGATTTTCCTAATGTTTTTTGACGAAACGTTAATAATCGTTTGGGTCCGATTCCGGGGTCTGCACTTCAGGAACATGAAAACATTAATAATCGTTTTGAACGATTCTGCACGATTACAGTTTTGCTGGAAGAAAAACGACACTAGGGCAGTGCGCCCGTCGCACCGACGGCAGCAGCCCCCCCCCCCCCCCCCCCCCCCCCCCCCCCCCCCCCCCCCCCCCCCGAGAGCGGCTTGATTCGGACACAGCGATATAGGAATCAAGCCGCTGCCTTTCAGGTTTGCACGAAGTGAGAGGGGCAGAGGGCAAGGGGAAATAGCATCCAGGGAGCATGTTGGGCGCAGTATCTCGCGAGCGGACCCTTCCCACCCCACCGACTCATTATAAAATACTCGCTCGGTTCCTACAAAGCAGACAGATTGCTGCAGGAATAAATGCGATGCCCATTAGCTATCAGCTATGCCCGCGCTGGAATTAAAGGGTAGGGGCTAAAAGCAAGGATCAGCTGTCAGTTAGAGCTCCGGGGGAATTCTGCATACAGCGCAAAAATTGTAGGCATTAATGCCGGAAGCGAGTAGAGGGGCACGCATTTCCGCCCAGTGCAAAGCATTGCTACAAGCGCGCCCAGTCAGAGCTTTGTTCCTGTTGCGAGTGAAAAAAGGGCGACAAGCATTCAATTCAACAGCAGCAGTTGTATCGTTATGGAGGAATAGCTTCAGAGTGAGCGCTTATAAGCGACTGAGGTTTGGTCAATACTGGTATTTAACATGTTCCTGTAGCTGATTCGAACCTCCCAGCGCTGGTCCGTGAATACGAAGTCAGTGGTGCGTTGGGGCGTAACAGCTAGCGAGCTCGAGGTTTCACGCAGCCGTCTGACGAGGTTATTTCTTGGGGTACGTGGCCTCAACTTACCCCTGATCCTTTCGCCTGCCCCAAGATGACCTGGCTGGAATCTGTCCAGCGTGTCAACCAGCGTTCTGGTCAAGGCATGCTCACATGGGGGACTTGGGATGCGCGATGCCAGAGCCAACAGTATGGCGATGCTAAACATTAATAATCGTTTTGCACGATGCTGCAGCCAGCGTTTGGGTCGACCGGAAACATTAATAATCGTGCATGAACGATACCTAGGCCAAAGTTTCGCGAGCTCGAAAACATTACCCAGACCTGAGAAAAAGATGGACCATTTCGCGAGAAACATTAATAATCGTGCCTGCACGATAAATAGTGCTTAGGAAAAACGCTGTACTTAGTGGATATATGGGCGTATGTCTTCATGAGTAGACAAATGGATAGCTGCATGCAGGCTGCCTTTATACTTGTACTTGACCTTAATAAATAATGTTCCTGAAAATGTGACCTCTTCGACCACCGTGCCCAAACCGCCCTGCAAGCGAAGTACAGGCGAAAAGTCTTAGAAGACCGAACATTTCGCCTCATTACCGTGCACAAGCCGCCGTGCGTGGCGAGATGCCGTCGAAATATCTCAGAAGTCTGAGACATTTAGACGACAATCCGCCTTGGCTAAATGTAGGCGAAATGTCTCAGGATTCTGAGCTACACGCGACGCGGGTATAGGGCTTACCGCTAGAGTCAGAAGTGCCAGGTCATTAAAGGAATATGACTAATCGCGGACCCCGCGTGCATTCCGCGTGCATTCCGCTGCGCTCGTACGCATTTAGCGATCTGTCGACTTCCCCGAGTGCATAATGCATACCGGTGCCTGGTCCCTCCAGGTCCCGAGTTGCCTGCCACTAGGCCACAGGCTAGCTGTGGCCTACACGGGTCTGCAGGATCTTCCTGCAGACTCCCGTCTTCGATATAAGCGCACTCGTTGCGTGTATCTTCCTTCTACTTCAGTCTTCACTGTGTAACAACTCTAACATTGAAAGGTCATGGCCCCTGACCGCTAACCGAAGCAACGCCACTGCGCCTGTGCCAAGGACGATCTTCTACCCTGCACAAGGTGATAGTTTCCCCTTAGACTAGCTCGACGGCTTGACTACTGTTTTCGGCCCTGGATTGCCTACGCTTCGTCGTGAGGAATCTACTGCCTGCGCTGCCTCGCCTACTGCCCGCACAACTCTCCCGTTGTCTCTACAATCCGTCCAAGACGCCAAGTAGACGCAGTCCAGGAGTCTCATTAGATCTTTGACGTGAGTTGCTAACTCACCAGATCATACACAGCGTTACCAATCCTCCGAGATTGTTGGTGCACAGATATTCAGCTCTGCACAGCCCCCCCCCCCCCCCCCCCCCCCCCCCCCCCCCCCCGCCCTGCTACTACCAACACCATTTCAGAATAACGGATCCCTTCGGATCCCCCTTCGCTGTCAGCACCACCTCCCCTTGCCTCCGAACACACGACCAAGACTGAAGAACTGATAAGCTTCACAAGCCTCCTCTCCATCTCCTCTCCATCTCCTCCCAAGATTGCTCCTCCCTTCCCAACTGCGAGCTAGCGAGCTGCAAACTCATTCACATTCCGGCAGTCCTGCCAGTCACAGCCGGAATGGGGGGGATCTTCTGATCATTGCGGACGCTCTAGCTGGACTTCGCTTCAGCAGTCATCTACTCCTTGCGCATCATGATATTTGATGGAGATGGCTTCGACTCCTGGGATATATTCATAGACGACAGGCTTATCCCTCAATGGAGTCCCTGGCTAGGTAACCGTATCGGTTTCCTCACTCATGATGCTTCATATTATGACACCATGACAATTATCTATGCTCACCTTTCCTCTGCCATCACAATGGAACTGCTTAGGCTACGCATCCACGACCCCTTTCGCACGATGTTGTACCTCAAATGCAATTATAGCACAAAGTCCCCAGCCACAAATTATGCTTCCAATAGTCATGATGATAGTGATGCTAGAGACCCTACACCTCAGTCTAACAGCATATGTGTCACGCCTAGGATGATCTCTACCTCTAGGACTGGCCTTGCTTCTAGGACTATCCCTGCCTCTAGGACTGTCCCTGCCTCTAGGACTGTCCCTGCCCGGCAAGTAGACCCTGCTCCATACCCCATCATCTCAAAATTGCATTCACAAATCCAAGCACAACACCATGAGATCCAAAACATAGAGCGTCAGATTTGCAACATGGCATATGAGATCAAGAACAGCAAAATCATGATAGATGGGTAAGGGCAACTTTTCCCAACTCCACACACATCAGCCACTGGAGCATATCAAATTCCCTTGCTGAACGCTTGCATTGGGGACCCCTGCATCCTGAACTGCACCAAACCCCTCACCTGCAATCATAACTTATGCAGACGGAACGTCCTGACTGTGTTGATGGGGAAACCTACTATGATGATATTCACTTGCATGGGGGGGATTTTAGCACCTATGCAAGTCAGCCTAATGCTGAAGTGCTTCCACCTCACGCTGCCCCCACACACCCAGCAGCTCCTGATGGGTGCAATTCCCTCAATTATCCTCACTTGCATGGGGGGAACCTGATTGCTAGACCAGATTGGATAGGCCCAGCAGATGCAGATACAGACCCAAGTAGTGAAGCATCAAACCAACCTCTCCAACTTATCTGCTTGCAACCACCACCAGGTTTCCCAGCAATACCCCTAGACTGGGCACCAGTCCAAGATCTACCATCCACATGGACGGAGTTCTGCATTGCAGCTGGTTTCAACAAATCACCACCACTCCAACCCATGGCACCTGGCATAACACATGCACATGCACACTCACCTGCAACTCCTGCTGATCCTCACTTGCATGGGGGGAACCTTAGTGCATATGCAAGTACATCCAGCACACGTGATGGAGACACACCCATACTCACTGATCACGCCACTACGTACCTATGCAAGTACATCCTGTACACGTGACAGCGACAACAAACACACATCCACATCCACATCCACATCCACTGAGCATCTCACAACGCCTCCCACTCCCACTGATGCTCTGGTTGAACTCGTCATCATCAACCACCCCTACACCACCTCTGCCTTCCATGTTACTTACTCCCTGCCCTGGCCCCACTTCCATAATAGGACAACCAAGGCGCCCCACATCCTTTTGGGCATAGGATAAATGCTAAGCTTGTGAGCGATACCCTCGCTTGTGGACATAGGATAAATGATAACCTTGTGAGGGGATGTAAACATCTGAACTCTGAACGGGGGGTATGCACTGATCTGACAACCTCTTGCTCCACTGATATCAGCATTATGATCTGATCTGCACACTGATCTGCAGAAATTGCAGTACCGCTATTTTATGCAGACCACCATGCAATGGTTACATTGCCCTTCATGCGCATGCAGATCCCCAGCACTTGTGAGCGATACCCTCGCTTGCTGAATAAATCTGCATGTCACATAATTGTCTTTGAACTGATCTGCAGCCACTCTGATAGACAGCTTCCCTGATCTGCAGCCGCCATGATCTGCAGCTTCCCTAATCTGCAGCCATCCTGGTCTGCACCTTTTCTGCGGCAGTCATGGTTACACTCACTTCATATGAATGTCACAGCAATTCCTACCCACCTGGCACCCCCCTAGTAGAGTCCGATTGATTTCCCCAGCAGCTCCCTAGAAGTACGCAAATGACCTACAGTTCCTCAGCAGGCCCCACAAGCCCTTTAAATTCTCAACAGCTCCTTGCGACATGGCGACAACTCTAGCAACATGGCAGCCAAGCTACTGACCCTGGATGACTTCCCAGCACCTGGCATTTAAATGTGCCCCCTGACCTGCTTGTCATTTTTTAAGAGCAATGAACACTCTAGGAATTTAAATCCTGTCCTGCCATGCACTAAAACAGCAGTTTGACTAGTTTTTCTTGCCAACCTAGCCCTCCAGTGTTATAGACCGGTTCTCCCGGCTCAGCTAGAGTGTCTTAGGGCGCCAGGCCTTCCGCCTGGAAGCTTCCATAGTAGTGCCTCCGCCCGTTAGGGCCGGCACCTACCGGCGGCAGTACCCTGAGGTACTGTCGCCTTTCCCTTCTTATCCTTTCCTTGTCGCTTGACAAGCTATCACGATTGTAAGCACACACCCTAGTCCCTTCCCTGTGACAGTGTTAAGACATATCTCTCCCGAAATCTAAAGGTTATCGCCCATCAACGCCGCAACGTGTTCCACTGCAACAGACTTGAGAGCATCAAGCCTGTTACCCTGTCCGTAGATCCCGAGCTCCCGCGCACCTGCAGTGCCTTCTACTGTTGCCGCCGCAACAACCGAAGGAAAAGGATCTCAGTTGCAGAATCTTCTCTGATTGCTAGGCACCCCGCTGGACACCAGCCCCCATCAGTCTACCCAAGACCCCGCTGGACCGCCAGTACGTTGCCCCCGCAACACCAACCACCCACTGCGTCTACCCATCAATCCCCCTCTCCCTAATCCCGCCATCCCCTAACCTCTCCGGCCCCGCAAGCCAAATCTCCTGCCCAAAGCCCCCCCCCCCCCCCCCCCCCTTCCTTTCCCTGATCTTCCCGTCCACTACATCCTCAAGAATATCCAGTTCTTCCAACTCAATCTCCCCTGCTCTCTCGCGCCACATTCGTCATCTTCGCACCTCCCCTACCTCAACCCAAGCCGCCGCGATGCTCCAAGCGCCATATGATGGTAAGGGTGGTTACGATGCATTCGTCAACTCGTATACGAACCTTGTAGCCCCTTTGCTCAAGAAATCTTCAGTTTTCTCAGTTATCGACGCCGATCTAGACTATCAGCCCATTGATGAACCCTCAAATGGCTATCACTACCCCAGGAACAGCAGAATCACACATGTATCCAACTACATGGCTATGAACCATATTCTGCAAAACTGCACCCCACCCCTTGCTGCTATCATAGACGCGCGTACTAACAACGCTGCCAGAGCTTTGCGCTATATTCGGCAAGATTGGGGTCAGGGGTTCTACTTAATGCCGAACGTCACAAAAGGCGTAAACCCCTACTTCGACTCATTCACAATTCTAAATCCACCTATCTGCGACATCTATCCAGCCTCTGCCCAGGATGATGCTGTCCCCCCATCTACCCCTGTTCATCAGCCACCTGCATCCTCGTCTGATAACGACGCATCTACTGAACCACCTTCGCCAACCTCGGACGGGGAGCCATCTGACCTCCGAGCTTTCCAAGATGCAGCAGTAGCTGCGGATCTGGTGAGCAGGGCCATCCCTATGCTCAGTGCATTTGGGATCAATGTCCAGATTGATGCCCAAGTGTTACCCGACAACAGACGTGAGAATCCCCTGCAGAGTCTGTGGCCACCAGTTTCTCCTCAATGCACCATATGCACAGGGTTTGGACACACTGCCTCTTACTGTCCGAACCGCTCCCCATATGCATCGCAAATCCACAACTGCGCAAACTGTGGCGAAGCCAAGCACCACGAGGGTCAGTGCACCAGCTGCCAAAGACCAAGCAGCCCGTCACTTGAACCTCACAAGAACAAGCTGACAGAGATCTGCATCAACTGCAATGGCAGAGGACACTATGAAAAAGCATTGCTTTCCATAGTGTCCTCTGCCATTGCAGCTGATGCAGATATCTGCCAGCTTGTTCTTGTGAGGTTCAAGTGACGGGCTGCTTGGTCTTTGGCAGCTGGTGCACTGACCCTCGTGGTGCTTGGCTCCGCCACAGTTTGCGCAGTTGTGGATTTGCGATGCATATGGGGAGAGGTTCGGACAGTAAGAGGCAATGTGTCCAAACCCTGTGCATATTCTCACGTCTGTTGTCGGGTAATACTTGGGCACTGTGCAAACTGTGGAGGATATGGGCATCAGGATCCAAGCTGCCCAACCCCCTGCCAGATGACTCCCCCACTGGAATCTCCACCTCATGACTCTGGAGACAACTCTGGAGATGAAGACACCACCGGTGAGAAATCTGATACCACTGACTCTAAGCTAGGAAAGTGCCCCTCCACTCATGAGACCCCCTCCAGTGACCTATCTTCTTGTTTCCACAGCCATTGGTGCTTAACTACAGACTCCATCTACCACATGACCTCAAATGCTGATTGCCTCATTAGGGTAACACCCCTCAACCCACTAGTGTCAGTCATTCCACCAGACTCCTCAGCACCAGTTATCTGCTCCTATTCTGGCACGGCTGTACTTCAGGGTATAGGACTTGTGGTGACACTCCTAGATGTCCTCCTTGTGCCCGTGTCTAACTCCTACAACCTCATCAGTGCCCCTGCCATCATGGACTATGATGACGACACACACTTCCACACTGACTGTTGTACTGCACAGATTGAACTGCCCTACCAGCATGGAGACGGCATGGTCTGCTACACCACTGGCCTGGAGTGCTTACTATCATCAGCTAGTGGCCTCTACACCACAAGCCTGTACCAGCCATCACCGTTTGACCACCCAGACAATGACCTCCCTGATGACCCATGGTACCTTGAGCCCTAAACCATGGTCCATCATTTGGCTCCAGCAAGAAAGTCAAAGTGGAAGCAACGTTTCACTGCCTTCCCTCCTCCTCCTCCTCCTCCTCCTCTTCCTCCATCTCCACCACCTCCTCCTCCATCTCCTCCTCCTCCACCATCTCCACCCCCACCTCCTCCTCTTCTCCCTCCCCCTCCTCCTCCTTCTGTCTCTGACCCTGAACCCCTACCAACCCTAACCCCTGAATCTATGCACCGCCTAACCCAAAGGAAAAGACGCTCACTTGACAGAACAACCCACAGTCCTGTGACATGCTGGAATTGTGGAGGATATGGCCATACCTCATTAGTCTGTGCTAGCCCCAACACCAACCTTGCTTTTAGAGCACCCAACGTACCAATCCCTATCCCCCACCCACAAGCCCCAACTGAGGAAGATCTCAACAGTTTCATCCAGGGTTGTTTAGACCGCCTCACTTCTCCTGCAACACTCACTGAATCTAACAAAATCCTGCATGCACCACCAGGATTTCCAGCTGAGCCCCTAGACTGGCCAACAGTTCAGGATCTGCCCTCAACATGGGCAGAATGTTGCAAAGCAGATGGCTTCACTAGCCCCCCCATCCTCCCTGCCCCACCTAATGTCCCTACTAAGAAAACCAGGTCAGCAACTAAGAAGCAAAATGCAGATGCAACCAAAATTCTTGGCCACCTGACTAAAATGCATGCCACCTTGACCCACATGTACCACAGTGTCATCATTGCCCTCCAGACCAACAATGAATCCTTTCCCCACAACCTGCAGCCAGTACAACCCAACCCAACACTTCCACCCAACAACAATCCACCAACCATATACACACCAGTTGGCATCACAGACTTCCACCCACCCCCCTCTCCTTCACCAAACGACTTTGAACTTGATGACATCCCTAACAACAGCAATGCATGTAGGCTCAGTTTCAAGTCTCTGGTAGGAACCCACCCAGGACACTACCCACTAGGTGAACTCATCACCATCCTGGAAAAGATATGCCAACCCACCACGGTACCACCTCACCTCCTGATCAACATGTTTAGAGTTCCCATATACCAACTCATCACAGCATTTGTTACACAATACCCAAACATCAGATCCCTGCACAATGCCATCTGGTCAACATCAGACATGCCCAAGCACCCAGCCACCATCATTCCCCCCCTTCATCTGCACACCAAAAGCTTGGCCACTCTAGTCCACCAGTATGACACCTGCTCCCCACACATAAAGGACCAACTCAAGTGGACCATCTGCCTCCAGGCTGCCCTTGTTAATGCATACTCCATTGCAACTCACAGACAGCCTGGCATACTCCTGCATTCCCACCAGATCAGGGTTGATAATGAACCAAGTCCCTTTCTCATCTATGTTGATGAGATCATCCTCCCCTGGAACCACCAGGACTACTTCATCCTCAACTCATTCCCACCTGAGTTCCACCCGCTTCCTACTCCTGATCTGTGGGATGACTTCCACCAGTGCATCACCAAGAGGCTAAAGCAAGATGGCTTCTACCAAGTGCCATACATCCCAGGCAACCAAGCACAGGACCCAGCAGACCCAGCATAATTTGAGGGCCCCCCTATACTAGCACAAGATCTCTTTAATGATAAATCTCTTATCATAGGGGGGAATATCCAGACTTGTGCTCCTAGACTGATATAGACTATATCACATAGGTTCCCCTAGAATGGTTACTATCTAAACCACCAGACCAAGCTACACTTTATAGATGATAATGGATGTACCTCATAATGTCCTTCACACAGACTGACAGTTATGACCTAGCGGGGGACGTCTACCTTTAAAGTTGCTTACCTCATATGGCCAAATACACAGATTGCTATCCATCCCCCCTTTGCCCGAACATTGGCTGCACCTTCCTGGCAGCTCCACAGCTGGAATCCAGTCCTATATGATAATATACAATAGATGATCTGTACTGCCATTGGCCCCTGTCCTCTCCTGAATGTACTTGCATATGCCTTACAAGGCCAAGCACCACTCACTGGTAAATACTGGCCAGTCAGAAGCCTATGTCCATGTGCTTCCTTATGCACCAGTTATTTATTTTCACTCTAGCCTCCCTTCCCTAGAACCTCCTAATTCCAGGGATTCTTATATATCAAGAATACCAGGAATTGGGGGGGATGTTATAGACCGGTTCTCCCGGCTCAGCTAGAGTGTCTTGGGGCGCCAGGCCTTCCGCCTGGAAGCTTCCATAGTAGTGCCTCCGCCCGTTAGGGCCGGCACCTACCGGCGGCAGTACCCTGAGGTACTGTCGCCTTTCCCTTCTTATCCTTTCCTTGTCGCTTGACAAGCTATCACGATTGTAAGCACACACCCTAGTCCCTTCCCTGTGACAGTGTTATGACATATCGCTCCGGAAATCTAAATCCAGTTACATGCTGTATGTTTTCAAATGACTTCTCAACATGTACCTCCCCTTTGGAAGACAGTTGTATTTACTGTCAAGCCCACCTTCTTATATCTTATAACTGATAATGGAAGTACCTCACCCTATCCTTCCATCTGGACGGATAGTTATGAGCTAGCGGGGGATGTCTACATGAAGTTATTTCTCATAATGTCATCCGTAATTTGTGGATTCATTTAGAGCCCCAAATTATGGGGGGAATAGTATGCTGACCTTATGCATCCCAACTGCCTTCCAGGTGGAATGTACCACACTTAGTCAGCAGATTTAGTTATCCTGATGTCACTCTTGATTTGACAAGTCTTTGCAGGATTTCGACTTCCCAATTAGAGGGGGAATAGTTAGATGATAATTACATGACCGTATAAATTCTCCTTCCCCTTATAGACTTACTTTAGTTTAAGTACCGACCTGGCAGCTCCTTAAAAGCTACCAACCTAGATCAGTGATTTAGAGTCCTTAGATAAGATTACCACCTTGACTGTGCCAGCCCGCCTTGCCACAGTCCAGATTACCTTACATCTGATCTCTTGACAAGCCTGACCAATGTACAGCCACATATAGTGACTTACTGACTTCCAAGTGCTTCCTTCCCTTTAGTCTTGACCTGAATAATCTTATTGTCCAAGTTCTTGACCGAAGCAGACCAGCTCTTAATCATTGTATTTCTTTTATATCTATATTAATTTCTTATGCCCCTCAGTTAACTTTAGGTATTCTTGAGCTCAAGAATACCTCAAGTTGGGGGGGATGTTATTGTCCGATATACGTCGGACATTGAGTCGGCATAATGCATACCGGTGCCTGGTCCCTCCAGGTCCCGAGTTGCCTGCCACTAGGCTACAAGCTAGCTGTGGCCTACACGGGTCTGCAGGATCTTCCTACAGACTCCCGTCTTCGATATAAGCGCACTCGTTGCGTGTATCTTCCTTCTACTTCAGTCTTCACTGTGTAACAACTCTAACATTGAAACAAACAAACAAACAAACAAACAAACAAACAAACAGTTTTGACAGGCTAATCCCTCAATAAAAAAAAATGCAATTTTTTCATCCGGGTATCTCTAAGATCAACAGGTATATGTAAAGAAACATGGGCTAAGAGAACAAACTCTAACAATCAAGATCATCCTACGCTTTGTACCGTATTACCAGGGGGCAATTCAAAGAAAAACTGGAGCAAGGTTCGTGCTAAAATAAATCAGTCCAACGTTAAAATATATATACCCACCTGAAACGTAAAGCACTTCCAACGTTGCCTCCCAAGCCTTGCGGTCGTCACTCTCGACCTGCGATCGAGTATGCAGCTTGAGTCAGTATTAATCCGGGCTTACTGACGCCTGGGGTGTTACGAGTGTGTGTGGTTTAGCCTGAGGGTAGCCAGCCAGCAGCGGAAAAGCAGGTTAAGGAAAACCAGTGTTTACATCTTTACGATCAAGAAGATTATTTAGGTTTAAATGCTTGATTGTTAGCTGTATTCATGCAGACCAGAAACTCGAGCTTGGGATCGCTACTTCTTCATACCGGTACCTGTATATAGCATGTCGTCTTTGGCAGCAACACAAGAAAAATATAAATCAATCGAATTTCGTGTCAACCTAACCTCAGAGTCTATGTTTAGGTTTATTTACTGTATGGAGGTATTTCGTTTCTGCATTTTTGGTATACCTGCACGTGTTTTCATACATCATTCAGAGGGATATGCACACTCTACTATGATTTAGAGGGATGAGTCTAGAGGGATATGCACACTCTGATGTTGACAGTCTGCCAAAGGTCTTCTAGTACCTTACAAAGGGCGAGGTCTGCACAGGGTGACAGGGCGGGTTGGAATTTTCCCTTCTGCCCATATAATGATAGTCCATAGGTCCACGGGTTGACAGTGGCAAGTGGTAAAATGGCAACTTACCATAAGATAAGAGGCCTTGGGGTCTTCCGCATTTATCATTGAGGCAAGCACAGTGGGTGATGCCAAGCTTAGCAGCTGGCTATGTGCCCGCACAGGGTTTTGGTTGTTCCCAAAGCGTAGCTCAATGTCCCCGCTCTCATAAGCAGCAGGAGTAGGAGTAGGTGATGGGGACGGTTTGACTCTGACTCTAGAAAATGCCATTGGTGCCGCCAATAATTCCATTTCATCCGTATCATATCCATCGAGATCCATTCGGGGTTGCAAAGTCGCAAGTTTAGAAACGAAGGGATGTACCGGTATTCAGGATTTGCGTGGCACCAATGCACAATCCAGGGGTGGCCAAGTGTGCAAGGTAGGGTAAGCGGCTAACGTGACTACCTCAACCTCGAATAGTAAAGAATAACAGACGAGTTCTAGATTTAGTGGACGTATGGGCTGCTGGAAAATTACACGCACGCGGCAATCTGGAGAAGGCGCATAGGATGTGAAAGGGAAGATAAATAGTTTAAAAACCAATATGTATCCATTATCGTCCTAGCTTCTGTAATGCCGTAGTACGGTATGCAGACACCGCACGTCTTATGAAAAATGATTTGACAGATGAAAACAAAACGAGTTACGGCAGTTGGTCAATGAGTCAATGCCTGAGGGGTTCAAGTGCACTTCACAATTTGAGACGTCACTTTTTCAGAATCTTTTTGTTTCGTGGTCCTGTGGAAATGGACCACGTGGTCGTGGAAATCTACGCTTGCTACGCTTGCTGGGGGGGGGGGGGGGGCGGGGGGGGGGGGGGGGGGTACGGTACGTATAAGCGAGCGATCCCCCAGATCCGGCGGAATTATGTGGTCTCATCCTGCCCCCCCCACCCCCCCCCCCCCCCCCCCCCCCCCCCCCCCCTTTGGCCCACTCCCCCCCCCACCACCACCACCACCACCACCACCCGCCCCGCCCCGCCCCCCTTTTGCCCTCCCTCCCCAGTCTCTAAAGATATGCAATACCACTATGGAAACAGAATGAGACTTTATAACACGTCACAACACGTTACGTCCCTTGATACTCGTTATGATTTCCTCTAGGATTCGTAAAGGTGTCCAACCAGGGTACTACATTGGGTCAATTTGGTCTGTATCTTTCGCGCAACTGCCATTTTTGTGTTGCCTTTCATAAAGCGCAACGGCTTGGCGGAAAACTGCGCGTTGCCACAAAAGCGCAACAGCCTTTTAAAACACTGTCTCTTCTTAGCAATGGGGAGGGCCTCCAATTCCTGGCATTGTAGACCAGGAATGTATAGAGATAGTTGGGAAGACTTCCTAGAAAACAAACTAGGGGTGCTCATGAGGTAACTCCTTATTTTTAAAGGGAACCTTAAGCAATTATAGTCGTAATAGGTCCAAGGACAAAATATTAGAGAGGGGCCATCATAATTAACTGAGTGTAGAATATATATAGGCCTGTCGATATTGTACAATATTTTCACTGATCGTACGATTATCGTATCGCCATCTCCGTTTTATTTGAAAGTCAGTATGAGATCATGGGGATATTACAGGAAATACCAGTTACAGGAAATACCAATATATATATGAATCACGCAAATATCTCTAGCAGTATAGTCACTACTAGATTAAAATTTTGTTTTCAAGGAGGATTTCCGCCTCAAAGGGTGGGCATCAGGGTATGAGGGTACATCAGGAGGACCCCAAGCTCTGCTGCCTGAGACGCAACCAATTGTGTAGCCTGCGTCCTGCAACGCAACAAACCCTTCCTTCTGGTCAACGGACCCTCCCCATCGTAGGGTGGCACACAGGTAAAAGGTTTCATGACGGCATGACCAACACAAAACCGACGGGTGTACTGCCCGGTGTACCGCCGTTGCGTCGCATAATTGTTACTCGGAACGAACGAGTTGGTATTCATACTAGTGCTCATCCTGAGTGCATATGATCGAATACCCGTTTTTACTGCCGATGACGGCGAGCAGCCAAATTGCTGGCTGAAGCCATGTAACCAAGTGTAAGTTCAAGTTTACCTGTAATACCCTGCGCGTCCTTGCGTATTATTGGTAGTACCCGGCCACCCAGGACAAACACTAGACTAGCTTATATAAATTGAGCAACAATTCATTGGCTGCATACGTGCATAAAAGTGCATGGACAAGTATTTAAACCGCATATTCAACTTAGTACCAGGGTACTTCAAATTGCCAAATTGGCCAGCGCTTTAGCGCACTTGACAACCAAAAAACTGCGCTTTGTAGTGCAAAAAACGCAAAATGTGCTTGCTGCGCCCACGGGGAGTTGCAAAAAACTGCGCTTAAAGCGCAGAGGGGGTCAAAAAGTCAGCGCTCAAAAGCGCAAAAGCGCGCGCTTTGAATTACCCTGCTTAGTACAGTATGTGCCTACATCGATGGCGGTTTACTTGGCGGTAGGGGTAACGCCAAATCCCTGCAAGCTTGGCTTGTAGTCCAAACTTGGTTCGAGCCCAAACCAGATCTGCAACCAATGTTTGGACACTGAGCACTGAAATACAGTGCAGTACACATTGAAGGAAGAGCCGTCAGAACGGTTGTCTCAGATGTGTAAGATCGTTTCAGCATAATTAATGGATGCTCCAAGGAAGTTAGGCGCTCAAGCGCTCCTACAGGCATACCCTGGCTTCGCTCCTACAGGCATACCCTGGCTTCGCTCCTACAGGCGCACCCTGGTTTCGCTCCTACAGGCATACCCTGGTTTCGCTCCTACAGGCATACCCTGGTTTCGCTCCTCCCTCTCCGCTGACAGGTCGTATATGGATCAATATCTTGAAGACGGTGATCAGCCCGGGGTGGGCTGAAAAAACATGTAACAACCCAATCCAATCCACAGTTAAGCATGGACCATGTCTTTGATTTCGGGGCTTTAGGCCAGGCCTGTGTAGTTCTGTTGTAGTAGTGTTTATTACAGGGCATTTCATCGTCATAGACAGGCCAGTGTTGACACATGTCTTGTTGACCCAAGACAAGCCTACTCCCCAACTTCTGGGGGGGTCTTTCAACCATCCTCATATAATCAACTGGGTGTATATATATATATATGTATATGCTCCCCATATTTACTCCGCCAGCTGAAGGTAAGCAGACTGAAGGCTGATACACCATGTCATCAAATTCAAATTGTAGGCTGATACACCATGTCATCAAATTCAGATTCAAATTGTAGGCTGATACACCATGTAATCGAATTCAAATTTAAATTGAAGGCTGATACACCATGTAATCGAATTCTAATTTAAGGCTGACACACTATGTCATCTCCCCATTTCCACTCTGCCAGCATTCTAATCCCGTATTGTTGAACCATACAGGTTGCGAGTGTCTTCTGGACATCTAGCTAGATGGTTCAACACGTTTCGACGAATGGCTCAAGGGTAGAGCTCGCTAAATCTATGAAGGTGCGGAGTTCGAATCCCTAGTTCCCTACGGGTGCGCTTTAGTGTTCGCTGTCAACCGCCATGGTAGCTTTGTCCAGGTAAAGTAGCAGCCCGTTCCCTACCGCCGGAAGACGGGGCCCGCTTAATACCATGCCCTACCAGGCATAATCATAACTACTTTGCCAGCACAAGATAAGCAGGCGGAAGGCTGACAGACCATGGAATCGAAATCTCTGTTTAGGCCAGACCAGAGACAGGGTTGTCCAGGAGGACCTCCACCTTTGCCTCCCGAGATGCAACCAATTTTACAGCCTGTGTCCTGAGACGCAACCGTCTCGCAACCGACCCATAGCATGTGTCATGCGACGCAACGGACCCTCTAACGTTGTGTCTGCGACGCAGGACGCAGCGTCCTGAACAACCCTGACCATAGCTAAGCATGAACAATGGCCTTCATTTCAATTTTTTTGGCTAGATCTGCTGCAGTCTGTGCTTAGGCCAGATCAGAGCTAAGCATGAACCATGGCCTTGATTTCAGGGGTTGTGGCGATACCTGCTGCAGTCTCTGTTAATGCCAGATCAGAGCTAAGCATGAACCATGGCCTTGTTTTCAGGGGTTGTGGCGATACCTGCTGCAGTCTCTGTTAATGCCAGATCAGAGCTAAGCATGAACCATGGCCTTGATTTCAGGGGTTTGTGGGCTAGATCTGCTGCAGTCTCTGCTGCAGTCTGTGCTAAGGCCAGACCAGAGCTAAGCGAGCACCATGGCCTTGGTTTCAGGGTTTTGGGCAAGATCTGCTGCAGTCTGTGCTTAGGCCAGATCAGAGCAAAGCATGCACCATGGCCTTGATTTCAGGGTTTGGGCTAGATCTGCTGCAGTCTGTGCCTAGGCCAGACCAGAGCTAAGCATGCACCATGGCCTTGATTTCAGGGTTTGGGCTAGATCTGCTGCAGTCTGTGCCTAGGCCAGACCAGAGCTAAGCATGCACCATGGCCTTGATTTCAGGGTTTGGGCTAGATCTGCTGCAGTCTGTGCCTAGGCCAGACCAGAGCTAAGCATGCACCATGGCCTTGATTTCAGGTTTTGGCTAGATCTACTTCAGTCTCTGCTTAGACTAGACCAGAGCTAAGCATGCACCATGGCCTTGATATCAAGGGGTTTTGGCCAGATCTGCTGCAGTCTTGCCAAGCATATTTGCAATACTCTTATCAGCGCCTGCTTCTACCAGGGCCTGGCACACAGCAGCATGTCCGTTGACCGCAGCCAGGAGCAGGGGGGTGCTTCCTTGCGAGTTTTGGGCATCTATGGTGGTGGTTGGGGGAGGTGGGGGTGGGGGGGGGGGGGTATGGGGTGAGGTGGGGGCTTAGGGAAAAGCTTGTTGATGCTTCAGGGCATCTATGGTGGTGGTGTGGGGGTTTAGGGTTTGGGGGGAGGGGGGGGGGGGGGCTTAGGGGAAGGCTTGTTGCTGATTTGGGGCATCTAAGGTGGTGGGTTGGGTGGGTGGTAAGGGGCAAGGGTTGAGGTGGGGGCTTCGGGGGAAGCTTGTTACTGATTTTGGCATCTATGGTGGTGGGTGGGGTGGGTGGTAAGGGGCAAGGGGTGAGGTGGGGGCTTCGGGGGAAGCTTGTTGCTGATTTGGGGCATTTATGGTGAGGGGGTTTGGGGTTTGGGGGGGGGGGGAAGGCTTATGCCGGGGGGGGCTGAATTTGGGGCATTTATGGGTGAGGGGGTCGGGGGTTTGAGGTTAGGGGTTTGGGGGGGAGGGGGGGGGGGGGGGGGGTCTGGGTGGGGGGGGGGTGGGGGGGGGGGGGGGGGGGGGGGGTGGAGGCTGTGCTTCTGGTGTTGGGCATGAAAGCAACGAGGGTGGGGGTGGGGGTGAGAGCGATACTTTTATCATCGCCTGCTTCCACGTAGGTCTGGCACACAGCAGCGTGTCCGTTAACCGCAGCCAGGAGCAGGGGGGTGCTGCCTTGAGCGTTTGGGGCATCTATGGTGGTGGTGGTGGATGGGGGTGAGGGGTGAGGTGGGGGTTTGGAGGAGAGCTTGTTGCTGATTTTGGGAATCTTTGGGCACACACAAACAAGGCGAACACACGCATGCAAACACACACACAAACAAGGCGCACACACGCGTGCAACACACACGCACACACAAACAAGGCGTACACACGCATGCAAACACACACACAAACAAGGCGTACACACGCATGCAAACACACACACAAACAAGGCGCACACACGCGTGCAACACACACGCACACACAAACAAGGCGTACACACGCATGCAAACACACACACAAACAAGGCGTACACACGCATGCAAACACACACACAAACAAGGCGCACACACGCGTGCAACACACACGCACACACAAACAAGGCGTACACACGCATGCAAACACACACAAACAAGGCGTACACACGCATGCAAACACACACACAAACAAGGCGTACACACGCATGCAAACACACACACAAACAAGGCGCACACACGCGTGCAACACACACGCACACACAAACAAGACGTACACACGCATGCAAACACACACACAAACAAGGCGTACACACGCGTGCAAAACACACGCACACACAAACAAGGCGTACACACGCATGCAAACACACACACAAACAAGGCGCACACACGTGTGCAAACAAACACAAACACACACAAACAAGGCACACACAAACAAGCGAACACACGCACGAGGGCGTACACACAAGGGCGTACACACACCACACACACACACGAACAAGGGTGCACAGACACACACACACACACGAACAAGGGCACACACACACACACACACAAACAAGGGCACACACACACACACACCCAAAAAAGTCAAACACCACACACACCCCACAAACAAGTGCAACGCACACCAAACAAGGGCCACACCACACACACACAAACAGAGGTCACACACACGACACACACAAAGGGCACACACCACAGCACAAAAACAAGGGCAACACACACACACCCAACCCAACACAAACAAGGGCACACAGTCACACACACACACAACAAGGGCTCACACCCACCCACACAACCAAGGGCAACACACACCACACAATCAAGGGCACAGACACACACACACGAACAAAGGCACACCCCCCACCCACCCACACAACAAGGGCACAACCACACACACACCACAACAAAGGCCCACCCACCCCACCCACCCACACAACAATGGCACACCACAACCCACCGCAACCCACACAAACAAGGGCACCACACACACCACCACAACAAGGTGGCACACCACAAAACAAGGGCACACCAAACCCACCCAACAAACAATGGCACACACACCACACAACCCACACCGGCACACACACACCCACACACACATCAAACAAGGCACTCCCCCCACCACCCACACAAACAAGGCACCACACACACACACACACAACACACAAACAGGGCACACCACACACCAAACAAGGGCACACACACACACCAAGGCACCCCCCCACCCACCCACACAACAGGGCAACACACAACCCACCCACCCACACAAACCAGGGCACACACACACACACACACAAACAAGGGCACACCCCCCACCCACCCCACACACAAGGGCACACAACAACCGCCCACCCCCAAACAAGGGCAACCACACAACCCACACACACACACAAACAAGGGCACACCCACCCACCCACCCACACAACACGCACACACAACCACCCCCCCACAAAACAAGGGCACACACACCACACCCACACAAACAAGGGCAACACACACACATCACACACACAACAAGGGTCACAACACACCCACCCAACCCACACAAAACAAGGGCACACACAACACACAAACCAAGGCACACACACACAACAGGGCACCACACACACCCACACAAACAAGGGCACACACACACACACACACACAACACAAGGGCATACACACACACACCACCCAACACACAAACAAGTGCACATTCACCACCCACCCACCCTCACACAAACAATGTGCACACTCCACACCACACACACACACACACAAACAAGTGTCCCTACCACCTCACCCACCCACCCAAACATGTGCACACCCACACACACACACAACAAGGGCACACACACACATACCCCAGTGCACACCTCACCACCACACAAACACGGTCTCACATACGCACACACACACAAACCAAGGTCACACCCACACCACCCACCCACACAAACAGTGCACACACCTCACACACACACACACACAAACAAGGGCACACGCACCCACCCACCCACACAAACAAGGGCGCACGCACACTCACCAACAACAACTCCGGGGGCCTTGAGTAGAAGCGCCACCTTGTCTGCTTGAACACACACACACATACTTGAACACACACACAAGGGCGCACACACACACATACTTGAGCACACACACAAGGGCACACACACACAATACTTTGACACACACAGGGCACCCACATCACATACTTTGAACACACACGCAGGCGCACACAACACAGCACACACACATACTTTACAAACACACAAGGGCCGCACACCACACACATACTTGCACACACACAAGGGCACCACACACACATACTTGAACACACACACAAGGGCGCGCACACACACACATACTTGAAAACACACACACACACACATACTTGAACACACACACAAGGGCGCACACACACACACATACTTGAACACACACACACACATACTTGAACACACACACAAGGGCACACACACACACGCACAAACAAGGCGCATACACGCGTGCAAACACACACACCACACACAAGGCGCACACACGCGTGCAAACACACACACACACACAGGGCGCACACGCGCGAGCAAACACACACACAAACACACAAGGCGCACACACGCGTGCAAACACACACACACACACAAACAAGGCGCATACACGCGTGCAAGCACACACTCACCAACAACAACTCCGGGGGCTTTGAGTAAAAGCGCCACCTTGTCTTCTTTCCCTGCGCGTGAAGCTAGATGCAATGGGGTCCAGCCATCGTCGTTGGCGCAGGTTGCATCCGCTCCATTGTCCAAAAGCAGCTTCATCATGGTGACGGGCCCCCTGCACAAAACCAGCACACACATTTGTATTTGAATTTGTCTTTAGATTCCTGCGTGTTACAATGGGGTAGGTACAATGGGGTCAAGCACTCCAGCCATCGTCGTTGGCGCAGGTTGCGTCCGCTCCGTTGTCCAAAAGCAGCTTCATCATGGTGACGGGCCCCCTGCTCAAAACCAGCACACACATTTGTATTTGAATTTGTCTTTAGATTCCTGCGTGTTACAATGGGGTAGGTACAATGGGGTCAAGCACTCCAGCCATCGTCGTTGGCGCAGGTTGCGTCCGCTCTGTTGTCCAGGAGCAGCTTGATCATGGTGACGGCCCCCCTGCACAAAACCAGCATACAGATTCAAATTTGAATTCAAATGATAGGCGCAGGTTGCGTCCGCTCAGTTGTCCAAAAGCAACTTAGTCATGGAGACGGCCCCCCTGCACAAAACCAGCATACACATTTGTAAATTTAAATATAAATTTAGATTCCTGCGTGTTAAGCTACGTACAATGGTGTCCAACACTCCAGCCATCGTAGTTGGCGCAGGTTACGCCCGCTTCGTTGTCCAGGAGCAGCTCGATCATGGTGACGGCCCCCCTGCACAAAACCAGAATACAGATATGAATTTGAATTTGAATTTATATTCCTGCACGTGAAGCTAGGTACAAAGGGGTCCAGCTATCGTCGTTACCTGGGCCCCATTGAACCTGCACCATGTTAGCTCAGGCTGCCCGCACACATCCACACACACGCACACACCCCTCCCCCCCTCTCCTTCCAAACACACAGACCCACCCTACCACCTTCGTCGTTAGCTGGGACTCCGTTTCTAAAACCTGCACCATTTTAGCAAGTTGCTTTGCCCCGGTCCGTTACTCATTCCATCTACAGACGCACAGTGCCTTTCCCCCCCTCTTCCTTCCAACACATCAGCACCCACCTTTCTCCCCCCAGCTTCGCTCGGCTCGTTTCTTGCCTCCTTTGTGGCTTTTTGTCTACTCCCGCTCGCATGCTCGCAGCCTGCTAATCTGCGACCGGCTCATTGCGCTGTTTAGCCCCTTTGACACAATATTTTTTACTGCCCCAAGGTGCCCGCTTCGCACCTTGGTAGTCCCACCAAGCACCAGTCTATCGTTTGTTTTCTCTTAGTTTCTTTGCCAACGCACACAGCTCACTTTCCTCCCGGCGCCGCCCTCTCCTATCCTTCATAACAGCTCATCAGTACCCTCACCCCTTCAGGACGGCCCCTCATCTGTCTCTTTGACCTTTCTCGATCTTTCTCACGGACCTTCGGCTTCCATTGTTCCTATAATCTCTGGTTCACCATTTTAGCCCTCTATATGCTGTCTGCCCGCCTCTATTCCCACTGCATCCGACATCCACTTCGCATACTCACAGCCTTCCCCCCCTCTTCCCTTCAAACCACACAGACCCACCCTACCACCTTCGTCGTTAGCTGGACCCCATTGTACCTGCACCATTTTAGCCCAAGGTGCCCGCACGCATCCACACACACGCACACAGCCTTCCCCCCCTCTCCTTCCAAACACACAGACCCACCCTACCACCTTCGTCGTTAGCTGGACCCCATTGTACCTGCACCATTTTAGCCCAAGTTGCCCGCACACATCCACACACACGCACACAGCCTTCCCCCCCTCTCCTTCCAAACACACAGACCCCACCCAACCACGTTCGTCGTAGCTTGGACCCCATTGAACTGCACCGTTATCCCAAGTTGCCCGCTGACACATCCACCCCACGCACACAGCCTTCCCCCCCTCTCCTTCCAACACAACAGCCCAACCCTACCACCTTCGCCCCCCCCGTCGTTAGCTGGACCCCATTGTACCTGCAACCATTTTTAGCCAAGTTTGCCCGCACAGCATCCACACACCGCACACACCTTCCCCCCCCCCTTCCCCCCTCCTTCCAAACACCAGACCCCCTATACCAACCTTCGTCGTTAGCTGGACCCCATTGTACCTGCACCATTTTAGCCCAAGTTGCCCGCACGCATCCACACACACGCACACAGCCTTCCCCCCCTCTCCTTCCAAACACACAGACCCACCCTACCACCTTCGTCGTTAGCTGGACCCCATTGTACCTGCACCATTTTAGATCCCAAGTTGCCGCCAGCACTCATCCCACAACACACTCACACAGCTTCCCCCTCTCCTTCCCAAACACAACAGACCCCCTCCACCTTCGTCGTTCGCTGACCCCATTGTCTGCACCAGTTAGAGCCCAAGTGCCCGCTACGCATCAACACACGCACCCAACACGCTCCCCCCCCCCTCTCCTTCCAAACACACAGACCCACCCTACCACCTTCAGCCCGCTCCACTTTCAAGGAGTACCGCATGAAATCCACTAGCACAATGCTAACTTGTTTAGTGGCCTCACCTCTGTGAAAGGTAGTGGACACTAGACACCATATCAGAACACTTGGCATTTGGGTAGGCTGGTTATGGTCATGGTTGGGATATCTACCCTATGTCCATAAGAGTGTTCACCCACAGCTTTGCATCGTTGACAAGTACCATGCATATTCGTTTTGTTTGGTTTTGTGGCCTCACCTCTGCCCCCCTCTCTTTCTCTCTCTCTCTCTCTCTCTCTCTCTTCCTCTCTCTCTCACCTGTCAAGAAGTGGACACTAGACATCATATCAGCACACTTGGCAGTAGGGTGAGCCCCTGCTTTGAGCAGCACCCCAAGAACCTCCTTATGCATATTTTCCACAACCAGGGGCAGTTCGGCATTTAATTCACTTGCACAATACAAACTTGTTTTATGGCCTCACCTCTGTGAAAGGTATGGCACTAGACCCCATAATCATCACACCCTTGGCATTTTGCATAGCTGTAATGGTCATGGTTGGGAGATCGCCCTCATGCCCAGCTATATGTACCACCCATGCTTTTTACTCCTTCACGCACCATGCCAACGGTTTGATTTGTTTTGTGCCTCACCCCCTGTGAAAAGGTATGAAACACTAGACACCATATCAGCAAACTTGGCATTAGGTTAGGCCAGTTTTGTTCTTGGCAGAGTCCCCCCTCCTGGGGGGCGGGAGCCCCCAGATTCACCCCTTCGTCCGTCTGTGCGTCAGACAGACTGACCAACCGACCGACCGAAAAACGAAGCCTGACACGTCAGCCAACTGTTTCGTAACTAACTGGCTTCGGTCCACTCCATTCCGCTGCCACCTATCGTTCCGATAGCCAACACTCTCCGCCAATTTTTAGCGTCGCTTGCGACGCTGCACAGAACTTGTGTTTCGTGGCCTCACCTCTGCGACAGGTAGTGGACACTGGACACCATACCAGCACACTTGGCATTTGCATAGGCCTGGTATGGTCTTGGTTGGGAGAGCTACCGTCTGTCCTCTACAGTGTCCACCCTTAGCTTTGTACTGTTCACAAGAACCATAAATACTCGTTTTGTTTTGTTCTGTGGCCTCACCTCTGTGAGAGGTAGTGGACACTAGACACCATATCAGCACACTTGGCATTAGGGTCAGCCCCCGCTTTGAGCAGCACCCCCAGAACCTCCTCATGCATATTCTCCACAACCAGGTGCAGTTCGGCATTTAATTCACTTGCACAATACAAACTTGTTTAGTGGCCTCACCTCTGCGAAAGGTAGTGGACACTAGACACCATATCAGCACACTTGGCATTTGGGTCAGCCCCTGCTTTGAGCAGCACCTCGGTCATCTCTTCATCCAGGTTCTCTACCGCCAGGTGCAGCACTGTTCGGCCGTCGAAGTCAGCGATGTTACAGTTAGTCAACCGTGCAGTGTTTGGGTGGTTGACGTTGTTTGTGTGTGGTGGGGGGGAGGGGGGGAGGGGGGGGGGGGTTGACTTGTGTTTGTTTGTGTGTGTTTTTGGTGTTGTGTTGTGGGGGGGGGGGGAGTGGGGGAGATGTTTTACTTGTGTGTGTGTGTGGTGGTGGTGGTGGTGGTGGGGGGGGTGAGGGGGGGGGGGGGTGTTGGAGGGGTTGGGTGGGGTTTTATACGTTTTGTGTTTTGTTTTTGTCTGTCTGTTATTTGGTGTGTGTTTTTTTGTTGGTTTTGGTGAGTTTGACATTTTGTGTGTTGGTTGGTGTGTGTAGGTGTTGTGGTGGTCACGGGCATGTTACAGTGTAGCGCCTGCATTGGTTTTGTCGGGCGGGGGTTGACGTTTTGTGTTTGGGGGGTGGGTGGGTGGGGGGGGTGTTTAGGTGGGGTTGGTGCTGGCGGGTGTGGTGGAGGGTTGACGTGTGTGTGTGTGTGTGTGTGTGGTGGTGGTGGTGGTCGACGGAGCAATGTTACAGTTAGCACCTGCAGTGTTGGCGCGGGGGTTCACGTGTGTGTGTATGTGTGGTGTTCGGGGGGGGGGGGGGGGGGGGGGGGGGGGGGGGGGGGGGGGGGGGGGGGGGGGGGGGGGGGGGGGGGGGGGGGGGGGGGGGGGGGTGGGGGTGGGTGGGGGGGTGATGTTTAACAGTTAGCACCTGCAGTGATGGCAAGGGTCCACAAGGATTGGCCTACTTGAACACACACAAATAAGAGCACACACTGTGACGGATAATGATTCTCACGTTCCCCTTTTGATCACCACGTTTTCCTCATTGGCTACAATTGGTGGAGTCGTTGAAGGCCTGCTTGCAGCGAACGCCTAAGCACCCCGAGTTCGATCCTTTTTTGTTTAACTTTTTAACTTATTTGTTATATTTTGTGATATCTTAATTATAAAATGATAAAAATCGGAGTAAAGATCTCACTTACATTAAATTTCAATTATTCATGTTGGATGTGAAATAGTTTTAGCCCCCAAAACCAAACCCCCAAAGAGCACCTGGGCTGCCTGAGGAAATCTCCTTCGGAATAGGGGGCCTGGCCAGGCCGGACATGCACACTGATAGTGGGCGTCGGTCTTTCGAAAGAGGGGTGAAGTGTGACGGATAATGATCCTCTCGTTCCCCTATCGATCACCACGTTTTCCTCATTGGTTACACACACATGCACACAAGTCATACCTGCTTCCAGCAACAACTTGGCACTCCCAGGCTCCCCACACTCAATGGCAACATGGAGGGGGGTCTTGTTTTAGGTGCTGATGACAACACCCCCCACCAACACACCCACGCCCCCCCCCCCGATCACTCACATCCCCACCCACCCAGCACAACCACTACCATCCCGCACCTGAGAAAAGTAAAGGGGCAGAAAACCAATGGGGAAAGAAGTCACCCCAAAGACAACACCTATACCTGCTTCCCAACAACTGGGCACTCCAGGCCTCCACAAACACCCAACCCATCAGCCCCCACACCCCTGATCACACCCCACGCCCCCGATCACATCCCAACCACACACACAGACCCACCTACTCCCATCCAACCCCCAAAGACATACCTGCTTCCAGCAACAACTTGGCACTCCCAGGCTCTCCGCACACCCAACCCATCCGGCACCCCACACCCCTGATCACACCCCACGCCCCCGATCACATCCCCACCCACCCACACAGACCCACCTACTCCCATCCAACCCCCAAAGACATACCTGCTTCCAGCAACAACTTGGCACTCCCAGGCTCTCCGCACTCAATGGCAACATGCAGGGGGGTCTTGTCTAGGGGCATGATGACCTCACCACGCAGCATCCAATTGCCTGCTGCGTACTCACTGTCCGTAGGAGAGAGGAGTGGTGAGCACATTTGTTTTATTGCCGTGTGTTTTGTTGTTGTTCAGTGTTGTTCAGTTTTGTTTTATGATGTGTTGTCTAGGGGCATGATGACCTCACCACGCAACATCCAGTTGCCTGCTGCGTACTCACTGTACGTAGGAGAGAGGAGTGGTGAGCACATTTGTTTTGTTGTTGTGTGTTTTGTTGTTGTTCAGTGTTGTTCAGTTTTGTTTTATGATGTGTTGTCTAGGGGCATGATGACTTCGCCCTGCAGCATCCAGTTGCTTACTGCGTACTCACTGTACGTAGGAGCGAGGAGTGGTGAGCACATTTGTTTTGTTGTCGTGTGTTTTGTTGTTGTTCAGTGTTGTTCGGTTTTGTTTTATGATGTGTTGTCTAGGGGCATGATGACTTCGCCCCGCAGCATCCAGTTGCCTGCTGCGTACTCACTGTACGTAGGAGAGTGGAGTGGTGAGCACATTTGTTTTGTTGTCGTGTGTTTTGTTGATGTTCAGTGTTGTTTAGTTTTGTTTTATGATGTGTTGTCTAGGGGCATGATGACTTCGCCCCGCAGCATCCAGTTGCCTGCTGCGTACTCACTGTGTGTGAGAGAAGGATGGGGAGGGAGAGGTGGGACTGGAGGGTTGTTGCAGGGAGGGTTGGGGAGGAGGAGGTGGGACGGTAGTGGTGTGGGAAGGTGATGGTTGTGGAGGTGAGGCAGGTGGGGACGGGGAGGTGTGTGAAGTGGAGGGGGTGGGGGATGTGGAGGCATGTGGTCCTCCCATAGACGTGAGGGTGTTGTGCCCCGCGGGAGGGGGTTTTTTTCTTTTTTCCTAGTCTTCTTTTTGCTCTTATCTTTCCGTTTTTTATATATGTTGTACTTTTGTAAGGGGGATGGATAGTGGAACTGTCAGTGGAATTGAGAAGTTGTGGGTGTGAGGGGGGTGAGACTCAGGTGGATTGGATTGGTTGTTTCAAAGATGAAATTTGAGGGTTAGGTAATCTATGCATATAGAGTGAGGAACAGTCGGAAGGCCGCTTACTTTCACGATAGGCACCCTTCTCTTTGCTTTATCCCTATTCTTTGATTTTTCTTCATTCTGTTTTTTCCGTTCGCTTTGTCTTGTTTTTACCCTTTCGTTGTTTTTGTCGTGCGTCTTTTTTCGTTCCTCCTTTCCGTTCTTTTTTTTTTTCCTTTCTTTTTTGTTTTTCTGTTCTGCTCCGTTTTCCTGTCCTTGTTTTGTCACTTTCTGGTGTTTTTGTTTCTTACGGTACCGTTCTATCCATTCCGGTTTTTTTCCTTTCTTTCTCTGCGTCTTTTTTTGTCTGCTTTTCGTTTTCTTCTTCTCTTCTGTGTCGAGTTGTAGTTCCTTTCGTTTTGGTGTTGCATTTCGGTGTAGTGCGCGTGCGGCTCGGTTATTCCGTTCTTTTGTTGGTACGGGCGGGCTTTGGGGTCGTGCTTCCTTTTGCCTGGCTGATGTGGGACCTGTGTTTTTGGTATGTGAGCGTGCGGTGGGACGTGCGGGTGTGGCAGGGCGGGGTGGGGCGGGCGGAGGTTGGGCCGGGCGGGGTGTGGGACCCGGGCGGGGTGCGGGCGTGGACGGCGGTGGGCCGGGCGGGTGTGGCCGGGCTGGTTGGTGTCCGTCGGCGGGTTGTGCCCGGTGCGGGTGTGTGCAGGGCGGGGTGGGGAGGGGCGGCGTGGTGCCGGGCGGTGTGTGACGGGTGGGTGGGTCGGTCTGCGTTGGGCCGGTGACCCCCCCCTCGTTGTGGGCCGGGCGGGTTGGGCGGGACGGGGTCGGCGGCCGGGGCGGGCGGCCGGGGTGTGGGGGCGGCTGGTGTGGCGGGCCGGGTCGGTCGGCCGGGGCGGCCGCGCCGGTTGTGGGGCGGGCCGGTCGCGAGGGAGGGGGTGGTCAGGGACGGGGTGGGCTGGCGGGGTGGGAAGCGCCCGGGTGTGAGGAGGGTGTGGAGGTGAGAGGTACATGAGGTAAGGGAGGGGGTGGGCAGGGCAAGGGGTCGAGAGGGAGGGGTGGTAAGGGAGGAAGGGGTAAGGCGATCGAAAGGGTGGGGAGGGAGGGGTAGGAATCGAAGGGGTGGGGCGGAAAGGGTAGGGAGGGAAGTGGTGGGGGAGGGAGGTTGTGGGGAGGGGGACTATTGTGGGGAGGGGGTGGGTGTGACGAGAAGGGGTTTTGTATGTACACGGTGGGAGTGAGGTGGTGGTGTTGTTCGGTAAAGCAAGGAGCAGGGAAGCTTTTTGCCCTTTCGTTTTTTTGTCTTGTTTTGTTGGTATTTTCTTTTTTCTGGTCGTGGCCTTTTGTTTTGTGGGAAGGGTGTGATGCATTTGCTTGGCTTCAGTTTGTCTTCTGTTTTGTCTTGTTCAGTTATGTGATGTTCAGTTTTTGATACACGAATGTATGTTGGTGCGTGTATGTTGGTGAGTGTATACTGCTTTGGTATATTGTTGCAGCAGTTGTTTAGTCGGTTCACGTTCTGCGCATAGATCTCGGGTGAGCAAGAGAATATGCATGTAAGCAGCTCAGCATGTCATGTCATTTTATTCCCCACTCCCCTCACACCCACACCTTAGGTTCAAATTCTGAGCATAGATCTCGGGTGAACAAGAGAATATGTTATTAAACAGCTCGGCATGTCATGCCATTTTACTCCCCCCCCACCTCCCGACCACCACCCGCACCAACCTCCACCACACAGCCCCGGCAGAGAGCCCCGCGGGAGCAAGGCACCCACGGCCGAAAATCTGTTTTTTTTTCTTCTCTTCTCTGCCGGATTCACCTTCATTTCCTTCACTCTGAGAATGATGTTGTAAGCAGGAACTCGGCATTGCACAATCATTTTAATTATAAACCAAAACCCCCCCCCCCCCGCGCCCCGGCCACCACCGACACAGCCCCACGCCCACACACACCCCCGCACCCCTCCCCAAGCTCACAGCCCACTCCCACAGCCACGTCGGACCCCCCCCAGCCCCCACCCCCATCATCACCTTTTTTTTCTATGTGTATCTGGGCAGTTTTTGACCTAAGGCTTCAGAGAGATGAAGTTTTTAAGCAGCTCGGTATTGCCAATGCACTCAGTTTACCCCCCCCCCCCCCCACACACATGCACACACCCACACCACCACACACACACACACAGACCACACACCTTAGGTTTATGTTCTGGGCATTGACCTTTGGCTTCAGAGAGTCAATGTATGTAAGTAGCCGGGCATGTCATTTTCTTGCATCCCCTCTCCCACCCCCACCCTCTCTCGCTCGATTAACGTTAAGAGCATCGATTTGAGGCTTCAGAGAGATGATTTATGTAACCAGCCAGGCATGTGATTTCATCCCCTCCCCCCTCCCCCTCTCTCTCGTGCACGCTCGGTTAATGTTGAAGTATGTAAGCAGTCAGGCGTGCCGTTTCATCCCCCCCCACCACCACACACACACACACACACACACACACACACACAAGCTCCCCCTTCACCTTTGGTTAACGTTCTGCGCATCGGTCAGTGGCTTCATAGAGATGATGTACACAAGCAGCTGTGCACTTAATTTAAACGAATTTAACTTTGCCTCCCTCTCCTTTGGTTAACATTCTGAGCATCGATCTTTGGCTTCAGAGAAATGGTGTATGCACGCTGCTGTGCATTTCCCCCCCCCCCCCTCGTTTGGGTAACGTTCTGAGCATCGATCTTTGGCTTCAGACAGATGGTGTATGCAAGCTGCTGTGCATTTCATTTAAACAAATTTAACTTTGCTTCCCTCACCTTTGGTTAACATTCTGAGCATCGATCTTAGGCTTCAGAGAAAGGATGTATGTGAGCAGCTCAGCATGTCATTTTATTTATCCCCCCCCCCCCCCCCCCCCCCCCCCCCCACCCCCCCCCCCCCCCCCCCCCCCCCCCCCCGCCCACCAACACCACACACACACACACACACTTTGGTTAACGTTCTGAGCATCGATCTTACGGCTTCAGAGGAACGGATGTATGTGAGCAGCTCAGCATGTCAATTTATTCCACCCCAACCCCCCCCCCCCCGACCCAACCACCATCCACCACCAACACACACACCTTTGGTTAACGTTCTGAGCATCGATCTTAGGCTTCAGAGAAAGGATGTATGTGAGCAGCTCAGCATTGCCAGTCATTGCTGCAACCAGCACTGGGGTGTCTCCAGCTGAGTCGGCCAAGCTTAAGCACTCAGGGTCGTGTGTCAGCAGCAACTGCGCACAGTAGAAGGGAAAATGTGTGAGATCTGCTCGGTGCATAAATGTACAGCCGCATTTCTTTCTGTGTCTCCAACTGAGCCAGGCAAGTTGAAGCACTCAGGGTTGAGTGACAGCAGCAACTGCGCACAGCACAAGGGATAATGTGTGAGACCTGACCAGTGTATTCTTAACAGCCGCCTTCCTTTCTGTGTCTTCGGCTGAGACAGGCAAGTTGAAGCACTCTGGCTCGTGTGTAAGCAACAACTGCGCACAGCACAAGGGATAATGTGAAGGGGTCGGCTATGTTATATAATAGTAGTGACTAAAGAATATGAGTCGGACAAGCTGTCTCACCAGAATTTTGAATATATTTGAAAAACTCTGGGCTTTGTTTGAAGCACTCAGGTTCATGCGTCAGTAGCAACTGCGCACAGCACAAGGGATCATATGTAAGACCTGATCGGTGTATAACTGTACAGCCTTTCTTTCTTTCTGTGTCTCCCGCTGAGTCAGGTAAGTTCAAGCACTCTGGTTAGTGTGTCAGCAGCAACGGCGCACAGCACAGGGGATAATATGTAAGACCTGATCTGTGTACAACCGTACAGCCACCTTTCTTTCTTTCTGTGTCTCCCGCTGAGTCGGGTAAGTTGAAGCACTCTGGGTTGAGTGTTAGCAGCAACTGCGCACAGTAGAAGGGATAATGTGTGAGACCTGACCAGTGTATTTCTTAACAGCCGCCTTCCTTTCTGTGTCTCCGGCTGAGACTAGCAAGTTGAAGCACTCTGGTTCGTGTGTCAGCAGCAACTGCACACAGCGCAAGGGATAATATGTAGGGAAAGTCTAAGCTAGTTAATACTAGTGAACTAATAATATTAGAGAATGCTGGTTAATATTGTACGAGCCGTCTCTCCAGGATTTTGAATTTACAATATAATAAAATACATACAAGGGATCATGTGTGAGACCAGCCCGATGTATAACTGTACAGCCACCTTTCTTTCTGTGTCTCCCGCTGAGTCAGGTAAGTTGAAGCAATACGGGTTGAGTATCGGCAGCAAATGCGCACAGCACAAGGGATCATGTGTGAGACCTGATCGGTGTGTAACTGTGCAGCCTTTCTTTCTTTCTGTGTCCCCGGCACAGTCGGGCAAGTTGAAGCACTCTGGTTCGTGTGTCCGCAGCAACTGCTCACAGTAGAAGGGATAATGTGTGAGACCTGACCAGTGTATTTCTTAACAGCCGCCTTCCTTTCTGTGTCTCTGGCTGAGACTGGCTAGTTCAAGTACTCTGGCTTGTGGGGGGGGGTGAGGTCGTGGTAGTGTTGCACAATGGTCACTGAAAAACCCCTCAGGTGTGTGCACCCCCCACCGTCACCACCACCACCACACACACATACACACCTCCCTCCCCTCTCCCCCCCCCACACACACACCATCAGCTAACACCCCCCCCACACCCACACACCCACACACACACACAAACACACGCCTCACACGTGTGCCAGCAGCAAATGCGTGACAAAGAAAGCAGTGATACTTGAAAGCTTACTTAGAAAGGATACATAGCTACACAGCTACGTAGTTGCATAGCTACACAGCCAGTGCTGTCAAGAAAAGATGCATAGCTACACAGCTGCGTAGCTGCATAGCTACACAGCCAATGCTGTCCAGGAAGGATAAACAGCTTCACAGCCAATGCTGTCCAGGAAGGATACGTAGCTTCTCTGCCAGTGCTGTCCAGAAAGGATACATAGCTACACAGCTACGTAGCTGCATAGCTCCACAGCCAGTGCTGTCCAGAAAGAATACATAGCTGCACCTGCAGCCCAGTGGCTGGCTAAGGCAGCTGCCTAGAAGCTGCTAGGCATCCCCCAAAAGAAAAACACAGCCTACTACAGTAATACCAAGAACCACAACGCTTTACCTGGACAATCTCTAGGCTCTCCGCCACAACCGCCAAGTTGATGGGTGTGCGCCTGCCACTGTCCAGCAAAAGAAAAATACTGCCTAAAACCGGTACACGAATCACAACGCCTTACCTGGACAATCTCTAGGCTCTCCGCCACAGCCGCCAAGTTGATGGGTGTGCGCCTGCCACTGTCCAGCAAAAGAAAAATACTGCCTAAAACCGGTACACGAATCACAACGCCTTACCTGGACAATCTCTAGGCTCTCCGCCACAACCGCCAAGTTGATGGGTGTGCGCCTGCCACTGTCCAGCAAAAGAAAAATACTGCCTAAAACCGGTACACGAATCACAACGCCTTACCTGGACAATCTCTAGGCTCTCTGCCACAACCGCCAAGTTGATGGGTGTGCGTCCGTCACTGTCCACCACGCGCACTGACTTGATGCTGTCCCCTTCCAACAGCGCCTTTAGCTCTGTGGCCTGACCCTCCTCACAGAATGTGAACAACCTGGACGCCTATATGGAGTAGAGGTAGTATGAGTAGTATGTATGATGATGTTGTCAGTTGTATTGTCATGCATGTGGTGTGGTTAGTAGCATGCTGTGTATGGTGGTGGTGTGTGTGTGTGGTTTGTGTGTGGTTGGTGATGTATGATGCATCATGTCTGATGTATGTAGTCTTTAATATGTATGTATGTATGTATGTATTATATGTATGTGTGAGTGTGTGTATGCTGGGTGTGGTGTGTGTGTATGTATGTTTTGTATTATGAGTATGTAGTATGTATGATTCGTATGTAGTATTATTGAGTATGTATGTATGTGTTATGTAGTATATATGTATGTATGTTTGATGTATGTATGTAGTCAAATAATGTACGTACGTACGTACGTAAGTAGTATGATGTTATATACGTAGACGTACGTTACGCACGTAGGTATGTAGTCTGTAGTATGTATGATGTATGTATGTTTCAGTCCTGAACCTTATGGTGTTTGTATTATTTGCGTTCCAGGGGTAGCCAAATAGGCAAAAAGGATTGATGGTGTAATTGAACCATGGTTTGATATGTGGGCGCTTGGACAGTCCAGTGTGTAGGTAGGTTGGGGTGTGGTTGTTGTGTGTGTGTGTGGGTGTGTGGTTTGTGGGTGTGTGTGTGTGTTTGTGGTGTGTGTGGTGGTTAAAGGGTTCTTGCCCAACGTAGCAATAAATCTTGAAACTTACATGGTTGGGGTGTTGGTGGTTGTGATTTTGTCTGAGGTTGGCGGGGTGTGATGCTTGGCGTACTTATTGTGTGCATTCCTTGGGACGTCTGTGTTTGTGTGTGTGCTTGCGTGTGTGAGTATAAGCTGTGACAATCAGTGTGACTGCGGGATTGAGTGCGAGAGTAGTGGGTGGTATTGCATGATTAGTATTTATTGTGTGAGGTGTATGTTGTTACCTGATGAATGTATGTGTGATAGAGAGATAAGTTGAGTGTGATAGTTTGTTTACATGCATGAATGGTGGTGTGCTGCAGCTGCAGGTTGTGGTGTGGGAATGTGTTATCATGCAGAATGTAGGCTGCATGCATGCACTGTATTTTTTGCGTTTATGTGTGTGTTTACTAGAATGTGTGGTAGCATGCATGTGCCTTTGGTGTTGGTGTAAGGTTTGTTAGCATGAATGTGGTGTTGCATGCCTGTATGCATTTGTGTTGGGGGGTGGGCATGTTGCTTTACTGAGACTGTGGGTGTCGCATGCATGTATGCATTGGTTGTGTGTGGTGGTATATGTGTTTTACATGATGAATGTGTGTGTTCGCTATGATGTATGCAATTTGTGGGTGTGTTTGTTGCTGCGTGTGATGTCTTGTTACATGACTGTGTGGTGGCTGCATGTTGCATTGGTGTGTTGGTATATGTGTGGTATGCATGAAGCGGGCTGATGAGTGCATGGCATTGTGTGTTGTGTTGATAGTGTGTGAATGCATGATGTAGGGTGTGTGTGTATATGTTTGTTTTACATGCATGAATGTGTGTGTCTGCATGCATGTATGCATTTGTGTGTGTGTGTGTGTATATGTTTGTTTTACATGCATGAACGTATGTGTCTGCATGCATGTATGTTTTTGTGTGTCTGCTTTTGTTTGTGTGTGTCTGCACCCGTGTGGATGACTGCATGAGAGTGCTTGTGAATGCATGTGCAGCACCACCACTAGCATCACAGGTATCACCACCACCACCACACAAATCACCACCATCACTACCACCATCACCACCACACAAACCGCCGCCGGCACTACCATCACCACCACCACCACACAGACCGCCACCAGCACAATCAGCACTACCACCACTGAAGGCATTGCCACCCACCTTGAGTCTGGGCCACCCAGCAGCATGTGCACCTCATCTGCCTCTGCACACTCGTAGGGGCCACTACCACCACTACCACCACCACCACCACCACCACCACACAAACCACCACCACCACTACCAGGACTGCCACCACTGAAGGCATTACCACCCACCTAGAGTCAGGGCCACCCAGCAACTCTACCAGCACTACCACCCACCTTGAGTCGGGGCCACCCAGCAGCATGCGCAAATCATCAGCCTCTGCACACTCATAGGGGCCACAACACTAACCACCACCAGCACTACCAGCACTACCACCACTGAAGGCATTGCCACCCACCTAGAGTCCGGGCCACCCAGCAACATGCGCACCTCATCTGCCTCTGCACACTCGTAGGGGCCACTACCACCACTACCACTACCACCACCACCACCACAACTACCACCATCACACAAACCACCACCAGCACTACCAGCACTACCAGCACTACCACCACCACACAAACCACCACCACCACTACCAGGACTACCACCACCCAAGGAACTACCACCCACCTAGAGTCCGGGCCACCCAGCAGCATGCGCAAATCATCAGCATCTGCACACTCATAGGGGCCACCGCCACCACACAAACCACCACCAGCACTACCAGCACCGAAGGCATTTCCACCCACCTAGAGTCAGGGCCACCCAGCAGCATGCGAACATCCTCCTCCTCAGCACACTCATAGGGGGCACGACCCATTTGGTCATGTTGTCTGGGGAGGCCCCGGCGGCTAGCAACACCTGGCACACCTCCATTCCGTTCTCCCTGGCACTAGCTGCAAAGTGCAGGGGGGTTTGGCCACGTGCATTCTCAACGCTGGCGTTGGCGCCGCCCTCGAGAAGAGCTTTTACAGCTTCTACGTTGCCCCAGAGGGACCCGATGTGAATAGCTGTTTGGCCCATCTGTTGGTTGAAGGTGAGGGTGAGGGGCATGGGGTGAGGGTGAGGGGTGGGGGTGAGGGTGAAGGTGAGGGTGAGGGTGAGGGTGAAGGTGGTGAGGTGTTCAGGAGCCGTGTGTGGGGTTGGGGGGGGGGGGGGGGGGGATTTAGGGTGATGAGGGGCAAGCATGCAGGCCTGGGGTTTCACACCGTCTACGTTGCCTCGATCTAGAGCTGTGCACCATGAAGGGCTGTTTGGCCCTCATGAGGGATGAGAGGGGGACGGAGAGAAGAGGAAGATGGGGTATGAGGGGGAGAGATGGGGGTGGGGTGGGGTGGGGAGGGAATAAGAGGGATGAGGGGCAAGCATGCAGGATTGGGGAAGAAGGGAGGAGGGGGGGGAGGAGGAGGGGGGGAGAGGGGCGATGCATGCAAGATGGAGAGGAGGGGAGGAATACCAGATGAGGAATGAGTCAAATTTCCAGAATTCCCCATGTTGGGGATCTGGTTGGAAGTTTGATTTTCCGTTTTACCTGGTTGCAGATATCCGCGGGGATACCAAGCTTGATGGCAGCCGTGATTTCTTTGGCCTTGTTGTCCCTGGCGAGGGTGAACATATTCATCGGGTCGGTCGACATTGTGGCAAGTCTCGAAGCTCTACAGAAAGGTGGCAGCAGCTAGTTGGCGAGAATCAGATCAATTAGTCTGCAAAATAAGCGGGCTGATGTCGGGACGAAGCCGAGCGGAGGGCGGAGGATGCACACAGAAGAGGATGTGGATAGTTACAGTGGCAGGGCTGATCAGTCAAAAACGAGTAGTAGCGAATTGAACGACGGTGAGGGCAGGTCAGTCTGGGTTATTACCCGCTTAGATCTCTTCCTAAGATTTCGGTGTAGCCAATCTAAGGTTCGAACCATTGGCAAACTTTCTATATTGTTAAAAAATGATGGAGTCTCTAAAGTGAGTGAACAAAACAGCAAGTTTGTTTACGTAAATTGTGTGGAGACCGGAAACAGTAAAGGACGCCTCCCCCCATAGAAGGACGGGAGTAAGGATATCCGCAGCAGCAATTACCAAGGCCAGCAGGTCAAGACCAGCACCAGGACAAGGACTTGGACCAGCAGGACCAGGGGGACACCATCCGGTGTTCTCCCGTTACAAGTGCCGCTCGTAGGGTACCCGGGGGGGCCCTATGGACCTTATCCCTGGCTGTTTCAGGGGTATGTCCACACAAATATCAAAGCGTTTACGATAAGTAGATAGCGGCTTAGCGAAAAAGGATCACGATTGCGCCAACTTATTATTACTTTACGCAGTTGCCACTTTCCTGAGACGGCGCCTTGCCATTTTAAGTTCCCCATTTGACGAGTTGAGAACTGACAATAGTATAGATTGATGGGTCAATCACACGGTAACGAGTGTTGTCGCTTGACGTTCCGCTCCGCGAGATGGTTGAAATGGAGTAAAAGACCATCCGCGTTACTGAAGAAGAATACACCACGATAAGGTGGGGTGTGGTTATTTTTGTCTGAGCGGAACCCCTTGGTGTGGGATAAGGGACCATCCACTAGGGGCTGTTTCCGGGGTCTATGTCAAAATGGCGTTACTGCCTCTACGAATCACAGCCGGGGATTCGGTTTGCTCTTACACCTCTGGGTAAAAAACACATCCTGATCGACCTTTTTTTCTTACTAGAAACCACTACTTGTGTCATATCCCAAAATTTTCAGGTGCTGCAGGCGGTGGTAGTACGAGAGGGCCGGGCTGGGGGTGCGGACGGACGACGTGGCGGCAACAAACGATGGAGTGCGCCTCACGTTGGACGCCCCTGAAACACTTTTTTGTTAAAAGAGGGCGCGGAAGGGGAGAAGGGAATCTGGAGTTGGGTTTACGAGAACTGTGATGGGTGGGGGGGAGTATGTTGTTGTGGGTCTGTGTGGGGGGAGCGAGAAAGAGTCCTGAGAGATGGTGTGATTGTGAGGAGAAAAAAAATTGTGCCATATGACTAAGGATCGGCATATCATATACCGTAATGTTGGCAAAAGATGAGTATGATATCATATGATATCATACAAATTACTGCATATGATGACATGATATCATATGATATTATGATATATCATATTACCGTCCCCCAAATATGATTGATATGACCATATGAGCCAAGAAGAGTGATGTGGGGAGTGTGGGGGGCGATAGTCCAGCCAGCATTACAGAGATACCGGTAGATGAGGAGGGGAGTGCGCTGGGCTATTTTTCTATGAAGGTTGCAGCATGAAGGGAGTCATGAGTGTAGCCGAGTTTAAGTAGGTCTGTAGGGGGCTAGGGTGGTAGGTGAGGGCGTGATCACGGCAGGCGTGGATAACGGCGCGTTCGGTGCAGAGGATGGTAAAAGTTTCTGCGTGGTCAGTCAGGCAAACACAGAGCGTTGTGTAGGAGTGGTAAAAAGGGGCACCGAGGAGATTGGGGACGGGGTAGATGTGACGGCGTCAGAGGAGTATGCTATGGTGGAGGGAGGGTGGGTGACAGAGTGGAGGAGGAGGAGGGGGGGGGGGGGGGGGGGGGGGGGACTGCAGGGGGGTAGCGAATGAGGAGGTCTGCAATATCTGCAGTCTAGCGAAAGAGCCAGAGGAAAGGACGTGGAGAAAATAGGGTTTGGGGTTGGGTTTGGGGTGAGGGGAGGTCAAGTTGGAGGGTGAAGGTATGATAGGGTGCGGGGTGTCTGTGGGAGGGACAGCAGAGGGAAGGGGGGGCAGGTGGAGAGAGGGGAGGGTGGATGGGAAGTAAGGGAGAGGGGTTGGAGACAGAAAAGAGGGAGGAGGCATGAAGGAGGAGAGAGGGAGGGGCAAAGAAAGAGGTGTGTGTGTGTGTGTGTGTGTGTGTGTGTGTGTGGGGGGGGGGGGGGGGGGGGGGGGGGGGGGGGGGGGGGGGGGGGAGGTGGGAGGTGGGAGTGGGAAGGGGGATTGTAGGAGTGGGAGTGGGAGTGGGAGTGGGAGTGGGAGTGGGAGTGGGGATCGTAGACGACGAGCCCTGCCCTGGATCAGCAGTAGCAGAGCAGCAGTTTCGGTTCACTTCATTGATCAAGCTAAAGGATTAGGCTGAAGGATGTAGATTGATAATGCTAACTCGATGAATAATATCGCGACAAATCTGTTAATGACAATACGCCAGAAAAATAAAGCTTATTGGAGAAATGCTTGATCAAATCAAATTTTATTGAAAAGCAGTAAGCCGAGAAATTAGCAAAGGATTAGCAAAGAGATGAAGAATTAGCAAAGAGATGATTAAATATGAATATAAATATGCATGTTGGTTGTCGCTGGGAAATCGTTGTTGGGTTCGTTGTCGTTTCGGTTGGTTTGATGGTCTCTGCTTGTGGCGGAGCGTGACTTTTTGTGTGATGTTTGAAAACCGACACGGCGAGACGACGACAGGAAGAGATCATTCCGTTGCCGATAATTCCGGCGAAGCAAAGTTCCACCGCGTTTCCTTTCTCTTCCTCCTTTCAGCTTCCTTCTGTGACAAATTATCAAGTTCGCAGCCATCCAGCAAGGACGTTGACTTGTCCGAGACCAAGTCAGGTCTCGATATCTACATTGCCAGAATTCGCACAATATCTTTTCGCGCCCGGAATTCCCCACGCATGCTCTACAGCTGACACATTTTACGCAACTAGTTAGGTAGAGATGTACGGGGCTGATACGAATGGCTCCTCCTCGCCCGTCGTGGGCTTACCCCAAAAGAAGCGATGGCGGATCGAGCCAAGATATCAAATAGTCATTGTTTGCTTCCTCGCAACTTTCACTGCTTACGTGGAGAGGGTGGGCTTCTCGATTGCCTTCACCACCTTGGCGCAAGAAGCTGGATTAGATGAGAAAACAAAGGGTACCGTGCTCTCGGCCTTCTTTTGGGGCTACGCAGTTTCCCAGGTGACAATGCCAATTAATCGCTGCCTCGAATTTGCAGTTACCCACCCCACCAACATGCAGCAGCTTCGCAGCCACAACCGTCTGTCACGTCGGGCCGGCCCACCAAGGGCACCCACACCTGTCCATGTGTCCCACCCACCCCACAAAGCCAGTTGATCTGTACAATTGGTCAGCGCTTAGTGAGCTGGGGTTGAATCATGAACACTGATTCTGCTATATTTAGCTGACCAGCACTAAGTGCCCTTGATTTATTTAACTTATCAGCACTCAGTGGGAATTGCGTGGCTAGATCGCCACTTGATCTGTTTTTTTTGCTGCTGAAGCACCTACAAACACATGCACGCATCCCCCAACCCAAGGTAATAACACCCACATATGTATAGCTAGATCGCCACTTGATCCGGGACGATTATTGTTCGCTGCCTGAGCACTCATGCATACATGCCACAAGCCACCAAGGAAGTATTGGCCCACACCTGTGTGGCTAGATCGCCAGTTGATCTGGAATATGTTTTTCTGCCGAAGTACCTGAACAACCATGCATGCATGCATCCCCCAACCCAAGAAAGAAAACACCCACATCTGTATAGCTAGATCGCCGCTTGATCTGGGATGATTGTTGTTCGCTGCCTAAGCACCTGCACACACATGCATGCATCCCCCAACCCAAGAAAATAACACCCACATATGTACAGCTAGATTGCCACTTGATCTGGGACGATTGTTGTTCGCTGCCTGAGCACTCATGCATACATGCCACAAGCCACCAAGGAAGTATTGGCCCACACCTGTGTGGCTAGATCGCCAGTTGATCTGGAATATGTTTTTCTGCCTAAGTACCTGAACAACCATGCATGCATACCCCAACCCAAGAAATAAAACACCCACATCTGTATAGCTAGATCGCCGCTTGATCTGGGATGATTGTTGTTCGCTGCCTAAGCACCTACACACACATGCATGCATCCCCCAACCCAAGTAAGAAAACACCCACATATGTGTAGCTTGATCGCCACTTGATCTGGGAGTTGTTTTACTGCGTAAGCACCTACACACACATGCACGCATCCCCCAACCCAAGAAAAAAACACCCACGTATGTATAGCTAGATCGCCACTTGATCTGGGATTTTTATGCTGCCTAAGCACAACCATGCATGCATCCCCCAACCCAAGAAATACCTACAACCATGCATCCCCAAACCAAGAAAGAAAACACCCACATATGTATAGCTAGATCGCCACTTGATTTGGGATGATTATTGAACGCTGCCTATGCACCCATGCATGCATGCCCCAAGCCACCAACATAGGAATCACCCACATCTGTACTGTCAGATCACCATATGATCCTGCAGAATAGTTTGCAGGCTACCAAACTATCCATGCACCAAGAACCAAGAAATAGATAGCCCGAAGCTTTATAGTTAGATCGCCACTTGATCTGGCATGGCTGTTGTTAGCTACCCTTCCCCCTCCCAACCCCAACCCCCCTACCACCACCACCACCACAAACGACAACAACAACAACAACAACAACAACAACAACAGCAAACCCACCACCACCCACCACCAGATTCCTGGGGGCTGGGCTGCTCAGATCTATGGCGGCCGGATCATGCTCATCATCTCCTTCCTCTGCACCATCATCTCCTTGCTTACGCCCACCAACCACCCACCTACCCACACCACCCACCTACCCAACCCAACCCAACCCAACACCCACCCACAGATTCCTGGGGCTGGGCTGCTCAGATCTATGGCGGTCGGATCATGCTTGTCATCTCCTTCATCAGCACTATCTTCTCCTTGCTTACGCCCACCCAGCAACCACCTACCCACACCACCCACCACCCACCACACCGACCCAACACAACCCAATTATCCCAACCCAACACCCACCCACAGATTCCCGCCAGCTGGGGTGCTGAGATCTGTGGCTGGCGGATCATGGTCGTCATCTCCTTCCTGTGGTTCATTTTCTCCTTGCTTACGCCCTCCAACCAACCACCTACCCACTCCACCCAACAACCAACAACTACCACCAACCCAACCCAACCCTACCCTACCCAACCCAACCCAACCCTACACAACCCAACCCTACCCTACCCAACCCAACCCAACACCCACAGATTCCCGGGGGCTGGGCTGCTCAGATCTATGGTGGACGGATCATGCTCATCATCTCCTTCTTCCTGTGGTCCATTTTCTCCTTGATTACGCCCACCAATGCGCGCAACGTGACGGCCATCATCACCGCACGAGTCTGTATCGGAGTATCACAGGGCTTCCTCATTCCCTCAATCCACACTGTACTCTCTCAGGTTAGTTTATTTTTTTTGTATGTATAATTTTGTATTGAAAGGATTGAAAGGATGTAATATAATGTAATATAATAGAGTATAATACAATATATTATGATACATAATATCATCTCATGTAATATAATATAATATAGTACAGTATGAGATGTAATATAGCATAACATAATATGATATGATACAATATAATCTCTTTCTATATATATATATATATATATATATAGTGTTTGTCCTGGGTGGCCTTGTATTACCGGAGAGAGAGAGGGGGGGGCAAGGAAAAAAAAATCGTACTGCATCTTCGACAGGGATCGAGAACCGCGAGCACATGTCGATACTGTCGAAATTATGTTGATACACCCAGGATGGGGCCGAGATCTAAGGTGCGTGTGGGGTGGGTGGGTGTGAAGGAGGGGGTGGGGTGGGGGGGGGCTCAACCCCAGGCTCGACTGCTTTAGGAACCTCGTCAGGGAACAGAATTCAAAACGCGCATTTATACCTGTTCACGCACGTTTTTCAGCCCAACTGCCGCTCGTGCGACGCGGGGCACGAAGGTCTAGGTGACGTCCAGCCTAGCGTCCAGCCTGGATGTACCTTCCACGGCATCCACCAATTACACCCTGGATGTAACCGACTATGGTTGCAGATCTGCACTCTTCTTGTAGAACCCTTCTCGATGTGATACCTGCTTGCTCGAAAAAGTATGAACAGGAAATGAAAGGGAAACGAAAGTGAACAAGGGGAAAGAAAAAAGGGTTGGGATCCCCAGGAACACAAAAAAAAGAAAAAAACCCAAAAAACAACCAAAAACAAAAACCCACCACCACCCATCCCCACGACCACCCAACCCAACACCCAAAACACCCAAAGAAAAAAATAACACACCACGGACACCAAATAAAAAGGAACAAAGAGAATAACAAACAGAGCAAGAACCCCACGACCCACCAAACCCAACCACAAACAACACACAAAAAAAACAGAAAAAACCAAAGCCCAACACAAAAGCAATAAGAACAAACGAACACAAGCAAAAAAAAAAAAAAAAGAAAAGAAAACAAAAACAAAAGAAAACGACACAAAAAAAAAAAAAAAAAGACAAAAACTCCCCCCCCCCCCCCTCCCCCCCCCCCCAAAAACCCCCCGAACCACACCCACCACCCCCCCCCCCCCCCCCCCCCCCCCCCCCACACAAACACCCCACCCCCGCCAGAAGATTGACTCCCTACGCAAGGGCGTGTGCCGTATCCCTCCCCACCCCACAACCCACACCATAAGCACACAGACACACAGACATACACACACACACACACGCACACAGACACACACCTCACCCTAAAACGAATCTGCAGTGGATTTCCACCTACGTGTCTCTAACCACCTGAGGCATGTACCTACACATCTGCCTCCAACCCACGTAGGGCTCACCATCACCTCACCATCACCCCATGAATTACCCTCCCCCACCCCACCCCACCCCTTCCCCCCCCCCCTAACCACCTAATCCCCCGTCCCATGCAGTGGATTTCCCCCCACGAGGGGGGTGCGAGCCGTGTCTCTAACCACTTAACACACACACTTACCTCACCCTAAACCCAATCCCACCCCCACCCCCTGCAGTGGATTTCCCCCCACGAGAGGGCGCGTGCTGTGTCCATAGCCACCTCAGGCATGTATTCACACATCTGCCTCTAACCCACTTAAGACTCCCCCCCCCCACCTCCCCCCACCCCCACCCCCACCCCCACCCCACCCCACCCCACCCCTCACCACCTAACCCCACCACCAATACCCCAGCAATGGATTTCACCCCATGAGAGGGCACGTGCGGTCTCTAACCACTCAGCATGTACTTACACCTATGCCTCTAACCCACTTAAGACTCCCCCCCCCCCCACCCCACCCACCCCTCACCACCTAACCCCACCACCACCACCCCTGCCAATGGATTTCACCCCATGAGAGGGCACGTGCCGTGTCTCTTAACCACCTCAGGCATGTACCTGGGTCTGCCGCCTCCATGTGGTTCACCACCACCACCACCTCACCATCACCCCATTACCCCCCCCCCCCCCCCCCCCTCCAACTCAACCCACCCCACCTCCCCACCCCTCACCACCTACCCACTACCACCCCTGCAGTGGATTTCACCCCACGAGAGGGCGCGTGCCGTGTCTCTAACCACCTCAGGCATGTACCTCGGATCTGCCGCCTCCATGTGGTTCCTGCCAGCTGTGTCTAAGGCATTTGGAGCCTCCTCACTGCTGAAGGTGAACGGAGGCTTGGGCCTGTCATGGCTAGTCTTGTGGCTGGTTGTTGGCAAGGAGATCCCCCACAGGTGAGGTCGGGTGCTGGGGATGATGGTTGGGTGGTGGGGGTGGACGGTTGGGTGGTGGGGGTGGATGGTTGGGTGGTGGGGGGTGGATGGTTGGGTGCTTGGGCCTGTCATGGCTAGCGTTGTGGGGTGACGATGGTGGTGTTGGTGTCAGTTGTTCTGTCATGGCTAGTCTTGTGGCTGTTTGTTGGCAAGAAGATCCCCCACAGGTGAAGTTGGGTAGCAGAGGTGGGTGGGTGGGTGGGGGGGTGGGGGGGGGTGGGGGGGGGGTGGAGGTACAAGAGTTTATATAGGTTTGGTCAGCAGAAAGCATGTTATCTCCCAGACCACGAATGATAGCGTGGTAGGGGGGCAGAAGGCGGCTTACAAGGGGAGCCCCTCAACCACACCACATTCCCTCGCCTCACACCACCACCTTACCACCATCAAACTCCATTCCCTTGCCCCACAAAACCACACGCCATTCCTCTGCCACACACACATACCGTTGCTACCACCTCACCACCACCAAACCCCGTTTTGTTTCCAGAGAGTTTCCAGAGAGATTGTGACCCCCATGGCCACGAATGAGAAAGGGTCAGGGGGGCAGAAGGCGGCTTACAAGGGGCCTCCCTCGCCCACACCACATCCCCTTGCCTCACACCACCAACTCACCGCCACCACACCACCATCTTTACGCCACTGCACTCCATTCCCTTGCCACACACCACCGTACCACCACCACCAACCCCCATTTCGTTCTTATCCAGAGAGATTGTGATTCCCATGACTATGAACGAGCACGGGTCAGAGGG
The DNA here is from genome assembly GCA_013435795.1 of Chlamydomonas sp. ICE-L. NCBI lineage: Eukaryota > Viridiplantae > Chlorophyta > Chlorophyceae > Chlamydomonadales > Chlamydomonadaceae > Chlamydomonas > Chlamydomonas sp. ICE-L. The sequence continues at coordinate 7,813,545 of JACBWV010000364.1, forward strand.
GCAGAAGGGGGCTAACAACGTCCCTCGCCCATACCCCATTCCCTCACCTCACACCACCACCTCACCACCACCAACCCCCATTCTTTATCCAGAGAGAGTGTGATCCCCATAGCCATCAATGAGAACAGAACAGGGGGGCAGAAGGGGGCTAACAAGGTCCCTCGCCCATACCCCATTCCCTCACCTCACACCACCACCTCACCACCACCACACCACCATTCTTTATCCAGGGAGAGTGTGATCCCCATAGCCATCAATGAGAACGGGACAGGGGGGCAAAAGAGGGCTAAAAAAGGGCGTCCCTTGCCCACACCACATCCCCTCACCTCACACCACCACCTCACCGCCACCAACCCCCATTCTCTATCCAGAGAGAGAGTGATCCCCATAGCCATCAATGAGAACGGAACAGGGGGGCAGAAGGCGGCTAACAAGGGGCGCCCCTCGACCACACTACATTCCCTTGCCTCACACCACCACCTCACCACCGCCCAACACCATCTTTGCGCCACCACACTCCATTCCCTTGCCACACACCACCGTACCACCACCTCCAAACTCCTTTCCCCTGTGCAGGGACAGTGTGATTCCCATGACTATGAATGGAAACGGGTCAGGGGGGCAGAAGACGGCTTACAAGGGGTGCCCCTACACCACACCACCACCTTACCACCGTAGCACTCCATTCCCGTGCCACCACTACCTCACCACCACCAAACCCTATTCTTTATCCAGAGAGAGTGTGATTCCCATGACCATGAACGAGAACGGGTCAGGGGGGCAGAAGGGGGCTAACAAGGGGCGCCCCTACCCCACACCACCACCTAACCACCGTCACACTCCATTCCCTTGCCACACGCCACCGTACCACCACCACCAAACCCCATTTTGTTCTTATCCAGAGAGAGTGTGTTTCCCATGACTATGAATGAGAACGGGTCAGGAGAGCAGAAGACGGCTAACAAGGGGCGCCCCTACCCCACACCACCACCTTACCACGGTCACACTCCATTCCCGTGCCACCACCACCTCACCACCACCTCACCACCAACCCCCATTCTCTATCCAGAGAGAGTGTGATTCCCATGACCATGAACGAGAACGGGTCAGGGGGGCAGAAGGCGGCTAACAAGGGGCGCCCCTCGACCACACCACCTTCCCTCGCCTCACACCACCACCTCACCACCACCTCACCACCACCTCATCACCACCTCACCACCACCTTACCACCACCTTACCACCACCACCAAACCCTATTCTTTATCCAGAGAGAGTGTGATCCCCATGACCATGAACGAGAACGGGTCAGGGGGGCAGAAGGCGGCGAACAAGGGGCGCCCCTCGCCCACCCCTGTGAAACGCATGATGATGAGCAGCGCCATGTGGGCTATCGTCATCAACAACTTCAGCTTCCACTATGCCTTCTACGTCTGCATGAACTGGATGCCAACATTTTTCAACAGGTGCGACGGGTGGTGGTGGTGGTGGTGGAATACGCATGTGGTTGCCCCCCCCCCCCCCACCACCACCCCCCCCCCCCACCACACACACACACACACACACCACACACATACATACACACAAAGGTGCCTCTCTCACTCGTGCGCATGGACAACATGTATCATGCAGAGCTTTTCTGTTCAGCTACCAGCATGTATGTACTAGCATACCATCCACCCACCCACGCACCCACCCACCCTGTAGCATGTGTGTACCTGCATGCATGTATCTTGCATATCTTTTCTTTTCAGCTACCAGCAGCCGCTTCCAGGCAGCTCCCCTGGCTTGCTACCCAGCCGTATCTAGCAACGTAGTGCATCTGAAAGCTGACAACATTATATTTCGAATACTGTTGAAATCTGGGGGATTGGCCTGTTGGCTGGCTCAGAGAGCTGCCTAGAAGCTGCTGCTTGTAGCGGGAAAGGAAGGCTATGGTATCATGTAATCATCATTCAAATATGGCATGCAAGCCTGCCACATGCACTAGATACAAATGGCCAGGATAAGCCCGGTGGCTGGCTCAGGGAGCTGCCTAGAAGCTGCTGCTCGTAGCCGGTTGCTGGCCCAGGGAGGTGCCTAGAAGCTGTAACCATCATTGAAAAATGACATGCAAGCCTGCCACATGCACTTGATACAAAAACGATTTTGGGTTTTGCCAGCATGTAAAAAAGTCACTTAACGCATATACTTCATAGACTATATACTCCTATATATATTACTCTATACTCTTATACACTCTTAAATATGTATTACTCTATATACTCATATTAATGCCCCTCCTCCATTACTGTAGAAGACTGGAATAGAATGGCTCACACAGAATAATTATGGATGCTGGCAAGGAAGTGGACCTCCCCAGGGGGGTCGTCCTAGGTAAACGCCTCCCTGCCTGGCCACGCCCCTCCTCCATTACTGAAGAAGACTGGAATTAAATGAGACCTGACCTTGCTATCCTACCTGACATAGACTCTCCTACCTGCCTAACAGATAAAGAAATTTAGCTCTGTGAGCTTGGTTACTGCTCTGATACCAACCATGCTACCAAATGTATCATTAAACATGCCCAGCATGTTCGACTAGTGAACGGCCTCCAACTGGCTGGATATCTTGTTCACTACGTAGTCATCACCATTGGAACAATGGGTACTAACCTAACCTAAACTAACCTCTTTCTTGACTTCTATGACTACGCTTGGACTTGACAGATTGTGTGCCCTTAGACTGGCGGACAAAGTCCACTCCCACTCTATCTCTAGCTTTCAAAGTATTTTACAGTCCAACGTTTTATGGAGGCACATCCCGGGTGGATACCCGGGGACTAGCACACAGACCGTGCCCCCCCTCATTGTTAGTCTTTGCCAGCTACTTGGTGTTGGTTCTTCCAAACCGGGGAGAAAAACCCCTGTAGTACGTTGAACTGGCATGATGTGGCCACAGTGCCTGCAACTGCATGCATCGGGGGTGATTCTTTTCAATGAGGTGGTCTTACGGTGACTATAGCTAGCTCCGGCTTACACTGTGGTGTCCTTAACTTCACGTCCTGTGAGTAACTGTATAACACGGATGTAACAATTTCAATTTCTATTCATGAGACCTTTTGGGTTTTAAAAGAGTCATTCCAAAAATCCACTCATGCAGTTTTGTCAAGGTTGACCTGGCCTCCCTGGGACGGATTAAGACAATACCCTACTATTAGGGAACGGCAACTAATATTAGTGTTTGAAAAACTAATCTTAATTAATATTATTTCAGTGTCACGATGATATTAGTTTTTCGAATAAATTCGAACTTCTGGTGAGATGGCTCGTCCGACTAATATTATTTAATATTATTTATTCACTAATATTATATAACATAGCCGACCCCTACCCACTATCCATTCTTACACTGAATAACAATGGTCAAGCAAGAAATCAAGCACATATGATGCAGCCATTCAAGCCCAAACCCTTGTATAGAGGGTTGACAGTTCCCCCCACCCCACCCCACCCCTATTGCTGGTTGTCCCCAGTGCATGCAAAGAGGCTGGCCCCCTCAACCTCGCGCATCGAAATAAGGTGCACCATTTATTAATTTGTTGATATACTTATTTATTTATTTATGTATGCAACCAATCCCCTCATGCAGTGTTGTCAAGGTTGACCTGGCCTCCCTGGGATGGATGAAGACAATGCCCTACCTGGCTATGTTCCTCATGAGCAATGTGGGCGGCTACATGGGCGACTGGCTCATCTTGCGGAGGAAGCAACCGGTTGGGCGTGCACGAAAGACTGTCAACACTCTGGGTGAGGCGCCAGTGTGTAGCCTCTATGGGTGAAGGGGCATGCACCGGCGAGGGAGGGGGGGGCACAATGGGTTTTTATGTTCTTTATGAGCTATGTAGGCGGCTACACGGGTGACTGGCTCATCTTGCGGAGGAAGCAACCGGTTGGGCGTGCACGCAAGACTGTCAACGCTCTGGGTGAGGCGCCTGTGTGCAGCCTCTATGGGTGCAGGGGATTTTCCAAATTAACATTATTATTATCTAAAGCGTTATTGCTTTTGCCCTTGCTTTTATTCCAAATTAACATTATTATTATGTAAAGCGATATTGCTTATGCCCTTGCTTTCATGCCAAGTTAACATTATTATTATTATCTAAAGCGTTATTGCTTTTGCCCTTGCTTTTGTTCCAAATTAACATTATTATTATCAAAAGCGATATTGCTTTTGCCCTTAGCTTTTATTCCAAAGAATGATTGGAAGATTCCCCTTGTGTGAGGAGGGGTCTGTCTTGGCTCAAGAATGGCCTGTCAATCACAACATGATGCAGTGTACTGTAGGTGTAGTTGTGTGAGGAGGGGTCTGTCTTGGCTCATAATGCAGTGTACTGTAGGTGTAGTTGTGTGAGGGAAGGGGTCTGTCTGGCTCAGAATGGCAGGTACTGGAGGTTAGTTGGGTGAGGAGGGGTCTGTCTTGCTCATAATGCAGGGTACGTAGGTGTAGTTGTGTGAGGAGAGGGGTCTGTCTTGGTCATAATGCAGTGTACTGTAGGTTGTAGTGTTGTGAGGAGGGGTCTGTTTGGCTCATAATGCAGTGTACTGTAGGGTGTAGTTGTGTGAGGACCGGGTCTGTCTGGGATCACAAATGCAGTGTACTGTAGTGTAGTGTGTGAGGAGGGGTCTGCTTGGCCTCATAATGCAGTGGAATGTAGGTGTAGTTGCGTGAGGAGGGGTCTGTCGTGGATCATAATGAAGTGTTTACTGTAGGTGTAGTCTGGTGAGGAGGGTCTGTCTTGGCACCTAATGCAGTGTACTGTAGGTGTAGTTGTGGGAGGAAGGGGTCCTTGTCTGGACATCATGCAGTGTTACTGTAGGTTTGTAGTTGTGTGAGGAGGGGTCGTCTTGGCTTCATATGCAGTACTTAGGTGTGTTGTAGTTGTGTGAGGAGGGGTCTGTTCTTGGTCCACAATGGCAGTGTAACTGGTAGGTGTAGTTGTGTGAGGAGGGGTTTGTCTTGGCTCATTAAGCAGTGTACTGTAGGTATGTTGGTGGAGGGAGGGGTCTGTCTTGGCTAATAATGCAGTGTATGTGGTGTAGTTGTGTGAGGAGGGGTCTGTCTTGGCTCATAATGCAGTGTACTGTAGGTGTAGTTGTGTGAGGAGGGGTCTGTCTTGGCTCATAATGCAGTGTACTGTAGGTGTAGTTGTGTGAGGAGGGGTCTGTCTTGGCTCATAATGCAGTGTACTGTAGGTGTAGTTGTGTGAGGAGGGGTCTGTCTTGGCTCATAATGCAGTGTACTGTAGGTGTAGTTGTGTGAGGAGGGGTCTGTCTTGGCTACATAATGCAGTGTACTGTAGGTGTAGTTGTGTGAGGAGGGGTCTTGTCTTGGCTCATAATGCAGTGTTACTGTAGGTTGTAGTTGTGTGAGGAGGGGTCTGGTCTTGGCTCATAATGCAGTGTACTGTAGGTGTAGTTGTGTGAGGAGGGGGTCTGTCTTGGCTCATAATGCAGTGTACTGTAGGTGTAGTTGTGTGTGAGGAGGGGTCTGTCTTGCATCATAATTGCAGTGTACTGTAGGTGTAGTTGTGTGAGGAGGGGTCTGTCTTGGCTCATTAATTGCAGTGTACTGTCGGTGTAGGTTACGGTAGGGTTAGTTGGGGGGGAGGGGTGTCTTGGCTCATAATGCAGCGGCCTGTAGGTGTAGTGTGTGAGAGGGGTCTGTCTTGGCTCTAATTGCAGTGGTACTGGAGTTTGTAGTTGGGGAGTGGAGGGGTCTGTCGTGGCTGCATAATGCAGGGTACTGTAGTTGTAGTTGTGTGAGGAGGGTTGTCTGGGCTATAATCAGTGTACTGAAGGTGTAGTTGTGTGTGAGGAGGGTCTGTCTTTGGCTCATAATGAGTGTACTGTAGGGGAGTTGTGTGAGGAGGGGTCTGGCGTGGTCATAATGCCAGTGCTACTGAAGGTGTAGTTTTGTGGGAGGGTCTGTCTTGGCTCATACGCAGTGTACTGTAGGTGTTTTTTCAAAAGGTTGTTAGTTGTGTGAGGATGGAGGGGGTCTGTATTGGTAAATGCCGTGTACTGTAGGTGTAGTTGTGGAGGAGGGGTCTGTCTGGCTCTTCATCATTGCAGTGTACTGGTGGTGTAGTTGTGTTGAGGAGGGGTTGTCTTGGCACTCAAATGCAGTGTATGTAGGTGGTAGTTGTGTGAGGAGGGGTCTGTCTGGGGCTCATAATGCAGGGTACTGTAGTAGGTGTAGTTGTGTGACGGACCCCGGTGTCCATGTCGGGACACATAATGAGTGTTACTGTAGGGGTATTGTGTGCCAGTTGAGGGGTCTGTATGGCTCATAATGCAGCTGTACCCGTAGCGTGCCTAGTTGTGGTGAGAGGGTCTGTCTAGGCTCATAATGCAGGGCTATGTAGGTGTAGTGTGTGGGATGGTCTGCTAATTGGCTCATAACTGCAGTTGTATGTATGTGTTGTAGTTGTGTGAGAGGGGTCTGTTTGGCCACATAAGGCAGTCCGTACCTGTAGGTGAGTTGTGTAAGGAGGGTCTGTCTTAGCTCATAATGCCAGGTGTTACGGTAGGTGTAGTTGTGGGGGGAGGGTGTGTCTTGGCTCATAATGCAGTGTATGTAGGTGTAGTTTGTAGTGTGTGAGGCGGGGTCTGTCACCTTGTTGCTCATAATGCAGTGTACTGTAGGGTAGTTGTGTGAGGTAGGGGTCCTGTCTTGGCTCATAATGCAGTGTACTGTAGGTGTAGTTGGGTGAGGAGGGGTCTGTCTCGGCTAATAATGCAGTGTATGAAGGTTGTAGTTGTGTGAGGTGGGTCGTCTTGGCTCATAATGCAGTGTATGTAGGTGTAGTTGGGGAAGGAGGGGTTGTCTTGGTATAATTGCAGTGTACTGTAGGTGTTTGTGTGTGATGGAGGGGTCTGTCTTGGCTCATAATGCAGTGTACTGTAGGTGTAGTTGTGTGAGGAGGGGTCTTCTTTCTTGGGCTCATAATGCAGTGTACTGTAGGTTGTAGTTGTGTGAGGAGGGGTCTGTCCTTGGCCTCATACTGCAGTGTACTGTAGGTGTAGTTGTGTGAGGTAGGGGTCTGTCTTGGCTCATAATGGCAAGTGTACGTATGGTTGTAGTTGTGTGAGGAGGGGTCTGTCTTGGCTCATAATGCAGTGTACTGTAGGTGTAGTTGTGTGAGGAGGGGTCTGTCTTGCTCATAATGCAGTGTACTGTAGGTGTAGTTGTGTGAGGAGGGGTCTGTCTTGGCTCATAATGCAGTGTACTGTAGGTGTAGTTGTGTGAGGAGGGGTCTGTCTTGGCTCTAATGCAGTGTACTGTAGGTGTAGTTGTGTGAGGAGGGGTCTGTCTTGGCTCATAATGCAGTGTACTGTAGGTGTAGTTGTGTGAGGAGGGGGTCCTTGTCTTGGCTCATAATGCAGTGTACTGTAGGTTGTAGTTGTGTGAGGAGGGGTCTGTCTTGGCTCATAATGCAGTGTACTGTAGGTGTTTGTAGTTGTGTGAGGAGGGGTGTCTCGGCTCATAATGCAGTGTATGTAGGTGTTTTTTGAGGTGGGTCCCCCCCCTTTGTGAGGAGGGGGTCTGTCTTGGCTCATAATGCAGTGATACGTAGGTGGAGTTGGTGAGGACGGGGCTGTTGGTCATAATGCAGTGTACTGTAGGTGTAGTTGTGTGAGGAGGGGTCTGTCTTGGCTCATAATGCAGTGTACTGTAGTGTAGTTGTGTGAGGAGGGGTCTGTCTTGGCTCATAATGCAGTGTACTGTAGGTGTAGTTGTGTGAGGAGGGGTCTGTCTTGGCTCATAATGCAGTGTACTGTAGGTGTAGTTGTGTGAGGAGGGGTCTGTCTTGGCTCATAATGCAGTGTACTGTAGGTGTAGTTTCATGAAATGCCATGCAGTGTTGTAATGTAAAAAAAAAAAAAGCCTGGAGGGGCGTGGTGTTAATGGGACCCTCCCGTACGCCGCAGCTGGGGAAAGTCACCATGGCAGACATAGTAAGTGTCACCCTCCAGGCGGGAGGGACTCCTTCATGCGATGTGTGGCAAGAATGCTGGTACAGGAGGCGATAGATTCTCTGTGCAGCTTAGAGATGAGTTTGTCTACGTGTTCGCGACTGATCCCTAAGGTGGAGAGATTGGTAATAGTTGTGATTGGTATGGTACCTATGGTGAAGACTAGGTAGTGGACAAGGAATCCTTGTTGTTGGAGGATACCGTGGAGCTTCTTATGCTGAAAGCTCTTTTCCTGGAATTTGATGTGGTGGTTAGTGTCTGAGCATCACCCCAGTTCAACGAGGTAGGCTTTTCTTGGTTTGGATTCGTCGTCAATGAGGAGGAGATCAGGCCTGTATTTATCCCATGTGGCTTGGGGAAGATCAGGGTGGTTGAGGGTGGTTGGGGGTCTTGTGGGAATGTCGGATGTCGCTTCACAAGTGCCTGCATCCATGTACATGGGGAGAGCCCCCAGAGCTCCTTTGGCTATTGCCTTTTGGATGAGTTGGACCGCCTTATTATGTCTGTTAATATGCATCCCTTTGAAGACAGGGTGGCTGCACCCAGCAAGAATATGGCCAGATCCGTCCTGTGCTTTGCGACAAAGAGGGCAGTTATCATCAGAGGAGGGGCTGGTGCTGGTACCATAGGGTCGTAATGTAATGTATGCAATTAAGTGTTTGTGTAGTTTCATGAAATGTCATGAAACGTAATTTACCGGTATGCAGTTTCGTGAAATGTCATGTTGTGTCATGTAATGTTATGCGATTGAACCGCATCCACCCTTTCCCACCTCAGGCTTCCTCAGCTCAGCGGCTGCCTTGATGCTGATGCCAGCAGCCTCCTCTGTCATCACTGGTGTTTTGTTCACCACGCTCACGCTCAGTGCCCTGGGCTTCTCAAGAGGAGGCTTCAGCGTTAACCACATGGATATCGCCCCCAAGTATGCTGGCATGGTCATGGGGATATCGAATACGGCAGGTAGGACCTCCTCCCTCGACCCCTACCCCCCATCCATACACACAAGCACACGCACACACCAGCACACTCGGGCTAACACTAGAACCATCCATGGATATCGCCCCCAAGTATGCTGGCATGGTCATGGGGATACCGAACACGGTAGTTAGGACCTTCTCCCTCAACCCCCTCCCCCCACCCATCCACACACCCATATACACACACAAGCACACATGCGCTAACACTAAAACCATCCATGGACATTGCACCCAAGTGTGCCGGCATGGTCATGGGGATAGCAAACATGGCAGGTAGAACCTCCTCCCTCAACCCCCTCCCCCCACCCACACACACCAGCACACACGCGCTAACACTAAAACCATCCATGGGCATTGCACCCAAGTGTGCTGGCATGGTCGAGGAGATATCGAACACGGCAGGTAGGACCTTCTCCCTCAACCCCCTCCCCCCACCCACACACACACGCGCTAACACAAAAACATCCATGGATATCGCACCCAAGTGTGCCGAGATGGTCATGGAGATATCAAACACAGTGGATAGACCTTTCTCCCTCAACCCCACACGATAGCACACACGCCTTCCATGAGTTTGTAACCAGCTCTGCATTCATCCTTTATCCCTCCCTAAAAAATGTAATGATAACGCCTGGTGAGGTTTTGTGTTAAGGGAGCCCGTCGTACGCGGGTGGGGAGCGGTCTCCTACCTCAACTGGACAAGCTACCATCGCGGTTGACGACGACCTGCAACGCCAAGAGCGACCGAAGGGAGGGTCAAACCCCCGACTCTTCGTCCTCAAGCAATCTGGTCTACCACTAGACCATTGGATATCACTGAAAGGCACTTATCCCTCCCTAAACCTCTAAATCTCCATGTGCCCCCCCTCCCCCACCCACGCAATCATAAACACATGCCCTACACATACCAAACACTCACATAACTAGGGACCTGCATATCATATGATGTTGACCAAAGGCGAGTATGATATCATACAAATTGTATCATGTGATATTGTAAATATATATACGGTAACTTCAGCCTAGTCAGACTGAATAGCCCGAAATAGCCTGAAATAGCCTGGGGTACGGTGAACTAACGTGCGAGGATCGACGAAATAGTTTGAAATAGCCTGAAATAGTCATCATAAGTTTTCATACTGCTGTAGGAGTGGTTGGGATGGCTGTAACCTTTAGCATCCTGTTAGCAGTCAATGCACAACCTACCACAACCCACCCCACTACCACCCATGCCTGTCCCACCCACAGGCACTCTTGCAGGAGTGGTTGGAGTGGCTGTAACCGGCTACATCCTGGATGCCAACGGTGGTGCTGATAACCTTGCTGGCTGGTGGAATGCTCACGCTACTTGCGCCATCATCTGCGTGTGCTCCATGTTTGTGTTCAACCTATTCGCAAGAGGCGACAGACTCTTTGACTAGGAGGGGCACTTGTCGTTTTGTGCGATGCAACACCATTCCGTTGCTGCATGGTGTCGCATGGGTCCGGCTAAACTAGTCAGAAATGCCCCCCCGAACCCCTCGGGCTCCCCCAGAAATGCCCCCCCGAACCCCTCGGGCATGGGTCCGGCTAAGCTAGTCAGAAATGCCCCCCCGAACCCCTCGGGCTTCGGTCCGGCTAAACTAGTCAGAAATGCCCCCCTGAACCCCTCGGGCTCCGCGCTCCACAGGGTTCAGGGGGCAGCGCCTTGCACTGGGGTTGCACCGATCCGCTCAACTTGCGACGCGTCGCTCAAATAAAAGGAGAGAGGGGAGGGTTGAACGCCCACGCTACATTGCTTTGTCCATAGATTTGTCAAGAAGTGAGGTTGCCAGCATAGTTTTTCTTTTCAGGCTACGAGCAGCAGCTTCTAGGCAGCTCCCTGAGCCAGCCACTGGGCTAAGCCCCAAGATTTTGACAGTTCTGGACAGCAGATTCTGCCAGCTTCCAGACACACGAAGTTGCATTGGCTTCAGCTGAATAGCCAGTCAGGGGAGCAGCCTAGACGCTGCTGCTTTTGGCTGAAAAGTAAAACACTGGTCGCCAGTCGCCTAGCTTAATGATGTGGATAGTTACAAGATCCTTGTGCCCTGCTGGTCTCCAATATCTCAGCGTTGTTAGACAAGTCCTAGGCAAGCGACGCAGAAAATTGGCAGAGAGTGTTGAGTATCGGAACGACAGGTGGCAACAGAATTGAGTTACGAGACAGTTAGTTGGGACAGTTGGCTTCGTGGCCTCGCATGGTCAGACAGACAAATGGAAAACGGGCTAACCTTGGGGGCTCCCGCCCCGTAGAAGGGGGGGCTCCGCCAAAAAGGGATGAAGCCCCAAGCTCCCAGGAGCACTAGGTTGCTTCAGCTCAGGCTGATCAGCCTGACTTGCACCTCCCGTTTAGACGATTGGCTCAACGGTTGAGTTCGTTGAAATCACGCAGAAGGTGCAAGGCTCGAATCCCTATGGGTTCGCCTTAGTGTTCGCGGTCGCTGTCAATCGCCATGGTAGCACTGTCCAGGTAAAGGAGCAGCCGGTTCTCTACCGCTGGGAGACAGGGCTCCCTTAATGCCACGGTGGGGGGAAGCTACCACCCAGTGAGCCAGCACCCACAAGCCAGATCTCCTCGGGTTTAGGTTATAGGGTTTAGGGTATAGGAGATCTGGCTTGTGGGTGCTAGTTCACTGGGTGGTAGCTTCCCCCCTCCTAATGCCACGCCCCACCATCATTAATTTGGCTATGTCATGTAATATTAGCGGATACATAATATGATATGATGTTAATCGGACGAGCCGTCTTACCAGAACTTAGACCAGACTTTCACCAGAATTTATTTGAAAAGTAATATTATTGTGACACTAAAATAATAGTAGTTACCGTAATATTAGTTCTTCTAACACTAATATTAGTTGCTAACGGTACGTAACGAGGTACCTGGTACGTAATATATAATAATAATAATACATAATAATACTAGATGTCATTCTGGTAGTCTTGTCACAGCCTACGCAGGAGCTTGTGTATGGAGCTGCTTAACTGTTTTGATAAATGTACATAGTAGAGTGCAGAATGCGGTCACACAGGTTTATATTTTGAATTCGAATTTTGAATGCAGTCACACAGGTGTTGACAGGAACACGACAGTCTACCCAGGGGGCACTTGAACTTGGTTTAAATTATAATTGACACAAGGTTCTATACGCCAGGTTTGGCGTCTAACCGTCTGCACATTGTAGCCAACAATTACCCCCCGTGCGAGAACCACGGAAACCAGGGATTTCTAGTGCACATGTCTCGGTTACATAGCTCCAGCCGAAAATTTAGCTGCTGGCGTCTGCGGTCGCACAGGTGTAGAATAAAATAAATCGTACGCCTTATTACGAGGCGTGAGGTTGAGGGGGCCAGCCCCTTCGCTGGCACTGTTCAGGCTGTTCGCAGTCTTCGGCATGAACATCAGCATTGAAACAATTAAAAGGTTGTGTCTGTCTCTCTTGGCTTCTTGAACTTGAACTTGATTACATTGGTGCAGCTAGGGATTTGGCTTCACGCTGTCTTCGGCAGTAAAAAAACAATTACCAGAAAAATGTAAATGCGGAAGGATGCGGACAGCTTGTTTTTCATCTTTCCTTTTCGTCTTCGTTTTTATCATTTTCCTTCTTCCATCTCGCAGTTTCCACCTCCGGGATCCTGGCTTCTTGTATGTGAGCTTGGCTACAAAGCTTCAGCCAGCAATTTGGCTGTTCGCCATCTTCGGCAGTCAAAAAAATATAGACATGTATCCATTCTCAAAGCGATGGGTTTTGACGCTAATAGCGATGTATCACTAAAAAGAGAAACCCCGCGTACGGTTTCATTTCGGTGTCTCAACATCATGTCAAATATTCCGATATTATTTTCATAGGCCGCGAATATTGCTATGTCAGATCGTACCGTTTTTACGGCACAGTAGTGTATACCGTAACTAGTGAATATTGAGAGCTCCCTTCCCTTCCTCATTCCATTCTCATTCAATCTCAACCCATTCCCCCTCAACTGATTGCCTTGTGCATACAATTTTCCAGCCTCTTATCCGATCGATCTGGACGTTATTCTTGTTATTCGAGTTTCGAGAAGTCAACCTAGCCGACCTTTCTTAGCCGACCTTGGACTGTGTCACGTCATTACACACCCTCGTATTGTTAGGCATGATAGCAGCTTTTAACAAGTCTGAGCTCGATGGTGCCGACACGAAGGCAGCTTTTGATAACTCTGAACTTGATAGTGCCGACATCAAGGCAGCTTTTGATCAGTCTGAGCTTGATAGTGCGGACATGAAGGCAGCTTTTGATCAGTCTAAGCTTGATTGTGAAGACATGAAGGCAGCCTTTTATAAGTCTGAGCTTGAAGGTGCGGACAACAAGCTTCAGATGTATACACAGCTGTCCAAGGCTGGGCTAGAAAATGCTGGAATGAAGGCAGCTCTTGATCAGTCTGAGCTTGATAGTGCGGACATGAAGGCAGCTTTTGATCAGTCTGAGCTTGATTGTGCAGACATGAAGGCAGCCTTTTATAAATCTGAGCATGAAGGTGCGGACAACAAGCTTCGGTTTTATACACAGCTGTCCAAGGCTGGGCTAGAAAATGCTGGAATGAAGGCAGCTCTTGATCAGTCCGAGCTTGATGGTGCCGACATGAGGGCAGCTTTTGATCAGTCTGAGCTTGATAGTGCCGACATGAAGGCAGCTTTTGATCAGTCTGAGCTGGATGGCGCGGACATGAAGGCAGCTTTTGATAAGTCTGAGCGTGTTGCTGCGGACAACAAGCATCTGTTTGATACACAGCTTGCTAAGTTGGAGCTGGACAAAGATGTAATGACGTTTGCCTTTTTTAAGTCTGAGCTTGAGGCTGCAGACAACAAGCATATGTTTAACGCACAGCTTGCCAAGTCGGAGATGGGCAAGGCTGGAATGACGGCAGCTTTTGATCAGTCCGAGCTTGATGGTGCCGACATGAAGGCAGCTTATGATCAGTCTGAGCTTGATGGTGCCGACATGAAGGCAGCTTTGGACAAGTCTGAGCTCCATGGTGCCAACATGAAAGCAGCCTATGATCAGTCTGAGCTGGATGGTGCCGACATGAAGGCAGCTTTTGATCAGTCTGAGCATGACGCTGCGGACAACAAGCTTCAGTTCGATACACAGATTGCTAAGTTGGAGCTTGACAAGGCAGGAATGAAGATGGCTTTTGCTAAGTCTGAGCTTGATGCTAGATTTGATGCTGCGGACAACAAGCTTCAGTTTGACACGCAGATTGCTAAGTTGGAGCTTGACAAGGCAGGAATGAAGAAAGCTTTTGCTAAGTCTGAGCTTGATGCCAGATTTGATGCTGCGGACAACAAGCTTCTGTTTGATACACAGCTTGCTAAGTTAGAGGTGGACAATGCTGGAATGAGGGCACTATTATTAAAAGTGTTTCCTTAGAAAAAACCTTAACTGTAAAAAACCATAACTGTAGGGTCCTCATCTGTGGAGGCCCCCTAGGTTGCGATGACCTCAGTTGTCTGCACGGCGTATTAAGGGGCCTATCCTGGCACACGCGGCCGCGAACACTAAAGCACACCCATAGGGATTCGAACCCCGCACCTTATTGTTTTGACGAGCTCTACCATTCATCGAAACAGGTTTTGTCCACACACAAAGCCGGGCTTTCTGGTGACGTGGCTCCAGCCTATAGGCTGTCTTGGTCCTGTAGATTCCAGGTCCCTAGCCGCCTAGCACAATGTTGTTGATAGTTGCATTATCCTGGTGCCCCGCTGGACTCTGAAAATTTGAAAATTGAAAAATCAAGCGCCCTGACATTGGGCGTGAGGTTGAAGGAACCCTCCCGCTCGCATGCACCAAACTTACTGGAGAATGGCCACTATGATGCGTTTTGGTTTTTGCAGACCGCTACTGCGCCTGAGCATGGACTACCACGCGGCAGCACGGAGGGAAGTTTTCTACCTCTTCCAAGGCGGCAGGTCTGAAATTTGGGAGCCTGACAAGGGCTCGAACCACAGACCCTGGGATATTCCTAACCACGATATATCGCTCACGCGCGATTTGTAATGTTTATTCCAGTTTGGATTCATCGCGCCCCCAGGTGTGGGTAATGTTTACAGGTTCCCAAATGCTACATCTGGGCATCGCGCACCACGATTTTTAATGTTTATGCTCTAATCCTTAGGAATATCCGTGCACAGACCTGGGAGCCTGGCAAGGGCTTTAACCACAGACCTGTCTTGCTGGACTCCGGATTGGATTTGTTTTTAGTTGTGAAAGGTATTTCGCCCCAGGAGGTGGGTCTCCCTACACAAACCAGCGGCGTCGAGGATTCAGTTCGAATGGCGTTGCCATTCGGGTGGCGTTACCACTCCTACAAAAGAGTAGGCACACTTAGGGACGGTGGGAGATACCGACCCTCGACCAAATGAACATTCACATTGGATTGGGCAGATTGTTACATGGTTTTTTAGCCGACTCTGGGCTGCTCACTGCCCCCCCGTGCAATACCCACGGGGGGATACCCACTGAAACTAGGGAGCATACTTAGCGGATAAGACAGTTTAAAGAGTTGTCCAGATCTAGACTCTGGATTAGATTGGGCAGATTGTTACATGGTTTTTCAGCTGACTATGGTCTGCTCACCCTCCCCCCACCCCCCACCCACCCCCCACCCACCCACCCACCCACCCCACCCCACCCCACCCCACCCCACCCCACCCGCGCGATACCCACGGGGGGATGCCCACTGAAACTAGGGAGCATAATTAGCGGATAAGACTGCTTAATGAGTTGTCCAGGTCTATACTACGAATTGGATTGGGCAGATTGATACTTTGTTTTCCAGCTGACTCTGGGCTGCCCCCCCCCCCCCCCCCCCCCCCCCCCCCCCCGTGCGATACCCACATGGGGATGTGCACTGAAACTAGGGAGCGTACTTAGTGGATAAGACAGTTTCAAGAGTTGTCCAGGTCTAGACTCCGGATTGGATTGGGCAGATTAATACTTGGTTTTTCAGTTGACTCTGGGCTGCTTATCGCCCACCCTGTGATACCCACGGGGGGATGCCCACTGAAACTAGGGAGTGTCCTAAGCGGATAAGACAGTTTAAAGAGTTGTCCAGGTCTAGACTATGAATCGGATTAGGCAGTTTTTTACACGGTTTTCCAGCTGACTCTGGGCTGCTCAGCCCCCCCCCCCCCCCCCCCCCCATGCGATACCCATGGGGGGGGGGGGGGGGGGGGGGGGGGGTCCACTGAAACTAGGGAGCATACTTAGCGGATAAGAAGGTTTAAAGAGTTGTCCAGGTCTAGACTCCGGATTGGATTGGGCAGATTGCATGGTTTTTCAGCTGACTCTGGGCTGCTCACCGCCCGCACCCTGTGCGATACCCACGGGGGGATGCCCACTGAAACTGGGGAGTATCCTTAGCGGATAAGACAGTTTCAAGAGTTGTCCAGGTCTAGACTCCGGATTGGATTGGGCGGGTTGTTCCATGGTTTTTCAGCTGACTCTGGGCTGCTCACCGCCCGCACCCCTGCGATACCCACGGGGGGATGTCTACTGAAACGAGGGAGCATACTAAGCGGATAAGACAGTTTAAAGAGTTGCCCAGGTCTAGACTCCGGATTGGATTGGGCAGATTGTTACATGGTTCTTCAGCTGACTCTGGGCTGCTCACCGCCCCCACCCAGATCAATACCCACGGGGGGATGCCCACTAAAACTAGGGAGCAAACTTAGCGGATGAGACAGTTTCAAACGTTGTCCAGGTCTAGACTCTGGATTAGATTGGGCAGATTGTTACATGTTTTTTCAGCTTTTTTTTTTTTTGTGGGTTCCAAAAAACTGAGGATGAAATGCATATGTTTGAATTTGGATTAGATTGGGCAGATTGTTACATGTTTTTTCAGCTTTTTTTTTTTTTTGTGGGCTCCAAAAAACTGAGGATGAAATGCATATGTTTGAGTGCCCTTTTTATAATGATATTCGCCTCCGCTACCAGAATCTGTTTACAGATATTTATAGGCATGTCCATGAGGATACCGACTTAACCGTATGGAATGTGGAATTCTGCGATTCCACATTCAGAACCTATATGAATGGAAATGGCACTAAGTCTTTTTGGAGCAACCTAGCCGACTATCTTTCTACTTGTAGAAGAGCAAGACAGGAAGCCCTGGACTGCTTAGTGGCACCGTAATTTATTATCCCTTTTTTTTCTTCTTGAGACTTCTCATTTGTTAGCTTCTTACCTCCGCCACTGTAAGTGGTTGAGATCTGGGTCCTGCTCTAAGGGGTTTAATACCTACGCCACCAAAACGGTGGTTGGGAGTTTGGTTTGTTTGTCCTCGACACACCCCTGATGTAATGGGGTTTTTTGCTTTGTGGGTGCTTTTTCTTTTTGTTTAAAGCACAGAGTCTCATACACCCTCGCGGTGTCAAGTAGACTTTAACATGTAATGTAATGTAATGTTCAGCTGACTCTTGGGTGCCCCCCCCCACCCCCCACCCCCCACCCACCCACCCATCCCCCGTGCGATACCCACGGGGGGATGTCCATTGAAACCAGGGAACATACAGTATGTGCATGTGTGTTACAGTCCAGGGGTAGGCCAAATAGGCTGAATGGACTTGCCCAACTGTGATAGGAAGGGCTAGAAAAGAAAAACATAGATCAACTGAACCCCAATACTAAGCGGACAAGACAGTTTAAAGACTGGTCCAGGTACAGGTACAGGTACAGGTGTCCAAGTGTCCTGGTCCAGGTGGTAGACTCAGGTCCAGGTCCAGGTCCTGGACTCACATTATCCCAGTCCCCTACTAGACTCCAAATGTTCCCGCTCCTTGATGAGAGAGAGAGGATTTGTTACAGAAACTCAGCAAATCATTTCCGAGACAGGACAGCAGCACAGCCTGCTAACCATCCAATTCTATAACCGGAAAGCATGAGGGTTTTTGAGGCACCCCCGCAATCCTGGAAAACAAAACTAGGAACAGTCCCCTACTAGACTCCAAATGTGCCCGCACCTTGATGTAGTCCGAGATTTTCATTCATGAGGATCACAAAGCAACTCAAAGAATTTAGGTTTTAGGGTTCAGGATTCAGGTTTAGGGTTTCAGATTAAGGGGTTTGATGAGGATCACATAGCAACTCAAAGAGTTTAGGTTTTAGGGTTTAGGATTTCAGGTTTATGGATTCAGATTTAGGTTTTTGATGAGGATCACAAAGCAACTCAAAGAGTTTAGGGTTTAGGGTTTAAGGTATAGGGTTTTGGGTTTAGGGTTTTCATAAGGATCACAAAGGAACTCAAAGAGTGGTGTGTCCCATCTACAGTAGCCCATTGCAGTAGTACCATGGTCTCATGTATGGGTGTTACAGTCCGGGGTTATGCCAAATAGGCTAAAGGGACTTGCCCGACTGTGACAGGAATGGCTAAAAAGAAAAGCATTGATGATTTGAGCTACAAGCAATCGTTTTACTGACGGGGGACCTAAAAAGAAATAGAATTGACGAACTGAGCTACAAGCAATCGTTTTACTGATGGGGGCCCTAAGTTCGTGCTACAGTGATAATTTAAGTATACATCAGTAAACATTGTAATTAGAGTGACGACCCACAGGACCATCCCATAGTACCGTCTCACAGTATCATCCCACAGTACCATTGCCTCAATGTCATTCATTCGTTTGGTCGAGGGTATCTCCCAAACCACCCCTAAGTGCACCGAATCTTTTCTAGGAGTGGCAACGCCATTCAAACTGAATCCTTGGTGCCGCTGGTTTGTGTAGGGACACCCACCTCCTGGGGTGAAATACATTTCCCAACTAAAAAAAAAAAAAAAAAATACAACTGAAAACATCAAGCATCCTGTTAGCAGTCAGTGCATGAGTTGGGGTATGATCATCATCTGTATTTTGGGCTGCACTAAGCAGCTTCTAGGTAGATCCCTACACCACACACCCTCACCGGCCCCATGCATGAGTAGGGGCATGATCATCATCTGTATTTTGGTCTACCCTTAAAAGCTTCTAAGTAGATCCCTACACCACACACCCTCACCGGCCCGATGCATGAGTTGGGGCATCATCATCATCATCTGTATTTTGGGCTGCCCTTAACAGCTTCTAGGTAGCTCCCTACACCACACACCCTCGCCGGCCCCATGCATGAGTTGGGGCATGATCATCATTATCATCTGTATTTTGGGCTGCCCTTAGCAGCTTCTAGGTAGCTTACTACACCTATCACACACCCTCGCCAGCCCCATGCATGAGTTGGGGCATGATCATCAGTATCATCTGTATTTTGGGCTGCACTTAGCAGCTTCTAGTTAGCTCCACACACCACACACCCTCGCCGGCTAATTGCATGAGTTGGGGCATGATCATCATCTGTATTTTGCGCTGCCCTTATTAGCAGCTTCTTGGTAGCTCCCGACACCACACACCCTCGCCGGCCCAATGCATGAGTTAGGGCATCATCATCATCTGCAATTTGGGCTGCCCTTAGCAGCTACTATGTAGCTCCCTACACAACACACCCTCCCCGGACGATTGCATAGGTTGGGGCATCATCATAATCATCATCTGTATTTTGGGCTGCCCTTAGCAGCTATTAGGTAGCTCCCTACACCAAGCACCCTCGCTGGCCCCATGCACGCGTTGGGGAATGATCATCATTTGTATTTTGGGCTACCCTTACAAGCTTCTACGTAGCTCCCCACACCAAACACCCTCACCGACCCAATGCATGAGTTGGTGCATCATCATCGTCTGTATTTTGGGCTGCCCTTAACAGCTTTGGCGTAGCTCCCTACACCACACACCCTCCCCGGCCGATTGCATGAGTTGGGGCATCATCATCATCTGTATTTTGGGCTGCCCTTAGCAGCTTCTAAGTAGCTCCCTACACCACACACCCTCGATGGCCCCATGCATGAGTTGGGGCATAATCATCATCTGTATGTTGCGCTGCCCTTAGCAGCTTTTAGGCAGCTCCCTAGTCCCTACACCACACACCCTCGCCAGCCCAATGCATGTGTTGGGGCATCATCATCATCTGTAATTTGGGCTGCACTTAGCAGCTTCTAGGTAGCTCCCTACACAACATACCCTCCCCGGACGATTGCATGAGTTGGGGCATGATCATCAATATCTGTATTTTGGCCTACCCTTAGCAGCTTCTAGGTAGCTCCCTACACCACACACCCTCTCCGGCCCCATGCACGAGTCAGGGCATGATGATCTTCTGTATTTTGGGCTGCCCTTAGGAGCTTCTAGGTACCTCCCTACATCACGCACCCTCGCCAGCCCAATGCATGATTCGGGGAATGATCATCATTTGTATTTTGGGCGGTTCTTAGTAGCTTCTAGGTAGCTCCCTACACCATATACCCTCGCCAGCCCAATGCATGAGTAGGGGCATGATCATAATCTGTATTTTGGGCTTCCCTTAGCAGCTTCTAGGTAGCTCCCTACACCACACACCCTCATCGGCCCCATGCATGAGTTGAGGCATGATCATCATCTGTATTTGTGATTTTTATTATCTTAAACTTGCTTACACTGCATTGTCATGGGCAGGTTAAACGATTGTTTGGGGTTCAGTTTATCAATTCCTTTTCTTTTTAGCCCTTCCTGTCACGGTTGAGCAAGTCCCTTTAGCCTACTTGGCCTACCCTTGGACAGTAACATACATACACAGGCAGGCTAGAGTTGACCTAAGACATGGCTCTAGCTGCTGCCGCCTTGTTCAGGCGTTCAGGCTGCTGGCGTCTCCTTGTTCTTGAAATTGTTTACAGGTACAGGCCTGCATACTGTTACAGGCGTTCAGGCTGCCGGTGTCTCCTCGAACTTGAATTAAGGGCGCCTGGAGGCGCGTCCCGAATGAAATGAATCCGATCCTTAATTCAATGTATTTATTTTAATTAATTAATTGAATTGTATGTCATGTTGTGTTATTTTAATTCGATTTATTCCTTTCCATTTAATTTAATTATCGTGATTTGAATGCATGTAATTGCTTTAAATTGTATCAATTCGAATTGGATTAAATTCGAAGGGCGCCTGGAGGCTTTAAATTAATTGAATTCCAATGAATCGATTGATGATTTAGCATTGTTAACTACAAGGTGACGAAAAAGAGAGTTGTTGGAGGGTTGTCGATTTTTAAGCAGTATTGAACGTTTCTGTAATGTAATGAAATGCATTTATGTAGATTGACTTTTTTTAAGAATTTGATGCAAGAAAAATGAGGCCAATCAGGTGTCTGGTTGATTTTACGGAATTTGTTCAAGGTATTGCATGTTTCGGCCCAGCCCAGACGTGAACGGTATATCCCGTCCTGCTGAACGGGCTTTTGGCCAGCGGCAGGTGGCGTGGCTTGCCACTGCCCCCGCCCGGTGGCCCCCGCCCCCGTCCCCGCCCCTGCCCCCGGCCCCTGCCCCCGCCCGGTGGCCACCGCCCCTGCCCCACGCACGGCCCTGAGGTGGGGTCTGTGGGCTAATTTTAGCACAAGTGCCCGAGGGGAATGTTTCGTCCATTGTGATGCTTACATGTTTCGCCTCCAATTTTTGACGACAATTCTGCTCCCAAACCTTTGTTTGCGCACTTGTTTAAGTGGTTCAAATTTGAAATGTTAGCTCAAAACACCCTGAAATCAAATTGTTAACCGTTAATTGTAGCTATTTGGCCCAACCTGAGCTCCTTTTCATGAATTGCGATGCTCATATGTGCTCTGGTCAGAATTTGTCCGGTATAAATAAGTCTTATAATTCGTCAAAAATATATAATGTTCAACTTTTTTTATGTTTTTCATAAAACCTGAAAATTTGGTTAGTGACACACGGACTAACTAACGGACGGACGGACATTTTAATGGGGCTAATCCCTCAGCAAATAAAGGGCGCCTGGAGGCGCGTCCCGAATGAAAATGTTTTAAATAATCTGTATTTAATTAAAAATTTAATTGTATAATTTTATTATTGTATAATTGTTTAATTAAATAAATAAATTGTATTAATTGATGAATAATAAGATTAAAATTGATTAATCAAATTATGATAAATTGTTTCATTAATTATAAGTTATTAATTAATTGATTAGTCAACTAATTAATTAAATTAATTATCAATTAAATTTAATTGTATGAATTAATTAATTAATAAATTAATTAATTAAAATTGATTTAATTAATTTGATAGAATCAAAATTGTGTTGTATTGACTTGAATTGAATGCATTTAATTGATTTGAATTGTATTCATTTGAACTCAATAGATTTGGATTTAGTTGAATTGAATCGATGGATGTAGCTTCATTTACTACGACAATTGACATTTTGTAGGGTTGTTAAATTTGAAGGAGTATTAAACGTGCCTGGGCTGTCTTGTAGATGGACTTTATTTGCAAGCATTTGATGCACAGGAAATGTAACCAATTAGAGGTATAGTTGAATTTGTTCGGTCAGCCGCATACAAGCTTGATGTGGCTTCATTCCCCACATTTATGGCAATTCATTCGGGACCCCCAGGACACAAGCCGCTTGTTGCCTAATACAACATCGTATTACGATTTCGCAGTGTGATTTGCGGTCGGACACGTGTTTTGCCAATGAGGTTGTAGAGTCGGCTGGGCGTGTCCCTGGCGTGCGTAGGATTGAACACATAGTCCAGACAGCCTAGACACGTGGCATCTGAATTATGGTCAACGGCTGGCATTCAAACCACTAAGCAACTAAACCCTGAACACATTAGAAGTCACGGGCAGGACATGGGGCAAATAGTCAAGAAATAGTTGATATGCAGAATGCGAGAAAGTGAGAGGATGGGGCTGGGAGTTTGAGAAGTAGTGGAGTAAGTAGGTCCTCATAGCAGAATAAGCTACACAACATTTGAAAACTTTTGAGAAGGATCATGACCGCTGCAATGCTGATATCTCTAGTCATGCGCACTCCAACTACGAGCCAAATGTTTGGGTGCAGAGTTTGCCGGTATCAGCAGCACAGATGGAGAGAGACAAACTAATGTACAATGAGACACGTGGAACCTAGGGGGGTCATCAGAGGCCTAAAGCATACATACTACATATATAATATATATAAACCATGACATGCCATGCTATGGTGCACCATGCCATGCCATACCAATATACTATGCAGGTAGGTACAAACCATACCATGCTATGCTACACCATGCAATACCACACCATCAGGACATTGTATCATGCATGCTGGAATACACCATACCATGCCATGCTATACTACACCATGCCATAGCACACCATACTACCATGCTAACATGCATGTAGGTTTAAACCATACCATGCCATGCTACACCATGCCATACCACACCATATACCTTTGTATCATGCATGTTGGTATAAACCATAACATGCCATGCTATGCTGCACCATGAGAGACCATACCAATATACCATGCTATGCCACACCATGTTATACCACAACATACTACCAAGTTACCATGCATGCAGGTATAAACCATAACATGCCATGCTACGCTGCACCATGTCATACCATATCAATATACCATGCATGTAGGTACAAATCATACCATGCTATGCTACCCCATACCATATGACACCATTATGTGTGGTGTGATGTGGTGCGTTGTGGTGTGTTTTGGTGTGCTTTGGTGTGATTTGGTGTGTTTTGGTGCGTTTTGTTGTGTTGTGCTGTGTTGTGGTGAGTTGTGGTGTGGTGTGGTGATTTGTGTTGTGTGTTGTGTTGTGGCATGTCGTGTCGTGTCGTGTCATGTCGTGTGGTGTGGTGAGGTGAGGTGTGGTGTGGTGTAGTGTGATGAGGTGTGGTGTGGTGTGGTGTGGTGTGGTGTGGTGCGTTGTGGTGCGTTGTGGTGCGTTGTGGTGCGTTGTGGAGAGGTGTGTTGTGTTTTGTCGTGGTGCGCTGTGGTTTGTTTTGGTGTGTTGTGTTTTGTTGTGTTGTGTTGTGGTTCGTTTTGGTTGTGTTGTATTGTGTTGGGTTTGGTGTTGGGTCATGTCATTTTGTGTCGTTTGTGTCAATTTGTGTCATTTGTGTCATGTTGTGGTGTGGTGTGGTGTGGTGTAGTGTGGTGCGTTGAAGTGTTGTTTTGTTGTGTTGTGTTGTGCTGTGTTGTGGTGCGTGTGGTGCGTTGTGGTGCGTTATTTGTGTTGTGTGTGCTATGTTGTATCATGTCATTTTGTGTCGTGTCATTTTGTTGTCAATTTGTAATTTGTGTCCTTCTGTGTCAAGTTGTATCATTTTGTTTGTAGTGTCGTGTTGTGGTGTGTGTGGTGTAGTGTGGTATTTAGTGTGCTGTTGTTTATGAGTGTTGTGTTGTGTGTGTTGTGGAGTTGTAATATATGTCATGTGGTTTTGTTGATTGTGTCATTTTGTGTTTTTTGGGTTTTTCCTTCGGAGTGGTGTGGTTGTTGTGACTGCGTCTCTGTGGTGAGGTAAAGTGTGGTGTGGTGTGGTGGTTGTGGTAGGTTGGGAGTGTGGCGTTTGTGGCGTGGTGAGTTGTACACGGTGTGGTGTGTGGTGTGGTCGAGATGTTGGTGTGTGGTGTTGGTGAGGGTGGTTGTGGTGTGGTGTGTAGTGGTAATGTAGGTGGGAGTTGGTGTGTGGCTGTGGTGGCCTGTGGTGGTGGTGTGGGTGTGGAGGGTCTTCCATGGATTGTGGATGTTGGTGTGGTAGTGGGTGTCGGTGTTGTGTGTGAGGTGTATGTGTGGTGTTTGGGGGATCATGGTGTGGCGTGTGGTGTGGCCAGTAGAATGGAGAGTGGAGTGGTGGGTGCGTGTTTCGTTGTGGGTGGTGTGTGTGGATGGCTGGTTTTTTATTTATGCTTTTTTGTGGTGTGGGTGAGGTTGTGGTGTGGTATGTATGTGTGTGTTAGTGTGGTTGGGTGGCATGTCGGCGTGGCGTTGTCGTATCTTGTAGTGTTTGTTTTGGTGTCGATTTGTGTCGTTTTGTGTGTCATATGGTATTGTTGTGGCTATGTGGTTTCGGTGGGGCTTTGTGTGGTGTTTGTGGTGTGTAGTGGTTGTGGTTTGTGTGTGTGCGTTTGATGTGGGGTTGTGTTTGGTGTTTGTTGGGTAGGGTGTTGTGTTGTGTTTGTGGTGTGGGTGGTTGCAGTGTGTGCCTTTAAGGTGTGTGGGTGTGAGTGGGGGTGTGGTGTGGCGTGTGTGGCGTATATGTCGTGGTTTTGGGTCGATTATCTCGTGGTACTTTTATTGTGGTGCGGTGTGTGGTGTGGTGTGGTGTTGAGGTGTGTGTGGTGTGGTGAGCGTAGTTTGGTTTGGTGTGATGGTGTGTGGTATGGTGTGTGGCGTTGTGAGGTGGGTGTGGTGGTGGTGTGGTTGGTGGTGTGGTGTGGTGTGGTGTGGTGTTGTGGGTGTGTTGGTGTGGTGTGTGTCTTTTTGCTTGTGGTTGGTGTGGTGAGGCGTGGTGTGTTTGTGTGGTGTGGTGCGGTGTGATGTGGTGTGGGTTTGGGTGTGGTGTGGTGTGGTGGGCGTGGACGTGGCTGGTGCTGTGTGGTGTGGTGTGGCGTCGCTTGCGTGGCGTGGTGTGTGGTTGGTGTGGGTGGTGTGTGTGGTGTTGGTGTGGTTGTGTGGTGGTGTGGTGTGGTGTGGTGAGGCTGGTGTGGTTTGGTGTGGTGTGGTGTTGTGTGGGTGTGGCGTGTCGTATCATGTCGAGTTGTTTTGTGTCGATTTGTGTCGTTTTGTGTCGTCGTATGGTATGGTGTGGTGTGGTGTGGTGTGGTGTGGCGTGGTGTGGTGTGGTGAGGTGTGGTGTGTTGTGGTGTGGTGTGGTGTGGTGTGGTGTGTGGTGAGGTGTGGCGTGGTGTGGTGTGGTGTGGTGTGGTGTGGTGTGGTGTGGTGTGGTGTGGTGTGGTGTGCGAGGTGTGTGTGGGTTGTGTGGCGTGGGTGAGGTGTGTTGTGTGTGTGTGGTGTGGTGTGGGTGTGGTGTGGTGTCGTTTGCTGTGGTGTGGTGTGGTGAGGCGTGGTGTGGTTTGGGTGTGGTGTGGTGGTGAGGTGTGGTGTGGTGTGGTGTGGTGTGTGAGGTGTGGTGTGGTGGGGTGTGGGGGTGTGTGGTGTGGTGTGGTGTGGTGTGGTGTGGTGTGGTGTGGGTGTGGTGTGGTGTGGTGTGGTGTGGTGTGGTGTGGGTGTGGGAGGCGTGTATGGTGTTGGTTTTTTTGGGTGTGCAGTCGTGGTGTGGTGTGTTGTTGGGTGTGGTTGTTGTGTGGGTGTGGTTGTGGTGAGGCTTGTCTGGTGCGGTGCAGTGGGGTGTGGTGTGTTGTTGTGTGGTGTGGTGCTGGTGTTGTGTGTGTGGTGTTGTGTGTTGTGGTGGTTGGGGGTGTGGTTGTGCTAGGTGTGCTGTGGCGAGGTGTGTGTTGGGTGTGGGTGTTGGTGTGGTGTGGTGGGTGTGGTGCAGTGTGGTGTGGTGTGGTGTGGTGTGGTGTGGTGTGGTGTGGTGTGGTGTGGTGTGGTGTGGTGTGCTAGGTGTGCTGTGGCAAGGTGTGGTGTGGTGTGGTGTAGTGTGGTTGGTGTGTGGTGTGGTGTGGTGTGGTGTGGTAAGTGTCGTGTGGTGTGGTGTGCTAGGTGTGTGCACACGCTGGCGAGGTGTGGTGTGGTGTGTTGTGTGTGGTGTGTGGTGTGGTGTGGTGTGGTTGTGAGTTGCGTGGTGTGGCGAGGTGTAGGCGTGTGGTTGTGGTAATGTGTTGGTTTGGTGTGGGGTGGTATGGTGTTGGGGTTGGACCGCTGGCGTGCTGGTGTGGTTGTGGTGTGGTGTGGTGTGGTGTGGGGGGTTTGCTGTGGTCGTGGTGTGGTGTGGTGTGGTGGGTGTGGCTGTGGTGTGGGGTGGTGATGTGGTTTGGGTGTGGTGGCACCACAATCTGGCTACACATGCATCCTGTCCACAACAGATCTTTCCCGCTACAAGTTACACACACCTGCAACTCCACAGGCACTACAAGAGTACAATCCATGACAAACACAACCCAATCAGACACTCCCGCACAACCACACCAGGCCCATCCATTGCAACAATCAAGGACGAAGACCACCCCCTGTGTCACACATTCCCTACCTCAGAGCACAGCACTACATTGTGTCACTCACACAGGGGCTTACGTCGCGTGTGCACTACCCACATCCGCCCTACTTACATCACACACACCTCGCCTCTCCTGCACTAAAAGACAATCCCCTATTGTATCACAAACAACACACGTCAAGAGCACCGCTCACCCACACCACTGGCTATCCATGCACTACACCATGCACTCACAGACACTGGCTATCCATTCACTACCCCATGCACACACACAAACACACTCAGACACACCTTGAACACACACATAACTGGCTATCCAACTGCAGCACAACCCAAACACAACTACTGAAGCACGAATAAATATCACGCACTACAACACCACATAACACGATCGCAATCATCTTCTCATTAACACCATCAGTACTAACAAGCTCACTCATGACCATCATCATCACTCCTACAATTTAGAATCATCTATTTCATATTACCATCACTCCATACTATACCAATATACCATGCATGTACGTACACATCATACAATGCTATGCTACACCATGCCATGCCCCCACTATTATAGCATTGTACCATGCATGTTGGTATAAACCATAACATGCAGTGCTATGCTGCACCAGGCCATACCATACTAATCTACCATTGTACCATGTATGTAGGTATAAACCATTCAATGTCATGCTATTCTGCACCATGCAGTACCATACCAAATTTACCATGCAGTAGAGCAAGGGGTGGTAGCATGATCCTTCCCATATTGTCTCAGCTGCATGCGAAGCAGGGAACCGCGCGCGCTTAATGAGGCGATGGGCGACTATCAGAGTTGAAACTGAGGGGGGCATCAAGAATTGCGAAGAATTGGTTCAAAGGACAAGTCCTAGGCGCGTGTCGAAAGCTAATAATTGAGAACTTTCAACTGAATAAGCCTGCGAGAATGGGCGAGGAGGGAAAAC
Organism: Chlamydomonas sp. ICE-L; assembly: GCA_013435795.1. Taxonomy (NCBI): domain Eukaryota; kingdom Viridiplantae; phylum Chlorophyta; class Chlorophyceae; order Chlamydomonadales; family Chlamydomonadaceae; genus Chlamydomonas; species Chlamydomonas sp. ICE-L. The sequence continues at coordinate 7,841,541 of JACBWV010000364.1, forward strand.
GAGCGAAGAGTGGGTCCCTGGCGATCCTAGGCCGCCTGCCAGGGAGGGGTAACGTATGGCGCGGTGGCGTGGTCCATTTCGCCTCGGCAATACAAATGGGGGCGGCTTGGCCCATGCGAATGATGGTACCTCCATAGTTTGCAACTCGAAAGTCGCTGGTGCTTAATTCCAAGCTCCGCAAGTATGTGAGCTGGATATGTAATTGTTGCCACTGTAATTGTTCATTGTGCAAGCTCGCGAGGCTGGAAACATGAACATTACGTGATTTAGAAGTACACAGTACATATCCGTAGGCCCACCCCACGCACCCGTCCCACCCCACGCACGGCCCTGCGGCTGAGCTGTGGCTGAAGTCCGTGCTAAAAATAGCTCAAGTGCCCTAGGCGACTGTTTCGTCCATTGTGATGCTTGCATGTTTCGTCTCGATTTTTGGACGACAATTCCAATCCCAAACCTATGTATGCGCACATGATAGGATGGTACGAATTTGAAATGATGACAAATGTTACCCAATAATTGTCGCTTTTGGCCCAAAAAGCACAAACCTTAGCTCCTTTTCTTGAATTGCGATGCTCATAAGTGGTCCCTTGAGAAAATCTCCGGTATCAATAAGTCTTATAATTGGGATATCTTATATAATGTTTTGTTTTTTTGTGATTTGAAGTGAAACCTGAAAAGTAGGTTGCGACACACGGACAAACACACACACACAAACAGTTTTGACAGGCTAATCCATAAACATTCGAACCATTAAACGCAATACAAAAATATAACTTAAAGTTTGGTTACATGGCCCCAGCCAACGATTTGGCTGCTCGCCGTCTTCGGCAGCGCAAGTACGGTAACAGTTATCATTAGGTATAAACATCTAGGTCGTTCTCTCCTGTCTCTTGAACTTGGACTAGTGGCTTCATGGCTGCAGCCTTTGATGCTGCTTGCCGTCCTTGGCAAGTAAACACAACAATACTACAGAATTATAACTTGCCGGCTTCTGCGGGGTGGTTACTTGGTTTATCAGTGAACGGCTACTAAAGGAGGCTGCCTGAAATGTGCCGATGAATTCGAATGCGATAAAGCAAACAGGGGTATCAGGAGAAATTAATTAGAGATGGTGGGGGGTTGGTGTTGTATCATCTTATTCACATCCTATGCCCCTCCGCCAGATTGCCACGTGTTTATATTTTTCATTAGACCATCCAGGCACATCTTTTAAATCTGAAATTAATAATACTGTAATGTAATGTAATGTAATGTAATACTACTAATTATTATTATCATTGTTATTATTATCATTATCATTATCATTATTATTATTATTATTATTATTATTATTATTATTATTATTATTATTATTATCATTATCATTATTATTATTATTATTATTATTATTATTATTATTATTATTATTATTATTATTATTATTATCATCATTATTATTATTATTATTATTATTATTATTATTATTATTATTATTATTATTATTATTATTATTATTATTACTATTACTATTACCAGCTATTACTATTACTATCACGGCTGTGGAAGTTACGACAGACTACTTTACATGGCTACACCTGGATCTTGCATTGTAAATGTAAGTGCCACGTAAATGTTCAAAACGCTCAGACGCAGCTCTTGGAGTGTCCGCTGCTTCTAAGGAGCAGATTTAGGGGGGTCCGTTGCGCCCATACGCAGATCCAGTAGGTTGGTTGATTTCTTGGAGGGTCCTTGGCGTCTAAGACGTAGATTCTAGAGGGTCCGTTGCGTCTCACATGCAGATCTTGGAACTGGGTGCGTCTCACGATGCAGATATGGGAGTCCCCCTGAACAATCGTACCGCTTTGAAGTTTTCTACGGTATTACAGAAGTTACGAGGATGGTTAGAAAACGTGTACTCGGTTATACGGCTCAAGCCTTTAAGGCTGCTCGATGCTCGCCGTCTTCCAATAATGAGCAAATATTGTTATCTACCTTTCCTTTCACAACCCGCGCCCCTTCCCCATATTCCTGTGGATGCATAATTTCCCAGCTGCTCATCCCATCAATCCGTAACTAATTTTTGTCACGGTACCAGTATTCGAGGTTGGGGAAGTCACGCCAGCCTTCCTCCCTTGGCTACACCTGGATTGTGCATTTGTGCCACGAAAATACTACGCACATACTCTATTACCCACCATCATATTGTTCACTTGCGACTTAGCGATTCTCAACTTGTCCAAGTGCTAGTGCAAGTGCAAGTGTAAGCTTAACTTGTCCAAGATCAAGTGCAAGCTTAACTTGACCAAGATCACTTGCGACTTTGCGATTCTTAACTTGTCCAAGTCCAAGTTCAAGTGCGAGTGCAAGCTTACTCTGTCATGGCATCCCCTAGAAGTAAACCGTCTCTCACATCTGATCAAGCCGCTTATGAGAGCGGGGACATCGAGCTGCGGTTTGGGAACAACCAAAACTCTTTGCGGGCACATAGCCAGTTGCTCAGCCTGGCCTCACCCACTGTACTTGCTCCTATGATAAATGCGGAAGAACCCAAGGCCCCTATCTTGTGGTACGTGTTTGTGTTTGTGTTTGTGGGTGGGTGGGTGGGTGGGTGGGGGGGGGGGATTTTCGCCTCAAAGCGTAGGTCTCCTTGCACTAGTCTTGGACTGGAAGGATCCTATATTTAAATGTGGCGGAGCCTGTCCTATTCGGAACGAGAGAGTGGGCGCCCTAATGTCGGCGGGAGGTCCCGACCAACGTTGTAAGGAAAGAAACCAGTGTCTTCACTTGGCACAATGGTGTGCCTAGTAGCCTTTGAGGTGCTACTCGCAGCTTTTTGCTCCCCGAACGCAACCCCCAAAGACTAAAACGTATAAAAAAAAAACGCGGTGCATTGGTGCACAATACAGTACCTGTGCTACAATTAGCACCTTCAAAAACTTATTTGGTTGTTATTTAAATTGTATTTAATTGTAGTTGGTTGTTATTTTAGTTGTCTTTAATTGTATTTGGTTGTTACTTTAGTTGTATTTAATTGTATGTGGTTGTTATTTTAGTTGCATTTAATTGTATTTGGTTGTCATTTTAGTTGTATTTAATTTTATTTGGTTGTCATTTTAGTTGAATTTAATTTAATTTGGTTGTCATTTTAGTTGTATTTAATTGTATTTGGTTGTTATTATAGTGGTATTTAATATTTTTTGTTTTAATTTTAGTTGTATTAAAAAAAAATTGTAGTGATTTTAGTTGTATTTAATTGTATTTGGTTGTTATTTTAATAGTTGTATTTAATTGCATTTGGTTGTTATTTTATGTGTATTTAATTTAATTTGGTTGTCATTTTAGTTGTATTTATTTGAATTTGCTTGCCATGGCCACACCATGGATATCTGGCTTGCATGTATGTTACAGTCCAGGGGTAGGCCTAATAGGCTAAAGGGACTTGCCCAACCGTGATAAATAGGGCTTACAAAGAAAAGGCATTGATGAACTGAACCCCAAACAGTTGTTTTACCGATGGGGGCCCTGAGTTCGTGCTACAGTGATCATTTAATGATACACTATAATTATATCATCATCTCAACTGGGATGAGAATTTAATTGTGCGATTCTTATCGCTTGTTTAAATAAATTTCCTTGCATGATCATAGATCTAGAGCGATGATACCAAGGCCTCCTATCTTAAAGTATGTTGCCAATTCTCGGCAGAATGTGCCAATTAGGTCGAGGGGCCATGAGACTATGGAGGCACGTATTAAAAATTTGCGACGTTACAGTAGAGAAGCAGAGGTTAAAATGTAATCAGATTAGGGCACAGAAATAGGTAAAACCTGCGTATAGCGGGAAGGAATGATGAGCACACTCTGTGGTAGTAGAGTGTGACGCAGCTTCATGGAAGGTTCCTGAAACACCTAGAAGGTTCCCGTCTGCCCCGAGTCCTCCGGAACTAATCAGCCAGCCAGACATCTTCTACCGTCGATCTGCTGACACCAATTTTGCTACACCCAGACTGAAATATATTATATATGCACTGAAAATAGCACTGAATTCATACTTAATTTATTTCCATGCATGATCCTAGGTCAAGAGCGATGATCCCAAGGCCTCCAATCTTGTGGTACGTTGCAAATTTTGCTACACACAGACTGATATATATAATATACCATATGCACTGAAAATAGCACTGAATTACTACTAAATTAATTTCCATGCATGATCCTAGGTCAAGAGCGATGATCCCAAAGCCTCCAATCTTGTGGTACGTTGCCAATTTTGCTACACACAGACTGATATATATAATATACCATATGCACTGAAAATAGCACTGAATTAATACTAAATTAATTTCCATGCATGATCCTAGGTCAAGAGCGATGATCCCAAGGCCTCCAATCTTGTGGTACGTTGCCAATTTTACTACACACAGAGTGACACATAATACATACGCACTGAAAATAGCACTGAATGAATACTGAAATGATTCCCATGTATGAAAATAGGTCGAGAGCGATGATCCCAAGGCATGGAAAGCGGCCTCGGAAGTACTCTACGTTTCAGGTGGGTTTAGGTATAGGGTATAGGGTTTAGGGTTTAGGGTTTAGGGTTTAGGGATTTCAGGTGGGTTCAGACAAGTGCGCCTAATAATGTTTTAGGAGTGGCAACACCATTCGAACTGAATCCTCGGTGCAGCTGTTTTGAGTTGAGGGGAGACCCACGTCCTGGGGTGAGTGACCTTTCTTAAAAAAAGAAACACGGGCTGGGCAATTTGTACCCCTTGCAGTCCCAGGGAGCTGCCTAGAAGCTGGTGCTGGTAGCCGAAAAGACAAACAGCGAGGTGGGTGCAGACCAGGGCTTGTTTTCAAATCTGAAAATGTTTTTTTTCTAGCTTTATGGTCAAAGGCCTCCTCCAGGGACAGCGTAACAGTGTTTTAGAAGGTTTTAAAATCTTGCACAGCCTTTTAGGACCATTCAGGGCACACAAAAAAAAAATGTATAACGATATGTTTGCCAAAACGGGGTCGAAACTAGCGATCGCTATATGTATATAGCAGTAAAAAACAGTGAGGTGGGTTCAGACATTACCCGGACTGCCCAATTTTGTGTGTACCAATGAAACAATAACATGTAAGCAAAAATATTTGCCACCTGGATTTCAGGTCTGAACCAGAGTCAGTCAAAGCCATAGACCCCTTTGTGCCAAATTGATTTTGCCATGCTTTTCTTTGACCCACTTTAAGGGGGGGAATGACATTTGCCAATACTTTATCTTGCCAATACTTCAGGTGCGTACGGTATGCACGTAACAGTAATTTCATAGGCCTGGCACGAACAGCGAGCGAATCTGGGGACTAGGCTTGAGAACGTTGCATTCTGCTTGGGCACCAGTGCGCCCCCTCTTCTCTTTTTTGGAGGGTTGGGTGCTGTATAGTTAAATAGTCATTGTAGCCAAGCTCAGGGCCCCCGTCGATAAGACGATTGTTTGGGGTTCAGCTCATCAATGCTTTTTCTTGTTAACCCTTCATGAGACAGTTGGGCAAGTCCCTTTAGCCTATTTGGCCTACCCCTGGCCTGTAACATCAACACACACACACACACACACATAGTACCGGTGTACATGGTGAATCTTTGTGAGAAGAATCAAATCATCGTCAACTGAAATAAGTAACTACCCCCCCCCACCCCCACCCCACCCCACCCACCCGCAACCCCCTTGATACACTTCATTTCAGTGAATGGCGTCAAATGGGAATTTGACAATTTTTTCTGCGCCATGCCCATCCTTGACAAGTACAACTTCTCCAACCTGCTCAAGCATGTTGCCGTTCTTGTGGCATCGGAAGAGGCTTGGGCCCGGGGTACTAATAAAACGCGGAAACACACCGTTGGAGAGTGGTTGTGGCTTATTGACGAGCTCCAACTGGAAGAGCTGCACAGTGCCTTCAACCAGCTCATGGAGGGGTTGCCGAAGTATCGTCTGAAGGGCATAGTGGACGAGGTGATTGCTGCTACCACAGCTAGAAAGCGCATCTCAGCAGTCGGAATGGTGATGGCAGAATTGAGCCCCTCGAGAAAGGAGTCTAGGGCGCCCGTCATTCCGGCCTGCACGTATCGGGCTGGGACTTATAGCGATGGACACTTTTTCCCGGCTGCACCATGCTTTGAATCCTCGTGCCCTAAAGCATCGTGGCACTCAACATGCAAGCGGTGTTCCTTTTGCCCCTATTGCTTCACAATTGATAAATGTTGAGCTAATCTGGTGCCACACACTGCTGCAGCCTGTAAACAGGCTGCTAGTAACGGAGTGGAAGGGCATGTTCAGTACCAGGGTACTTCAGGAGGACCCCCAGCTCTACTTCCTGAGACGCGACCAATTTTATAGCTTGCAACATGCAAGCGGTGTTCCTTTAGCCCCAAACGCTTCACAATTGATAAATGTTGAGCTAATCTGGTGCCACACATACACTGCCGCAGCCTGTAGACTTGCTGTTAGTAGTTTAGTACGGGAATGGAAGCGCATGTTGGGGACACTTTTTCTTGAATGCACGTTCCTACAAATCCTCATACCCTGAAGCATGTTGGCACTCAACATGCAAGCGGTGTTCTTTTTGACCCTACTGCTTCGCAATTGATCAATGCTGAGCTAATCTAGTGCTACACACTGCCGCAGCCCGTCATTCCAGCCTGCCAGCACCAGGCTGGGACTTATAGCGATGGACACTTTTTCCCGGCTGCACCTTGCTACGAATCCTCATGCCCTAAAGCGTCTTGGCACTCAACATGCTAGCGGTGTTCCTTTTGCCCTATTGCTTCACAATTGATAAATGTTGAGCTAATCTGGTGCCACACACTGCTGCAGCCTGTAGACTGGCTGTTAGTAGTTCAGTACCGGAGTGGAAGCGCATGTTGGGGACACGTTTTCTTGAATGCACGTTCCTACAAATGTCCCTGTGTTGGGGACACGTTTTCTTGAATGCACGTTCCTACAAATGTCCCTGTGTTGGGGACACGTTTTCTTGAATGCACGTTCCTACAAATGTCCCTGTGTTGGGGACACGTTTTCTTGAATGCACGTTCCTACAAATCCTCATGCCTTAAAGCATCTTGGCACTCAACCTGCAAGCGATGTTCCTTCTGCCCTATTGCTTCACAACTGGTCAATGGTGAGCTAAGAATCTTGTGCAACCCCAGGGCTTGTCTTTTCGGCGGGGCAGAGATTTGAGTCTCATGATAGCAAAAGCTTTGGCAAAAACAGGGTCCCAGGCAGTGATCCCTACTGGAAGCGGAAGAACAAGCTCTTTGACTGGCCATCTCAGACCACAGGCCAACTGGCATCTCTGCCTTTTTCACCATGCAAACCCAGGTCTTGTCTGTTCGGGTACCAGCAGCAGCATCTAGGCAGCTCCCTGAGAATGCCACTGGGCCAAACCCAAAGATCCCAGGAGCACTGGAAAACTGACAATACCAGCTCCTAGGCAGCTCCCTGAGACTGCCAGTGGGCCAAACCCAAAGATACCAGGAGCACTAGACAACTGACGAGACCAGCTTCTAGGCAGCTCCCTGAGACTGCCACTGGGCCAAACCCAAAGATACCAGGAGCACTGGAAAACTGGCAAGACCAGCTTCTAGGCAGCTCACTGAGACTGTCACTGGGCCAAACCCTAAGATCCTAGGAGCACTGGAAAACTGACGACAGCAGCTTCCTGATGCAGTAGGTTGCTTAAGGTTTGGATGATAAGGGAGCCCGGGGAGCTCCCTAGAAGCTGCTGCTAGGAGCTGAAAAGGAAAGCTATGTATACATAGTACCATTCACTGCCGCGGCGGCCAGTACAACCAGTGTTTTTCTTTTGGGCTACTCGCAGCAGCTTCTAGGTAGCTCCCTGAGCCAGATACAGGGCTGAACCCCTCGTAGCAGCTTCTAGGCAGCTCCCTGAGCCAGATACAGGGCTGAACCCCTCGTAGTCAGCTTTCTTGCAGCTCACCTTAGCCATATACATGGCTGCAACCCCTTATAGTCAAGCTTCCTAGCAGGCTCCCGTGAGCCAGATACAGGCTGAATCCCCTCGTATCAGCTTCTAGGGCAGCTCTCTGAGCCAGATACAGGGCGAACGCCTCGTAGCTCAGATATACAGCAGCTCCCTGACCCAGATATAGGGCTGAACCCTCTCGTGGAAAGTGCGGCGTGAGGCTATGGTCCCCGCTATGACAGCGGAGCGAGTCGGGTGTGCGGAAGATGCGGGGCTCCACGGTACCAAACCAAGGGGAGTGAGGGGGAATCAGTGCGTACAAGGAGGGCTGCAAGCTTGCGAAGAGAGGGTTAAGAAGGGGAACAGCAGGCAAGTTGAAGTGTACCAAATCTTCAAGGAGAAAAAGAGACCCATGATATAGGGCTGAACCCCTCGTGGCAGCTTCTAGGTAGCTCCATGAGCCAGATACAGGTCTGGACCCCTTGTGGCAGCTTCTAGGCAGCTCCCTGAGCCAGATACAGGGCTGAACTCCTCGAGGCAGCTTCTAGGCAGCTCCCTTAGCCAGATACAAGGCTAAACCCTAGATTTCAGGAGCACTGGTAAGCTGATCATTCCAGCTGTCAGATGTGACCAGCTTGCGCTAGCTTTGATCGAGTAGCCAGGCGGGGAAGCTGCCAAGAAACTGCTACATTTAGCCCCAAAGAAAAGCACTGAGTACAATGTCGCATATATTGGGTGTACCGGTATTATAATGTATGTATGTTGCAGTCCAGGGGTAGCCCGCAAATTGTGGGTGCACCGTCAAAAAATTGAAAACTGAAAATTAGTACACCATGCCACAGGCGTGAGATTGAGAGAACCTTCCCGTTTGCATGCATGTGTACATACTAGATAATAGCTACCATGTTGGATTTAATTGGTTTCGCAGACCCTCTGCGCCTGAGCTTGGACTACCGCGCCGGCACTGTAATGCATGTATGTTGTTACAGTCCAGGGGTAGGCCAAATAGGCTAAAGGGACTTTAATGCAACCTAAAAAAATTTAAATAAATCTTTATCGTAGCAATTGCGTATGACAATTTAATGGCTTCCTTAATACAATTTATAACAAATTGTGATTTGAATCCCACAATTAAATTGTGCGATTCTAATCATCCCAGTTGAGATGATGATTCGGTTCTAGAGTGAAATTAAATGATCGCTGTTACTCAAAGTCAGGCCCCCCGTCGCTAAAACGATTGTTTGGGGTTCAGTTCATCAATGCCTTTTCTTTTTAAGCCCTTCCTATCACAGTTGAGCAAGTCCCTCTAGACTATTGGGCCTACCCCTGGACTGTAACATACACACATACAAGCAACCCGAGAGTGCTGATATAAGTATTACTGATTTCATCTTATTTATCAGACAGAGCCTTCATCCTCATCATCATCATTACAGGCTGTCACCCTAGACTCGAAGCCGTTGATTACAACTCACCTTAGGCTCGACCCCTCTGACAACGATGGAGAGACGAGGGCGCACAGCACTGACAACCCTGGTGGGCCTGACGCAGACGGCACTAGAGCGGGTGGCGATGCAGGACATTGTTGTAGGGAGGGGTTAGAAATTTGATCAGGAAACAAGTGTAGGGCGATCAGGGAGCCCATGTCTGTGCGTGTGTGGTTGTGACCCTCCAGGCCTGTCCCCAACAGAAGCAGGGGCAGGTGGCGTGGTCTGTGGTCATTGGGAGCACGTGGAGTGGTCTGTAGTCATTGGGAGCACGTGGTCATTAGGAGCACGTGGAGCACGTGGTCATTGGGAGCACGGGGCAGACAGCACTTTTTCGGGGCAGACAGCACGTCGCAGTCGGGGCAGACAGCACTTTTTCCTTACCGGTCTGATCTGGGTAAGTGGCACGCACCGGTCAGCTCATCCTACCTGGCACTACTCTGGAGGGAGGTACGCCGGTACACGCCCCACGCGCCCTTTTTCTCACGCCCCAGCGCCAACTATACCGGCTCTCAAGCATGCAGATGCGACAATTGCGTGTTCTTGAAAGCTACAGCCCCCCCAAATAAACTCAGATTCTGCTCCTGGGCTGACCCAGGGTTGGGTGGGGTGAGGCGAGTGACGACGACGACGACGACGACGACAAGGGCGGGCAGCATGCATACACCCTGGGCCACCATCCAGCAGCTAGACTACATCGTGTTGGATCCCACCGTGCCGTGTTAGAGACTTAAGTCGAGGACCTGGGAGCCACGACAAGATGCCAGCTAGACTGCTTACCTGCTACAACCCCATCAACCCTCTTCAAGCCGGGCGATATCGGGTTCGATCGTGCTGCTTGCTGCTAGGGAGCACATTCACTGGTTATAGCGTGCTTTAGTGCTGCATCTAAGCTCCTGAGGCCAAACCAGCTGACATCTTATTTTTCATTCCTGCTCCCGGTACTACGACGACTTAAACTCAGACTGCCCAGGTTTAATCAGCCCATCTGGCCATCTGGCATCCTAGCATTTCGCATAGCCACCGCCAGGGTCACCAATTGTGCTACAAGACCTGTGCATATCACGAAGGCATAGTGAAATGCTCAACCGCGTCACGACGGAGCCTGCAGGAGGGGGCGCACGCGCACGGGGACACAACCCCAGCTTCCATGTACCTTCTAGCCAGCTTGCTACAACTAGCTCGGGCCTAAATGACAGCCTGTCAGAAAAACTGCCGGCCTCCCGCTTCCATGGCCCTCTTGCAACTCAGGGTGGTGTAAGTAAGTCGTGCATGGACAAGGGGTTGGAGTATGTATTGGTGTACGGGGTAGGGGGAGGGGTGGGGGGAGGTGATGTGGCATGGTGCAGTGAGGGTATTCATGGGAGCGAGCGCAGTGTTGGTGTTGGTGCTGGTGCTGGTGCTGGTCTTTATAACGCAGTGTTAATGATGTTTATTAACACACTTCTGTATACACTCTGCTGCCTGGTCTACTGTCCACAGTCAGACAAGCTTTTCAACAGCTAGGGCCATCGCCAACGTCAACCCCTATCAAGGACAAGTCCAACCAAGAGCTTGCTCTGCACACGACACCTGTGACAATAGCAAGAGCACCCTACCCTACCTCCGCATCCACAAGTGCAGGTGGGTGTGATTTACTGATTTTGTTTTTAGCAACTAGCAGCAGCTTCTAGGTAGCTTCCCTGCCTGGATATTCAGCTTAAGCACCCTACCCTACCTCCGCATCCACAAGTGCAGGTGGGTGTGATTCACTGCTCTTGTTTTTAGCTACTAGCAGCAGCTTCTAGGCAGCTTCCCTGCATGGATATTCAGCCTAAGCAACCAACCCTACTTCTGCATCCACAACTACAGTTGGGTGAGATTCACTGCCTTGATTTGAATCGATTATGTATTTAACCCCAAACAATCGTTTTACCGACGGGGGCCCTGAGTTTGTGCTACAGTGATAATTAAATATGCAATTCTTCAATTCTGCAATGTTTCATCTCATCGAGGGTTCGTAACTGGAACAGCTGGAAGAAATGAAACAACTGACTGAAACAGCTGAAATAACTGAAATAACTGAAATGACTGAAATATTGTATGTTCACCTCATCAAGGGTTAGCACCTGAAACAGCTGAAATACCTGAAACAACTGAAACAACTGAAATACAGTATGTTTCACTTCATCAGGGGGTTAGCAACTGAAACAGCTGAAATAACTGAAACAACTGAAACACAGGGTGGGGGGGGGAGCTGCCTAGAAGCTGCTAAGAAAAGCCGAAAGCTCTGCAAGGAGCAGGGGCTCCAGACAGTCTGGGTGGGGAGTGTGGGGGGTTAGGGGTGGGGGTGGGGGGGTGGGGGGGGGCTGCCTAGAAGCTGCTAAGAATAGCCGAAAGCCCTGAAAGGAGCAGTGGCTCCTGACAGTCGGGGTGGGGAGGGTGAGGGGGTGGGGTTGGGGGGTGGGGGTGGATGGGGGGGCTGCCTAGAAGCTGCTAAGAATAGCCGGAAGCCCTGCAGGAAGCAGTGGCTCCAGAGCTGAAGTCCAGTGGCTGGCTCAGGGAGCTGCCTAGAAGCTGCTAAGAAAAGCCAGGAGCCCTGCATGCAGCAGTGGCTCCTGACAGTCGGGGTGGGGAGGGTTGGGGGGGGAGCTACCTAGAAGCTGCTAAGAATAGCCAAAATCCCTGCAAGGAGCAGTGACTCCTGACAGTCGGGTGGGGAGGGTGGGGTGGAGGGGTGGGGAAGTGGGAGGGTGGGTGTGAGTGGGGTGGTGGGGGGTGGTGCACATCTGGTGTGATGGCTGGGTGGGGGCTATTTGGGTGGAGGGGTGGGGTGGAGGGGTTGGGAAGTGGGTGGGTGGGAATGGCTGGGGTGGTGGTGCACATCTGGTTTGATGACTGTGTGGGGGCTGTCTGGGTGGAGGGGTGGGGTGGGGTGGGACAACACGTTAGTTATGTCAACGAAGCCTGCAAAACACAAATGTGGCAGAGGTAGCAGTCTAACTTTTCCCAACTGGCAGTACAAATGCAACCAAGCATGACATCCAGCAGTACAACATGAGTGCCCAGCTCGGTGGCAGTACCTCTCATGGGGGGGGGGGCATGGGCAACACACTATCTTATCTCTTTCCTTATCCACATACTACCCCCCCCCCCCCCCCCCCCCCTTCCTACCCCATGGTGTTGTTCTAGGACCCTCTTTAGACAGCTTCCTTAATTCATGTCGACTTGGTATACTGCTATCCTTTTCTACCAGCACCCCTCGCAACACCACCAACACCACGAACAACAACAACAACAACAACAACAACAACAACAACAACAACAACAACAACAACAACAACAACAACACTGCCCACCCTCCACCACCACCACCAACAACAACAACAGCAACAACAACAACAACACTAACACCGCCCACCCTCCACACACCCCTTCAGGTATGACTAACATTCAGAACCCCCATGCCACCATTCCAGTGCCGTCCTCCATCCCCCGCCACTCTATGCACACACCACCGTCAAGTCCGACAGGAGGTCCCCCCTCCTCTCCTGGACCTGGGCTAGCTGCACCGTGGGAGACCCCCCTTGGGTCCTCCACACAGGACCCCCATAAAGGAAGATACTCGCCCACCACCCCTGGGCCGGCTGCACCGTGGGAGGCCCCCCTTGGGTCCCCCATCCAGGACCCCTATAAAGTAACATACTCGCCCACCACCCCTGGACTGGCCGCATCATGGGAGGCCCCCTTTGTGTCCTCCTCTCAGGATGCCCACAGAGGACAATACTCGCCCCCGACCCTTGGACCGGCTACACCTAGCCAAGGCCCCCTCAGTAGCCAGCCTGAGCTCAAGACATCATGGTCAGCATCACCCCGGGTGTCATTCGCTCCCAATGTCTCCACCCAGAGTGCTAAAGGGGAAGTGCATGGTGCTTCATACAGTCAAGGCCCCTTCACTAGGCAGCCTGAGCTCCAAACGTCAAGGTCAACATCACCCCGGGTGTCTTTCGCTCCCAATGTTGCCACCGGGAGTGCTGAGGAGCATGTGCATGGTGCTCTTGGTGCACATGGGTCACATGGTTCTCTTGGTGCACATGGGGCACATGGGGCACATTGGACACATGGGTCACATGGGGCGCATGATCTGAGCCCACCCAGATCGCCCACCTCAACCAAGGGACCAGCAGTATCTGATTTGATGAGCTCCACATCCGCCCCCTCAGTGCTGTCCCTCAGACATGGCCTTGCCAGGGGGCGGGAGCCTCCAAGGCTTACAAATGGGGGGCCTGAGGAGCTGACCAGAAGTCGCCCGCAGTCACCTACAAACTACGGGCATTATCCCGGGCAAAGAGATGGGGGTCCTGAGGAGCAGACCAGAAGCCGCCCGCAGTCACCTACGAGCTCCAGGCAGTATCCTGGCCAGAGAGAAGCTGTCAGATCTCTCTCATCTGCCAGCCATTGGGAAGCTGCCAGATCGCCTTCATCTATGAGCCGCACGGAAGCTGCTGGATCACTTTCATTTAGAAGTCACAGAGAAGCTGACAGATCAATTTCATTTAGAAGTCACAGAGAAGCTGACAGATCACCTTCGTCTAGGAGCCACAGAGAAGCTTACAGATCACCTTCACCTAGGAGCCACAGAGAAGCTGACATATCACCTTTGTCTAGGAGTCACAGAGAAGCTGACAGATCACCTTCACTTAGAAGTCACAGAGAAGCTGACAGATCACCTCCACCTAGGAGCCACAGAGAAGCTACCAGGTCACATCCATCTCCACGCCACATACAATCTGGCCCTCAGAGGTCCCCCTCCCGTCCAAGGTCCCTTGCAGCTGCAAAACACGCAGAAAAATGTCTGGGCAATCATCCTTCGAAACGTCCCGAGCTTAGCTTGGCTCAGCCCGCATCCCCCCTTGATCAGAACCCGAGTTCACACTCTATATCTCCTGCACATGCTTTGAGTTCTTCTCATGCCCTTACAAGATCTGTGTCCACCCCCAGGACCCCCCAAATCAGTGAAAGATCAGTGTCCACCCCCAGGACCCCCCAAATCAGTACAAGATCAGTGTCCACCCCCAGGACCCCCAACATGTCTGGCTCACCCCTTACAGCCTCTCCATCTTCCAGGTCTGGGGCCCGGCAGCCAGCTGAGTCTAGCCCAAGGTCAGTGGCAGCCCGGAAGCATAGGGAATCCACGGCAAATACGCTTGCCATTGCTGCTGCCCCAGTCAGGGACCGGCAGTTCATGAGGCAAATGGCAGCCAGCGGAAACTCCTTTGCTGCTCGGAAACATGCTCAGGCTTATGTGTCCAAGGCGCTAAACACTCCTGGCTATACCCAGTCACAACACACCCCTGGGTATACCCAGGCACAAAATACCTCTGGCTATATTCAGGCACAACACACCCCAGGCTATACGCAGTCACAAAACACTCCTAGCCATGCCCAGTCACAACACACCCCAGGCTATACGCAGTCACAACACACCCCCGGCCATGCCCAGGGACTAGACACTCCTGTCCATGCCCGACCAACTAGGGGCGATACCCCGGGTGATGGCCCTAGTTACAACAACCGTAGCGGGGGTGGCAATGCTGGTGGGCAGTGGGTGGGTGGTGCAATCATAGAGGCCGGCCCACAGAGGCGTACTTCCAGCACAGCCACTACCACTACCCAAGGTGGGCATGCCACTGACAGGGGCATGCCCACTGGGCCAGGCAGTACACGGGTGTATCGTTCGTCGGCTGCGCGCCGGTGGGCAGAGAAGCAGGAGGAAAAGAAGAAGCAGAAAGATATTCAGAAGCGGCTAGAAGCAGAGGGCAAGCCTGCAGTGGTCCCGCACTCGTACAAGGCAAGGCAGTGGGTAGAGAAGACAGAACAAGTCAAGAGGGCCTCACCCTCTGAAGCGCCAAACAGGTGTGGATATTGTATTTAGAGCTGTTATTCACCGTAAATGGACTATTTTCGACTATTAATTGACTATTATGGACTATTCTTGACCATAAATGGACTATTCTCGACTATTAATGGTCTATTCTTGACAACTAATTGACTTTTCTAGACTATTGATTTTGACTATTCTTGACATAATTTACCATTCTCAACTATTCTGCACTATTAATTGATTATTCTTGACAATTAATTGACTATTTTTGACTTTTAATTGACTATTCTTGACTATTCTTGACCATTACTGGAGTATTCTTGACTATGAATGGTCTATTCTTGACAATTAATTTACTATTCTAGATTATTGATTGACTATTCTAGACTATCAATGGTCTATTCTTGACATTTTATTTACCAGTTTCGACTATTCTGCACTTTTAATTGATTATAATTGACAATTAATTGTCTATTTTCGACTTTTAATTGACTATTATTGACTATTCTTGACCATTAATGGAGTATTCTTTGAATATTAACAGTCTGTTCTTGACAATTAATTTACTATTTTCGACTATTCTTGACTATTAATTGCCTATTCTTGACAATTACCTTGTATTTTGAGGAAGAAGAAGGAAATACTGAAGCGGCGAGCAGGTGTGAATATTGTATTTAGGGCATGCTAGGGTCGTCATATTTAGGCTTCTCTTGCTGGTTTCAATTTATCTCGCAATACCGTATGATATATTATACGAGAAATCATACGATAATAATGTATTGCGACGCTGCCTAGGACTTCTTCTTAATCTGTAGCCAGGGCCAGAGCAAGCTCACCATCCCTCCCAACCACACAACCGCCCAACCAACCGCCCAACCAACCAACCAACCAACCAACCAACCAACCAACCAACCAACCAACCAACCAACTCAAGGAGGTCCATGAGAGTCATCACAGTGAACTTTTTTTTGTTGCGGAGCCCCCCCCTTCTGGGGGGCGGGATTCCCCAGGGTTACCCCATTTGTCCGTTTGACCGTCCAACCAACCGACCGACCGACCGACCGAAAAGTTGAAGCCTGGCACGCTGCATAGAACTTCTTATTTAATTTTTACTGTAGCACAAACTCAGGGCCCCCGTTGGTAAAACAATTGTTAGGGGCTTAGTTCATCAGTTTTTGTTTTGTTATAGACCCTCCTGTCATGGCTGGGCAAGTCCCTTTAGTCTCTTTGGTCTACCCCTGGACAGTAACAACATACATTTTATGTGGCCAGTTCCAGAGCAAGCTAACCATCCCTCGAACCACCCAACTGCCCAACCAACAGACCAAAGGAGTTCAACGAGGTTCCACACACTTACCACTTTTTGCTAATCTATGGCCAGGTCCAGAGCAAGCTCACCAGCCACTCTTAACCACCCAACCAACCAACCAACTGCCCAACCACCCACCCAACCAACTCAAGGAGATCCAGAGCAAGCTCACCAGCCACTCTTAACCACCCACCCAACCAACCAACTGCCCAACCACCCACCCAACCAACTCAAGGAGTTCCAGAGCAAGCTCACCAGGCACTCTCAACCAACCAACCAACCAACCAACTAACCAACCAACCAACTGCCCAATCAACCAACCAACCAACCAACTCAAGGAGGTCCAGAGCAAGCTCACCAGGCACTCTCAACCAACCAACCAACCAACCAACCAACCAACCAACCAACCAACCAACCAACCAACCAACCAACCAACTCAAGGAGGTCCAGAGCAAGCTCACCAGGCACTCTCAACCAACCAACCAACCAACTGCCCAACCACCCACCCAACCAACTCAAGGAGGTCCAGAGCAAGCTCACCAGATACTCTTTGCTTGTCACGGCCCTCAAGGAGGAGGATGGATTCTCTGGACCCTAATTCTGCTGGTAGGTATTGTATGTATGTATCTATGCTACAGTCCAGGCGTAGGCCAAATAGGCTGAAGGGACTTGCCTAACTGTGACAGGAACCGTGACAGGAAGGGCTTTAAAGACTGCTGCTGGTAGGTATTGGATGGATGGATGGATGGATGGATGGATGGATGGATGGATGGATGGATGGATGGATGGATGGATGGATGGATGGATGGATGGATGGATTAGGCTTTTTTAGAAGTATTAGTCATCTTTTAAAATTTGCCACATGTCAACCACCCTCCTAAACCACTTGAGTGACATTTATGGATATAACAAAAATGATGGCTTATACTATGCATGTGTCATCATGTGTTGTGAAGCAATGACTAGGGAGCTGTAAGCCAGTTCCTCCATTTTTCCCCTTTGGATTGTCAAATTAACACGGGTGTTGGGGCATGTCAGAAGTACCCTATCTTACACAAGGCACACCAGCCCCAAATGTATTGTTGCCTCCATAGGTGTACTTGGGGGTCAGACTGGTAAGCATGTTGTGCTACTCTGATGCTGATGTGTGTCGTGGGCACACACATTAATCTAAATGGGTATGGACCCCAGCATGTAGGCCCCTATATGAGCACTTGACCCATTGCATGGAGCTCCATCCTCAATAGTCAGTTCAAATTTAAATGGGTGCCACATGTGCATGCAAGATGAGTTTAGTATACCTACCATGTGAGAAACATCTGTATCCCTCCATGCCCAAACACGCTGCGGAGGTCCGGACAGCGCTAAAGTGTGAAAATAGGTTTGGAGCCTCATAATAGATCACCCGGAAAAACGTCACCACTGGACTTGGCTCGGTTATTAGAGAAAGGTTTTACCTAGCGCTGTAAGTTTGGACCCCGAACTCCCAGAATGGCACAGTGTGGGTGACGAAATATGTAGACAGGCTCCATAGGTTACTTTATTTCGGAAGCGACTGATACTTTTGAACACACCTAGATGGATGGATGGATGGATGGATGGATGGATGGATGGATGGATGGATGGATGGATGGATGGATGGATGGATGGATGGATGGATGGATGGGTGGATGGGTGGATGGGTGGGTGGGTGGGTGGGGGGGGGATGGATGGATGGATGGATAGATGGATGGATGGATGGATGGATGGATGGATGGATGGATGGATGGATGGATGGATGGATGGATGGATGGATGGATGGATGGATGGATGGATGGATGGATGGATGCATGCATGGATGGATGGATGCATGGATGGATGGATGGATGGATGCATGTATGTATGTATGTATGTATGTATGTATGTATGTATGTATGTATGTATGTATGTATGTATGTATGTATGCATGTACGAGCACCTCAGGAATCACTTATCTTTGTTCGGCTCACTTGCACTGCTCACCTTGTTTTGTCCTGCCTATAAAATGTATGTACGTTGTTAAACTCCAGGGGAAATGTAATAGTCTGCAGCAATACGCATGCAAACAAGCCCTATCAGCTCTTTCAGCAATATCAGGCCAGCAATATCAGCCTAACAATATTAGCCCTATAAGAAAAACCTAACAGCTACCAAGACACATGCAAACAAGCCCTATCAGCCCTATCAGCAAAATGAACCCTACAAGCAACATCTAACAGCTAGCTAAGTACATGCAAACAATCCCTATCAACCAGGCCAAACTGGGCCCCGCGCTTCACCTATATACCTACATACAGATATACCTAAAGGTGGTGGTGATGTTGTTTTCCCACACCTTTATACCTGTATAACCATATGCCTACATACCTATATAACTATAGGTGGTGGTGATGGTGTTTTTCCACACCTATATACTTAGGGTAAGGCCGACATATAAACGTGTTATATACGTTTGTACGTTTATACGTATAAAAACGCCGTTTAGTTTTTCTCAAATCGACCTTATATACGTCGTATAAAAACGTCCCGGTACTTCACTTTATTGGTTTTTATTATATTTTGATTTAGATAGCTCATTGGAAAGCTTTTGACCTCCTCTATCACAATATGCAATAAAAATCGCCATTCACATGCATCCTTTTATAAACATTGGGCCTAAAGGTTGATCTAGATAGCCAGGATGGTACACATATCAGAGCGCCACCTAGCCTTCCATTCCACCAGCTGTGCTCCTACGTGGGCTTGAAGGATTAATGGTGCAAGCCTAGTGCAATGTGAACATGGACAATATTGCAATACCATTATGTACTTATATTATTATACACTTATACAGTTATATAATAGACCAACTGGCTTTTAATGGCTCCCTTATATTTGCACCGCGCTTCTTGGCCGACGTGCTTTCTGGTCGTAATTTCTTTTCTGAGATTTGGACAACCCAAACTTGCCAGATTATTTTTGGGGGAGTTGAAATGTGATGCCAATTAAATTAGCTACGCGACAATACCTTTAAACTCATGTCAAAGTATTTTCTCAAGAAGTGCCTAATTTTTAGATACGTTTTTATACGATTGTATGCATACGTTTGTACGTTTATACGGTTTATAAAAATAAAAATACATCTTTGCTTCCCAACCCTATATATACTTATATATACCTATATACCTACAAGTGGTGGTGATGGTGTTTTCCCACACCTCTATACATATAAAACCATATACCTACATACCTATATACCTACAGGTGGCGGTGATGGTGTTTTCCCACACCTATATACCTATATAACCATATACCTACATACCCGTATCCCTACAGGTGGAGGTGATATTGGATGCACACACTCCGTGGAGCAAACTAGAAGAAGGATGCAGCTTGCAGACTTGTCTCCAAAGTGAGTCATGACATGATCATATTTGTAATTGTATTTTTATTTGTATTTGGTGTTGCTGGGGGTGGCAGTGGCGGTGTTGCTCTTGGTGGTGGTGGTGGTGGGGTGGGGGTGGGGGTGGGGGTGGGGGTGGGGGGGGGGGGGGGCGGCGGAGCTGCTGTTGTTGGTGGCGGTGGTGGTGGTGGTGGTGGTGGTGGTGGTGGTGGTGGTGGTGGTGGTGGTGGTGGTGGTGGAATCCCAATAGAAGGAGGATGCAGCTCACAGACTTGTTCCCTGAGCAAGTCATGAAATGGGCATATTTTTATTTGGTGTTGCTGATGGTGGTATTGCAGATGGTGGTGTTGGTCGTGGTGGCAGTGGTGGTGGTGGCGGTGTTGCTGTTGGTGGTGGTGGTGGTGGTGGCAGTGGTGGAGGTGGTGGCGGTGTTGTTGTTGTTGTTGGTGGTGGTGGTGGTGGTGTTGGTGGTGGAATCTCAATAGAAGGAGATTGCAGCTCACAGACGTGTTCCCAAAGTGAGTCATGACATGATCCTATTTGTATTTGTATTTGGTGTTGCTGTTGGTGGTGTTGCTGTTGTTGTTGTTGGTGGTGGTGGTGGTCGTGGTGGCAGTGGTGGTGGTGGCGGTGTTGTTGTTGGTGGTGGTGGTGGTGGTGGAATCTCAATAGAAGGAGGTTGTAGCTCACAGACGTGTCCCCAAAGTGAGCAATGATATTACGTTACATGACATGACATGACATGGCATGACATTGCATGGCATGGTACCACATCGCATTGCATCACATCACATCACATCACATCACATCACAACACATCACATCATATAACATCACATAACATCAGCAGGCCAGTGTTGGCCCAAGACAAGCCCACTCCCCAACTTCCACGGGGGTCTTCCAACCATCCTTACAAAAACGACAAAGTGTAGATAGCCCGATACATGATCCGTGTCCGTCACGGTATCAGAGGTAATGATAACGCCTGGTGGGGCGTGGTATTAAGGGAGCCTCGTCTTACGGCGGTAGGGAATGGGCTGCTACTTTACCTGAACAAGGCCACCATTGCGGTTGACAGTGACCACAAACACTAAGGCGCACCCTTGGGGATTCGAACCCGGCACCTTCGTCGTTCAAGAAGCTCTGCCACTGAGCCATTTGTTGAATTGGGATGTATCAGAAGTACATAATGTGTCTGAAAGATAACATGACCATCCTCACAAAATCAACAATGTGTAGATATATGTATATGAATAATATTATTCATATATATTTCTGTACAAGTGTGGTCACTAATTGATTAAATCAATTTTGTAACAGTGCATGAGTCTTCCCAGCGGGAAGTTCTTGCCATATGTTCAAATGACGTGATCCTGTAGTTATGTGTCATTCTTGTTTTTATTGGTCGTGATTCTACTTCTGCTGCTGCTGCTGCTGCTGCTGTAGTTGTTGTTGTTGTTGTTGTTGTTGTTGTTGTTGTTGTTAATGGTGGTTGTGGTGGTGGTTATGGCGGTATAAGTGGTGATGGTGGTGATGAGGTTGTTGGTGTTGATGGATTCTTTGGTGTCTTTGATGGTGTTGTTGTCATTGTAAATTTCATTTTCATTGTCATTGTTGTTGTCATTTGTGTGATGAGGTTGTTGTTGTTGCCATTGTTGTTGTTATTGTTGTTGTTGTTGTTGTTGTTGTTGTTGTTGTTGTTGTTGTTGTTGTTGTTGTTGTTGTTGTTGTTGTTCTTGTTGTTGTCGTTCTTGGTCTTGGTCTTGGTCTTGGTCTTGGTCTTGGTCTTGGTCTTGGTCTTGGTCTTGGTCTTGGTTCTGGTTCTGGTTCTGGTTCTGGTTCTGATTCTTGTCCTTGTCCTTGTCCTTGTCCTTGTCCTTGTCCTTGTCCTTGTCCTTGTCCTTGTCCTTGTCCTTGTCCTTGTCCTTGTCCTTGTCCTTGCTCTTGCACTTGCACTTGCTGCTGCTGCTGCTGCTGCTATCATCATCATAATGGTGCTGTTGTGATACACTACCCACCCCTCTCACTTATGATCAACACCACCACCACCACTGCCACCACCCCACCACCACCCACCACAACACAACAACACAACAACACAACAACACACCACCACCTACCACCTACCACACACCATCACCATATCAACCATACCAACTATACCGGTATCAACCATATCAACCATATCGACTATACTGATATCAACCGTATCAACCATATCAACCATATCAACTATACGTCTATACCGATATCAACCATATCAACCATATCAACTATACCGGTATCAACCATATCAACCATATCAACTTCCAGGTCATTCGCAGCTAGGAGGCATCAAGAGTGCACAGCTCATAAGGCTTTCTGCGCCAGCATTGCTTCAGATGCTGAGGTGCCTGTGCGATCCATATCCCCCAAGTCCTGGGCAGCTGGGAGGCACTACAGCAAGGCAATGTTTGATGACAGGGCTGCTCAGTACCAGGTATGGAGGGAGGGAGGGAGGGGAGGGGAGGGAGGGAGGGAGGGGAGGGAGGGAGGTTGTAACAGTCCAGGGGTAGCCGAATAGGCTAAAGAGACTTGCCCTAAAACAGGGGGAAACTGATGAACTGAAATGCTAGCAATAATTTTAATGGCGGGAGCCTTGAGTTTTTAATAGATCCTCTGCATAGTTAACTCTTATCTTGATTACTGGTATTTATGCATTTCATGCGATGATAATGGCACAATTTAGTTATATTCCCAGCTGAGATGATGATTTCATTATATTGTAGAATTAAATGATCACTGTAGCACAAACGCAGGGCCCCGCTGGTAAAATCGTTTAACCAACGGAGGCCCTGAGTTTGAGCCTAAACACTTAGTCATTGGCTCTCTTGCTTGGCCCACTTTCCAGCACCGGCCTTGTCATTGACCCTGGCCTTGCCGCCTTGGCACTGGCTTCATAAACCAGGACAGGCAAGAGCCCATTTATGAGATAGGCAAAACAAACAGTTTTAAATATATTTTTATTGCGGCAATTGGGGCCAAAACGGCTCAAACGTAGTGATCACTATATATAGCGGGGGAAAATCCCTGGCTGTGTTGTGTTATGTTATAGTCCAGGGGTAGGCAAAATAGGCTTAAGGGACTTGCCCAACAGTGACAGGAAGGTCTACAAATGAAAAGCATTGAAGAACTGATCTGAGCTCCATGGCCATACGGCTGCCTGCACCCTGTTCAGGTTGTTGAACAGGTGCTCAAAACCTATTCCCGATTGTCAGAACAGCTAGGCTACGGGAGCTCTTTAGGACATCTAGATCTAGATGTCCTAAAGAGCTCGCGTAGCCTAGCTGTTCTGACAACAACTATATGGTTAACCATTTATGTACATAAACAGGTGTTTAACACCCTGAAAACCTGTTTAACAACCTGAATAGGGTGCAGGCTGCCATAGAGTGGAGCTTAAACTGAGAGGGAGAAGCAGCCCAGAGATCCCTGTGGTTTTGTGCGTGTGTGTGTATGTGTGTGTTGTGTGCATGTGTGTGTTGTGTGTGTGTATGTTTGTGTGTGTGTGTGTGTGTGTGTACCAACCAACAACCAGCAACAGCCACTTATACCAACATATGATCAAGCCACTCATGTATGCATGTGATTGTGTGTCTTTGTTTGTGTGTGTAACACCCAACACCCACCAACAACCACATATGCCCACATTTGATCAAGCCGCTCATGTATGCATGTGATTATGTGTGTGTGTGTGTGTGTGTGTGTGTACCCACCAAAAAAATTGGTAAGTAGTCTATCAAGGGAAGTCTAAGTCCAATACCAATACACACCAGGACCAGCAATATACCAAGCGTCGCAGCTCCATGAAAGCCAACCTGACAGGGGATGGCAGCTCCAGGAACATGAGTGTACGCTCACAGTGGGGTGCTGATATCTCACTTAATAACCCCTCTTCAGATCATCCAACAAAAAGCACCGATGAACTGACCCCCAAACATCTGTACCAGGACCAGCTATAGACTATACCTACACCACACAACCTGCTCATACACACATTCTTTCAACACATCGTACAAATGTCTCGCCGCATTCTGGAGCATTCGAACCTCATGCCGGAGCTATCTATACACCTACATCTGCAACTATGCACATATACCTGCAACTATGCACCTACACCTACACCCATACAACCTACTCATCTGCACAATCCTTCAGCACGTACACCTACACCCATAGTGTCACAGCTCAATGGACCTCAACCTGAGGGGACAGCAACTCAGGGAGAAGGAGTTTACGCTTCCAGTGGGGCGCTGATATCTCACTCATAAGCCTTTCTTCAGATCAAACAACAAAAAGCACTGATGAACTGACCCCCAAACATCTGTGCCAGGGCCAGAGACAGATCAAGCGTCACAGCTCAATGGATCTCAACCTGAGAGGGGACAGCAACCCAGGGAGCAAGAGTGTATGCTCACAGTGGGGCCCTGATACCTCACTCAGTAGCCCCTCCTCATATCATCCAACAAAAAGCACTGATGAACAGAACCTCAATCACACACACCAACACACACATACCCTTTCTGCCCCCCTACCAGGACCAGCGGCAGACCAAGGGTCACAGCTCAATGGACCTCAACCTGAGAGGGGAAAACATCCCAGGGAGAACAAGTGTACGCTCACAGTGGGGCGCTGATATCTCACCCAGTAGGCCCTCCTCAGATCACCCAACAGTTTGGTATGGGGACAGTGGAAGTGAGCGATGGCGGCACAGTGAAGAGGAGCATGTGCAGGGCGCGGGCTCAAACCCAGGCAACCGGCTGGCTGCTTGTGCTTGTGCTACTGATGATGAGGAGGAGAAGAAAGACGATGATGATGAGGAGGAGGAGGAGGAGAAGGAGGGGGGGAGTGTTGGGGAGGGGGAAAGGAGGGAATGGGGAGAGGAGGGTAGGGGCAGGAGAGGGGAGGAGGAGAGGTGGAGAGGAGGGAAGGGGGAGAGGAAGGGAGCGGGAGAGGAGGAGGAGGAGGAGGGTGGGGAGAATGGAGCGAATCTTGGTCAACCTAGCGGAGCTGTGAGCAGTTCCTCAAGTCCAAGGTGGAGCCCCCCCCCTGCTCTGTCCCTCCGCTGTGTGGGGAGGTCCCTCAGTGATGATGAATATGCTGGATTTGAGGATCTAAGAGAGGTATGTATTTATTTTGTTTCTTCTTTTTTATTTATTTTTGTATGCATTTTGTGTGTGTATTTTATGTGTTTTTGCACACATTTTATGTGTTTTTGCACACATTTTATGTGTTTTTGCACACATGTTGTGTGTGTATTTTTGCACACATTTTATGTGTGTTTTAAGTGTATTTTATGTATTTTATGTGTATTTTATGTGTATTTTATGTGTATTTTAAGTATTTTATGTGTATTTTGTGTATTTTATGTATTTTATGTATTTTATGTGTATTTTATGTGTATTTTATGTATTTTATGTATTTTATATATTTTATGTATTTTATGTATTTTATGTGTATTTTATGTGTATTTTAATGTGTATTTTAATGTGTATTTTATGTATTTTATGTATTTTATGTATTTTTATGTGTATTTTATGTGTATTTTATGTGTATTTTATGTATTTTGTGTATTTTGTGTGTATTTTGTGTGTATTTATGTGTATTTTTATGTGTATTTATGGTGTCATTTTTTGCTGTGGTATTATTTCTGTGTCTTTATATTTTTCCTGTGTCTTTTATTGTCATTTTTTGTGTCTTTTTTGTGTCGTGTCTGTGTCCTTTTTCTGTGTATTTTTTATAGTGTCTTTGTATAGTGGTCCTTGTCTGTACTTTTTGTGTCGTTTTCTGTCTTTTCCTGTGTATTTTCTGTGTCTTTTACTGTGGGCTTTTCTGTGTTTTTCTGCGTCTTTTCTGCGGCCTTTTGGTGGCTTTTCTGTGTCTTTTGTCTGTTCTTTTGTGTGTCCTTCTTCTCGTGTCTTTTCTGTGTCTTTTCGGTGTCTTTTCTGTCGTCTTTTGGGTGTGTCTTGTTGTCGTCTTTTCAGGTTGTCGTTGCTGTGTTGTTCTGTGGTCTTTTGTGTGTCCTTTGTGTGGATCGATTTGTGATGTACTTTTCTGTGTCTTTTGTGTGATCTTTTTGTGGTATTTTGTGTAGTCTATTTGTGGGGTCTTGTCTGTGTCTTTTGTATTTGTGTTTTTGTGTGTATTTTGTGTGTATTTTGTGTGTACTTTGTGTGTATTTTGTGTGTATTTTATGTGTATTTTGTGTGTATTTTATGTGTTTTTATTGTTTTTTTTGTGTTTTTTTGTGTTTTTTTTATGGTTGTTTTTTTTTTTGTGTTTTTTGACCCATTTTTGTTTTTTGTTGTTTTTGACACTTTATGTCTGTTTTATGTGTTTTGCCAACTGTATATGTGTTTTTGTGTGAATTTTTACATTCCTGGATTTGAGGATCTAAGAGAGGTATGTATTTGTTTTGTAATGTAGTTGTGTATGTATTTTTGTATGTATTTTGTGTGTGTTATTGTATGCGTTTTTGTATTTATTTTTGTGTTTATTTTCGTATGCGTGTGTGTGCATTTGTATAGTCCAGCGGTAGCCAAATAGGCTAAAAGGACTCGCCCAACCTTAGGACAGGAATGCAATTTAAGCAAACAAGCACCAGTGAGAACTGAACCCCAACAAATCGTAATTGACAGGGACCTGGGGTTGGTGCTATGCGGATAATTTTGCTTTACCTTTCTTGTCACATAATGTAGGTGCAATAGAATAGAATAAAATAGAATGGAATAGAATAGAATAGAATAGAATAGAATAGAATAGAATAGAATAGAATAGAATAGAATAGAACAGAATTCCACTATATGTTTCTTGTCACATTATCTAGGTGGATTATAATATACATACTATATAAAATTGATGTTTCTTGTCACATTATTTAGTTGAAATATATCATGCATGTAATATAAATATGATATAAAGTCGATGTTTCTTGTCACATGATTAAGTTGAAATATATCATACATCTAATATAAATATTATATAAACTTGATGTTCATTGTCCCATTATTTAGTTGGGACATAATATAAATGTGGTACAAACTTTGTGTTTCTTGTCACATTATGCATAGGTGGAATATAGCCGGAAGTTCTCCTTCACCAGTTGCGCATCTCCAGGGGGTGAGGTACACAGGGCGGAAGTTGGCACACAGACACCAGATGGCCAGGGAAGGAGACCAGAGACTGACAGACAGGCTTCAGGAACATCTTTCGTTCCTCAGGAGGAGTGGCAGCAGTGGAGGCAGGCCCAGCGAGACTACGTATCTGGCATGGAGAGATCTGCTCCCTACCAAGGAGAGCACTGTCCAAGGTCTGCGGACCAAATGCTAGCTGCGGCCAACAAGGGTTACCAGCCTACCTCACATGCTCCCTATCAAGGAGTGCGCAGTCCAAGGTCTGCGGACCAAATGCTAGCTGTGGCCAACAAGGGTTACCAGCATACCCCCAGCGCTTCCGGGTCATACTGGTATGCTCACGCGCCCTACAGCATACCCATCTCCCCACGGGCCCCGCAGGAGCCCCTGGCCCCAAACAAACATGCACCCTTCTACATGGCCAGCTCATCTCCAGCATTACAGGACCAACGTGCACCCTGCTATATGACCAGCTCATCTCCACCATTACAGGACCAACATGCGCCCTGCTACATGGCCAGGTCTCCTCAGGCATCACAGGACCGCCATGACCCACACGAACAAGCAGCCCACCAAATGCAAAGCTCCCCTCAAGCCCCGCAGGACCCCCATTACTCAAACCAACAAACAGCCCACTACAGTCCCAGCTCCCCCGTAGCCTCGCAAAACCTCCATTACTTAAACAAACAAACAGTCCACTACTGTCCCAGCTTCCCCCTAGCCTCGCAAAACCTCCATCACTCAAACGAACAAGCAGGCCACCACAGGCAAAGCTCCCCTCAAGCCCCACAGGACCCCCATTACTCAAACCAACAAGCAGCCTACTACAGTCCCAGCTCCCCCCTAGCCTCGCAAAACCTCCATTACTCAAGCCAGCAAGCAGCCTGCCACAGGCAAAGCTCCCCTCAAGCCACCCAGGGACACCCCTCCTCAGACCGACAAGCAGCCTACCACAGTCCCAGCTCCCCTCTAGCCTTCCAGGGCCTTCATTACTCAAACCAACAAGCAGCCTGCCACAGGCAAAGCTCCCCTCAGGCCACCCAAGGACGCCCCTCTTCAGACCATGAGCAGACCAGTGGTACATACCAAGGAATGACTGCCTTATCCCGCACATCAGAACCGTTTTCAAGAGGATACAGCACCTCTTTTGAGGGCCGCCACTCTGATGCTGACCTGGGTCAGAACCATTACCAAGAAGGCTACCAAGGGACCAGGCCCCTAACCCGCACATCAGAACCATTGTCAAGAGGGCACAGCACCTCTCTTGAGGGCCGGCACTCTGATGCCAACTTGCCTCAGGTTCAGCACCAAGAAGGCTACCAAGGGACTAGGCCCCTAACCCGCACGTCAGAAACGTTGTCGAGAGGATATAGTGCCTCTTTTGAGGGCTGCCACTCTGACGCTGACCTACCTCAGGTTCAGTCCCTGGAGGGGCATGCCCAGGGGGGCTTAGGCCAGGGAGTTGGCTTGGGCCTCCACCTCAAACTCAGGCCCAGCAGTACTGAGCGGGAGCTAAGTCCAGTAAGGGCAGGCAGTACAACGGTGTACGTGGACTGGTCCATTATGGACTCAACAGTCCCGTATTCACCCTTGAAGGGAAGACCGCTGAGTTCAGGAGGCCAGCAGGTGAGAGGGACGGAGGGAGGTGGGGAGGGAGAGAGGGAGGGAGGCAGGTGTGTGTGTGGGGGGGGGGAGGGAGGGAGGGAGGTGGGCAGGTGGGTGGGTGGTTAGCAAGCAATAATGTGCGTCATGTAGCACCCTTCATGCAAGAGTCATGCCAAAGCCAAATCTGTCTCGTACCATTGTCATTGCTCATAGTCTATCATAGCTACCATTGCCATTGCTCATAGTCTATCATAGCTATGATAGCTGCCAACTAACTAACCTACGTTTTTTTTGCAGGTTCCCTTGGGCTCACTTGCGAGCGCACAGTCAATCCAATCGTACCTTCGTACCTTCAGTAGCCCAAACTTGCGCTCTGAATTTAGGGCAAGGATAAGAATCGGGCATGCCCCTGCTTACATTTCAGACAAGGAGACCTTATTCCCAACGACCCCAACTGACTCTGTGCTCCGCGTAAAGGATCAAAGACAACCGCCTAGGTACGTTGATGTATAATCCCCCACATGATAAGTATTGCAATTTTTAAATGTAATCATTATTTTATTTCATCATTAATGATTAAATGGTGTAAGTTCATGTATACTCCCCTTGCAATTTGAGGGAGAGATCAATCAGAGCCTTCCTTCTAAAACATCTTTCACTAGTAGCTTCTGTGTATAATCCCCGTATAATTTGAGGAATGATCCCCTTGCAATTTGAGGAATATATCAATAATACATTTATATACCACCTTTAACTAATAGCTTATGTGTATAATCCCCGTGCAATTTGATGTATAATTTGATGTGTAATTTGATGTACAATCCCCTCGCAATTTGAGGAATAGATCAATAAGACCCTTATATACCACCTACAACTAGTAGCTTATGTGTATAATCCCCGTGCAATTTGATGTAAAATTTGATACATCACCCCCTTGCAATTTGTGGAATAGATCAATTAGACCCTTCTATACCACCTTGAACTAGTATATTATGTGTACATATTCCACGTATAATTCGATGTATACTTTGATGTATGATCCCCTTGCAATTTGAGGAATAGATCAATTAGACCAGTATGATTCTCAACACTGCTTTTTTCAACGACGCCTCGTCATTCCGTCGCTGCATGATGACACATGGGTCTGGATAAACTAGTCAGAAATGCTCCCCCAAAACCCCGGGCTCCGCGCTTCGTGCTCCGCGGGGTTTGGGTGACAGTGCATCGCACTGAGGTCACACTGAGTCGCTCAATATGCGACGTGTCGCACACAAAAAAGTGCAATCCTCAAGCTACACTCCTTGCCTGGCGCTCGCTTGAAACCTAAACCCTAAACCTTTAGACTTAAGCCCTGACCAATTGTAAAGCTTGCCTTGTGCCCCCTGCCATCTAAACAGTGTGCGAACCCTAAGCCCTAACCCTCAAACCCTGAACCCTGAACGCTGACCGATTATAACGCTTGCCTCATGCCCCCTTCCTTCTGAACAGTGTGCAAACATCAAACCATAACCCTAAAACCCAAGACCCTGAACCCTGACCGATTATAAAGCTTGCCTCAAGCCCCCTTCCTTCTGAACAGTGTGCAAACATAAACCCTAACCCTAAAACCCAAGACCCTGAACCCTGACCGATTATAAAGCTTGCCTAATGCCTTCTTCCTTCTGCTCAGTGTGAGAACATCAAACAGTGTCAGCGTATACTACTAGGACACGAGTGCCTGATTGGCATCTGATTCAGATGCCAATCAGGCACTCGTATCCTAGTAGTATACGCTGACAATAATGCCTGGCCCGGGAGGAAAACGGGGGGGGTCGATCCTCCCCAGAAGGTCGCGGTGCATAGGCGGGGTGCGGGTCTGATCAGTACTAAGTTGCCCCTAATCGTAAGACCATAGCCGAAAGCTTGGCTGTGGATTAGTGGAACCTCTGGGTAATCTGTCTTCCTCCCGGGGCATGCATTATTGTCAGCGTATACTAATAGGACACGAGTGCCTGATTGGCATCTGATCAGATGCCAATCAGGCACTCGTGTCCTAGTAGTATACGCTGACAAACAGTAACCTCCAAACCCTAACCTCCAAACCCTAAACCCTGCCCAGTGTGAGCACATCAACCATGAGAGGGAAAGACCCCTTCAACAGCCGGAGGACTAGCTGGTCAACGAGCACACCAGGATTCTGGTGACCTCCTCAAATGGGCGTTTCGAGAGAGAGAGGATATTGTTACATACTCCTACATACTCAGCAAAAATCCTTGCCTAGACTGGACAGCACCGGGGCAGCTGGACCATTTTATAACTGTGAGGGTTTAGGCAACATGCACCTCAGAACCTGGTCCAGGACGTAAACTCCAAAAAGCGAATGAAAAAGCTTGAAAGAGAGCTTTGACGAAAAAACACAGCAAACTACAAAAACAAAGTTCAAGCACTTGGCCCCAATCGAAGTGCTGTACGCATTAGGGTGGAGACTCCCAGTGCTGAGGCACATACTGTGTCATGTTGGACAAAGTTTGGTGGTTTCATTCTCCTCAGGAGCACCTCCAGGGCCTTGGACGGAGGACGCACTGGTTACCGAGCACACCAGGATTCGGGAGACCTCCTCCAATGGGCGGTTCAAGCAAGGTTGCACACTTGGCCCCAATCCTACCAAGTCCTGTATGCATTAGGGTGGAGAGCAGGGTACTTCAGGAGAACCCCCAGCTTTGCTGCCTGATTCGCAACCAATTGTGTAGCCTGCGTCCTGCGACGCTACAGACTCCTCATTCTGGTCAACGGACCCCCCTCCCCACGTTGCTTCTGGACATCCGAATGACTAGAAATGATGTGAAGTACAAGGAGTTGTTTTAAGGGGGCGCCTAGACAGTAATTATGGTCACTGGGTGGTTCTTAATCGCCTGAGGAACGCCTAATGACAACGTAATGTTGTTGTATCCCCAGGGAAAGAACACATCGTGGTACATATCTTATATGCCGGCCTCGGAAGGACACACTACAGCCTTCTTACACGTTTGTGTGTAATTGTCCCTTTCTTAACATCCTTCTGTCTTGTTTTCGATGATAGGAATGCTTAGATTTGAATTGTTTGTGATGATGTTGATGATGATGACATTTTTCCTCTTACTCATGTTACTGCCTAAAAGTGTGAGCAGCCAAAGTTTTGGCTGGGGCCACGTACCCAAGTTCAAGTTCAGTTTTTTCTGCTACCAAGTCATCTAAGCCATGTGGTGTATCGGTAGTGATTCTATGCGAATCATACTTGGGCTAGAATGCTTTGCCTTGAATCGTTTACCGGTATTACACTGCCAAAAAAGGCTAGCAGCCTAATTGCTGCGTGGAGCCATGTGTATATTGGAAGGGCAGGGTGATGATTTCTTCCTCGAATCCTCGATTTCAGTGTTTTCTTAGTTTTTATTAATTGTTACATCTTGTGATATTTAAGCTGAAATTGAAACCTGCAGCTATTGAAAACCCATTAGCAAACCATGTATATATTGGTAGGATAGGGCAAGTAGCCAAATTGCTGGCTGGAGCCATGTAACCAAGTTCGAGTTCAAGTACCAGTTTTGTTTGAATTGTTTATACATGATATTTTTATACTGCCGGACACGTCAAGCAGGCAAATTTCTGGATGGAGCCATGTAACCTAGTTTGAGTTCAAGTACCAGTTTTATTTAAATTGTTTATACATGATATATTGATACTACCGGACACGTCAAGCAGATCAATTTCTGGATGGAGCCATGTAACCTAGTTTGAGTTCAAGTACCAGTTTTATTTAAATTGTTTATACATGATATATTGATACTACCGGACACGTCAAGCAGATAAATTTCTGGATGGAGCCATGTAACCGAGTTTGAGTTCAAGTACCAGTTTTATTTAAATTGTTTATATATTATATATTGATACTACCGGCCACGTCAAGCAGATAAATTTCTGGATGGAGCCATGTAACCTAGTTTGAGTTCAAGTACCACTTGTATTTAAAATGTTTATACATGATATATGGATACTGCCGGATACGTCAAGCAGACAATTTTCTGGATGGTGCCATGTAACCTAGTTTGAGTTCAAGTACCACTTTTATTTAAATTGTTTATATATTATATATTGATACTGCCAAACACGTCAAGCAGACAATTTTCTGGATGGAGCCATGTAACCGAGTTCAAGTTCAAGTACCAGTTTTATTTGAATTGCTTTTAATACATTCATACTGCCGAACAAGGCAAGCAGACAAATCTCTGGCTGGACCCATGTGAACAAGTTAAAGTTCAAGTTAGGATTGGTTAACAGTTTCTTCCGTGTCTCCGTTGCAGCCAACACAAAAAGGACGCTGCATACGTACTCCTTTCAACCTTCGTTCCTCTCTCCTAATTTTTGCTATGTTGGCTTCATCGGTTGACACCAACTGGCCCTAGCATACACCAGGCATGCTCAAACCTGCGGCGCGATCAGTCGGTCACCGTGAGCTACGAGGAGTCTTAACCAGGTTGCCAATCGGTTTAGAGATTTTCCCGGACCCACTGCCATTGGATGTCATTTTTAAAAGTTGTGAAAAGACTTTCAACTCAGGAGGTGGGTCTCCCGACACAAACCAGCGACCCAGAGGATTCAGTTCGAATGGCGTTGCCACTCCTACAAAAGAGGACTCAGTTCCTCTGAGAGGGTCAGAAGTCAGTGATAGTCTGGTAGAGTCTGTCACTGACTTTCAGTCACTGCTGTGCAGTTCAGCGCAGGGGGGAAGGCAAATGTTTCCAATTCGTCTCTAGGCAGCTCCTGGCAGCTCCCATATCGCTGTCTCCATGCCGAGGCAGCCCTAGCGTGACCAATATGTCAATCGTACCAACCCCACCACCTTCAGCTCTCTTAATTTGCACAATTGAGAATTCGCTGAAGTGCCTAGTTAAGATAACATAATTCGCGGAAGCCCCGCCCTCCAGCCTTGCTGACGTCATTAATGACGAACACAGAAAGCAGGGCTAGTATAGCGGTGCCCGGATCAGAAGTTAGGTGGAAGCGGGTGCACCCGCGGGTGGAAGCAGGGCGAGCCCAGTATAGCGAGCCCTAGCTAGCTCAGCTGGTGTTGAGGCGTGTTGAGGTCATTCACGAGGCCTCGCCGAAGCGGCAAGTCAAGAATCCACGCAACTCATAGCTTGCTTCCTGCTTGCATCGCATTGCTCCACCGTTCATCGACTTCGACATCGATTAGGCTTACTGTCCATCTTCCTCGCATCTTCCCGGCCCTGCGCTAACACATCACACTCTTTTTCTTCAAGTTCTTGCGCGTTGATCTCATCTACCAGGGCCAGAGAGTTCCTAATCGAGTGCTAGAAAATGTTAAACTTCTTGAAAAAGAAACCAGATGCCAAGGGTAGGTATCGAGAACATGCGACCCCCAAATCGCTGCTATCCCCCGAACCTCAGCCCACAGCAATCCTTCGCTCCTGCAGAGCAAATGCGGGAGTCGCAACGGGAAATCCGCAAAGGCACAAGAGGTAGGAGCTCTATCTGGCTGACTGTCTTGCATCAGTTGATGATTCCCAGGCATGCACTCACTCCCGTTCTCCTTCCCCCTGAGTAGAAATCGAGCGAGAAATATTTCAGATGAAGCGAGAGGAGCAGGTGAGAGGCCCGGGGAGTAGTTCACTCTTCCTGAGTGGATGATGAGATGGGGTGGGGCTCATCTGTATGGTGGGATGAGGTGGTGGTTCTTGCATTGATGAGGTGGTGTCCAAATTGGATCTGAGGGGGGCATGGGGATAAAAACGTAAGGGGAAGGTGTCGGATTAAGGAGTCAGGCATTGGGCATTGGGATGAAAAGGTGACATGGGGGATTTGGCATAGTGAGGGTGGCATGGCGTAAGGAGTGAGGCATTTGTGTGGATGGGGGGCAAGAGGATGAAAAGGTGGCTTGAGGGGCTAAGTGATGCCCAGGCGTGGAAGTCATACATAGAGATTTAGAGGAAGGGTGATACAAAGGCATGGGATAGGAAAATGTGCATGCGGCAATAAGGGACGCATGTGGATAAGAGGGAGGAGGGGTCGAGATTGGAGGCATGGGGTGGGAGAAAGGCAGGAAGATGAAACGTGATGGGGCGTATAGAAGGATGGACACTATTTCCGAATCGGGAGGTTTAGGGTTCAGGGGAGAGGTCAACACTGTTCCTTTTTTGGGCTACGCGTAGCAGCTTCTAGGCAGCTCCATTTCCCTGTCCTTGGGCCAAACCTGAAGCTAGCTGGTGCGTCTGAAAGCTGATATGACAGGTATTCCAATGCAGCAGTAAGCTAAGGGTTTGACCCAGTGGCTGGCTGTTGGGGCTGGGGGCTGGTGTTAGGCCCAGTAGCCCCTTTGGGTTTTTGGGGGCTGGGGTTATTGGGGCTGGGGTTAGACCCAGTAGCTATTGGAGCTTGGGGGAAGCTACCATGAGTAGCCCAGGAATGAAACAGTGCCGCATTGGCAGGCTATTGGAGCTGGGGGGAAGCTGCCATGAGTAGCCCAGGAATGAAACAGTGCCGCATTGGCAGGCTATTGGAGCTGGGGGGAAGCTGCCATGAGTAGCCCAGGAATGAAACAGTGCCGCATTGGCAGGCTATTGGAGCTGGGGGGAAGCTGCCATGAGTAGCCCAGGAATGAAACAGTGCCGCATTGGCAGGCTATTGGAGCTGGGGGGAAGCTGCCATGAGTAGCCCAGGAATAAAACAGTGCCGCATTGGCAGGCTATTGGAGCTGGGGGGAAGCTGCCATGAGTAGCCCAGGAATGAAACAGTGCCGCATTGGCAGGCTATTGGAGCTGGGGGGAAGCTGCCATGAGTAGCCCAGGAATGAAACAGTGCCGCATTGGCAGGCTATTGGAGCTGGGGGGAAGCTGCCATGAGTAGCCCAGAAATGAAACAGTGCCGCATTGGCAGGCTGTTGGAGCTGGGGGGAAGCTGCCATGAGTAGCCCAGAAATGAAACAGTGCCGCATTGGCAGGCTATTGGAGCTGGGGGGAAGCTGCCATGAGTAGCCCAGAAATGAAGCAGTGCAGAGCAATCCTCTGAATGGCAATCTCAACTCGGAAATAGTGCCCATCCTTCTATATCCCCCCCATAAATAGGTGAATGGACATGAAAGGGAGGTATGGGGTGTAAAGGAATGTGTGGAGATGAAGAGGGGGGGGGGGGGGGGGGGGGGGGGGGGGGCATGCGTTGATATCATGGGATGGCCAATACCACTGCTGCCTTCGTGTGATGCCTTGTAAGTTAGTTAGCTCTTGCTTCCCCTCCGTCCTCACCCTCCCCCACCCACCCACCCCTCCGCTGCTGGTCCTTCCCCTCCGCCCCCCCCCTGCTGCTCTTGCTTCCCCTCCGTCCTCGCCGTCCTCACC
Organism: Chlamydomonas sp. ICE-L; assembly: GCA_013435795.1. NCBI lineage: Eukaryota > Viridiplantae > Chlorophyta > Chlorophyceae > Chlamydomonadales > Chlamydomonadaceae > Chlamydomonas > Chlamydomonas sp. ICE-L. The sequence goes on from JACBWV010000364.1 coordinate 7,877,684, forward strand.
GTCCCCCTCCCCCCCCCCCCCTCCATTGCTGCTCTTGCTTCCCCTCCGTCCTCACCCTACCCCCCCCCCCCCCCCCCCCCTCCCCTGCTGCTCTTGCTTGCCCTCCGTCCTTCTATCTTGGCGACTGCAGAAGCTGATCCAGGAAATTAAGGTATGCCTTGGAGATTGGTTGTGCTCTGTTATACTATTGACCCAACCTGTGTGATTGCAATTGGTAAGATACTCAGGAGCGTGGTGCAGTAGTGTGTGTGTGTGGGAGGGTGAGTTTGTGGGTGGGTGGGTATGGGTGTGGGAGTTTGGGAGGTGGTCAGGTGTGTGAGAGAGAGTTTGCCTTGGAGATTGGAATACTGAATTTTATTATAATATTTTTGTCATTTTTAATTTAATTAAATTAAATTCAGGTATGCCTTGGAGATTGGAATACTGATGTGCATGGAACTGGGATTCTAACATATACTGTATTATTCTATTGTGTGTTTATTATTATTTATTATGGTTTTGTCATTTTTAATTTGTTGTTGTACATTCGTGAGCTAAGTGGCGCAGGAAAGTAAGGTATGCCTTGGGGACTGGGATTCTAACATATACTGTATTATTCTATTGTGTCTTCATTATTATTTTGTCATTTTTAATTTGTTTGGTTTTGTCATTTTTAATTTGTTTGGTCTTGTCATTTTTAATTTGTTGGTGTACATTCGTGAGCTAGCTTGAAAGATGTACTAAAGTACCATAGGGGCATTTGTGGCTATGGTGTTCTAGCAAAACGATGACATACAAGCATGCATGTTGTACAACACATAACAATGAATGACACGGTATTATCATGCTTTTATTTATGGTTATGCCCTCCTTATTTGGAGGATTTGGTAACTGACTAGTTCCTATTTTGATTGCGGCGCCAGATATTGCTTTCCCATGTCTTAATAATATGTCAATATGTAGATAATGTCAAGATGCAACACATAATATGTCAATATGAAGACAATATCAAGGTGTACGGATACAGATGAGATGAAGATGCAAAGCATAAGATATCAAGCTACAACACATAATAACAAGAGACATCACACAATATTCAGATACAGCACACAAGATCAAGATACAGCACATAAGTTTAGAAACAGCACACATATATATATATATATATATATATATATATATATATATATATATATATATATATATATATATATATATATATATTTGTATTCTTTGTTTGAAACCCGTTTGGTGTATTGTTTGTTAGAAGCCCCGTGATATCACGCTACCTAATGCCTGAATGGACTTTCACGCCCTGACTTTCACGTCTTCCTTTAAATCACGTTCACACACACACACACACACACACACACACAACAAACACGTGTACACTGAATCACAGGGCGCTGCAAAAATGGGCAACCAGCAGAGTGTGCGCATCCTAGCAAAGTCCTTGGTGCGCGTTAAAGGACAAGTGAGCAAGCTGCAAGCCAGTATAGCACAGCTGAAGGGCGTCGGGACTCAAATGACGGTGAGTGGATGTTGACTGAAGGGTGTCAAGTTGAGGGGAGATGATTCGATATGAAATGTTGAACGGTGTCGAGTTGAGTGGGAATTATGAGGCAAAATTGCAATGTATTAAATTGAATTAGTTTGAGAACAAGTGAGCAAGCTGCAAGCCAGTATAGCACAGTTGGAGGGTGTGGGACTCAAGTGACGGTGAGTGGATGTTGACTGAGAGGTGTTGATTTGATTAGATGGAATAGAAGGTTGTTGAACGATGTCGAGTTGAGTGGATATTATGAGGCAAAATTGCACTGTATTGAATTCAATGAGGTTGAGGACAAATAAGCAAGCTGCAAGCCAGTGTAGCACAGCTGAAGGGTGTCGGAACTCAAATGACGGTGAGTGGATATTGACTGAAGGGTGTCGAGTTGAGGACAGATGATTCGATGGACGAGAAGGTTGTTGAACGGTGCCGAGTTGAGTGGGAATTATGAGGCAAAATTAAAATGTATTGAACAGAATGAATTCGAGGACAAGTGAGCAAGCTGCAAGCCAACATAGCACAGCTGAAGGGCGACGGAACTCAAATGACGATGAGTGGGTGTTGGCTGAAGGTTGTTGAGTTGAGGGGAGATGATAAGATGGAATAAAAGGTTGTTGAAGGGTGTCGAGTTGAGGGAAGATGATTCGATGGAAAGACGTTTGTTGAATCGAGTGGAACTGAATTGAAGGGAGTTATGAAATACAATATATATAGCTGCATAGCCGGTACTGCCTCATCGGGCAGTACTTGAGCCAGTATTGTACTGCCTCAGCAGGCGATACTATAGCTGGTACTGCCTCATCGGGCAGTACGATAGCCGGTACCGCCCTATCACGCAGTCCTTCAGCCTGTACTGCCTCTTCGGGCAGTACTATAGCCGGAACTGCCTCATCAGGCAGTACTACAGCCGGTACCGCCCTATCACGCAGTACTGTCTTCCTTGGGAGTCCAATTGAGTGGAGACACTTTTTTTCCGACGACGCCAAACCATTCCGTTGCTGCATGGCGACACTTGGGTCTGGCTAAACTAGTCAGTACTGCCCCCCGACCCCCCGGGCTCCGCAAACCACCAAATACACCAAACCTAGACCTAAACCTTAACACACAAAACCCAAAGCCAAACTCACCATCCCCAAACCCAACCTACCAGACCCTAACCACTAACCACTAACCCCAAACCCAAAGCCTAACTCACTAACCCCAAACCCTAACCCCAATCCACACAACCCTGCTGTATTGCAGACTGCAGCAGCTACATCAACTCTGGCCAATGCAGTGGGATCTACCACCAAGACCATGCAAGCCATGAACCAGGCCACCAACCCTCAGAAGACGCACCAGCAAATGCAGGCATTTGCAAAAGAAAACGAGAAAATGAGTAAGTTATATGTAGGGAAAGGCAAGATGACATCATATGATATCATATGATGCCGGCATTCTGACTAGGCCAAAGTTACCATTTAAATTCAATATCATATGATGCAATTTGTATGATATCATATGATATCATACTCGCCTTAGGTCAACATCATATATTCATATGATATGCCAGTCCCTAGTTATATGTAGGGAGCGGCAGGGGGGGGGGGGGTAGCTGGGTAGCGCTACCTGCCGTGCTCGCATAGCTGGTTTCCAGCTATTAATGTTGGCAACTTGTCCTCAAAGTTGCTATTTGGTACCGATTTTGCATAGCTTTTCACAAGGAATCCGAATTTCGCATTCGCGAAGCGTGATTCCGTTCATACAGCAAGGTAACCTGGAGCCTGTCGCGACCTACCCTTTCTCATGGTAATATTTTCAATGGCTACATTTGGCTAAGTTAGCTCCAAGCTATTAGGGCTAACCCAGCTATTAGGACTATTAGTCTTACTTTTGGCCGCGGTTCGGGTAGTTATATGTCAGGTACAGGGTGGATATGGTACAGGATGGATATGGTACAGGGTGGATATTGTACAGGGTGGATATGGTACAGGGTGGATATGGTACAGGGTGGATATGGTACAGGGTGGATATGGTACAGGGTGGATATGGTACATGGTGGATATGGTACAAGGTGGATATGGTACAGGGTGGATATGGTACAGGGTGGATATGGTACAGGGTGGGTATGGTACAGGGTGGATATGGGGCGCATGCATGCCCCTAAGCACGAAGTTTCTGCTAACTCTCAGTGCTTTTCTTTTCAGCTACGAGTAGCAGCTTCTAAGCAGCTCCCCTGTCGAGCCATTCAACCCAACCTGGCGCAACCTATTGCACCTTGAAGCTGATACAATGAGCAGTTCAGAACTGCTGAAGTAGTTTGGTGTAGCCCAGTGGTTGGCTCAGGGAGCCGCCTAGAATCTGCTAAGAAAAGCCGATAAGAAATCAGCTGGCGTTACGAAACACCGACACATAGGCCAACTAAGGAAACCAAACAGACCTACCAACCAACCAACCAACCAACTGAGGAAACAAAAAAAGCCAACCAACTGAGGGAACCAACCAACCAGCCAACTGATAAAACCAAACCAAACAACCAACCAAGGGTACCAAGCCAACCAACCAAGGAAATCAACCAACCAGCCAACTGAGAGAACCAAACCAACCAACCAACCAAGGATACCAAACCAACCAACTGAAGAAACCAACCAACCAGCCAAATGAGGAAACCAAACTAACCAAGGATACCAAACCAACCAACTGAGGAAACCAACCAACCAAGGATACCAAACCAACCAACTGAGGAAACCAACAAACCAACCAACTGAGGAAACCAACCAACCAAGGATACCAAACCAACCAACTGAGGAAACCAACAAACCAAGGATACCTAACTAACCAACTGAGGAAACTAACCAACAAACCAACTGAGGAAACAAACAACCAAGGATACCAAACCAACCAACTGAGGAAACCAACCAACCAAGGATAACCAACCAACCAACTGAGGAAACCAACAAACCAACCAACTGAGGAAACCAACCAACTGAGGAAACCAACCAACCAAGGATACCAAACCAACCAACTGAGGAAACCAACAAACCAACCAACTGAGGAAACCAACCAACCAACCAACTGAGGAAACCAACCAACCAAGGATACCAAACCAACCAACTGAGGAAACCAACCAACCAACCAACCAACCAACTGAGGAAACCAAACACTGTCCCTTGACCATAAGCAGAGATGGCATCCAAAACCGAACACTGTTCCTGGACCCTTGGCAGATATGGGCTCTGAAACCAAACACTGGCATCAGAAACCAAACACTGCACCTTGACCCTTTGCAGATATGACATCCGAAACCAAACACTGGAATCTGAGACCAAACACTGCCCCTTGCCCCTTTGCAGATATGACAACCGAAATGATGGATGATGCGATGGATAACGCCTTTGACACAGAGGAGACAGAGGAAGAGACCGATACCCTTGTTAGCCAGGTGTGTTGGTGGGGTGGGGGTGGGGTGGGGGGGGGGGCTGGGGGGGGGGGGGGGGGGGGGTGCAATCCAATGCTTCTTTCTGGGCTGTGAGCACTAAGGATCTGAGTGTGTGGAGGGGGACCGATAACCTGATGAGCCAGGTGCGTTGGTGTGGGTGGGTGGGTGGGTGGGTGGGTTGGGTTGCAATCCAATTCTTCTTTCTGGGCTGTGAGCACTAAGGATCTGAGTGTGTAGAGGGGGACCGATAACCTGATGAGCCAGGTGCGTTGGTGTGGGTGGGTGGGTGGGGGGGTGGGGGGGGGGGGGGGGGGCCGATAACCTGGTTAGCCCCTCCCCCCTACCCCTATAACCAACCCTCTACCACTCCCTTCTACCCCTATCCCCAACCCTCTACCACTCCCCCCTATTCTTATCCCCGCCCCTCTACCACTCCCCCCTACCCCTATCACCAACCCTCTACCACTCCCTTCTACCCTTATCCCCAACCCTCTACCACTCCTTCCTACCCATATCCCCAACCCTCTACCATTCCCCCCTTCCCCTATCCCCAACCCTCTACCACTCCCCCCTACCCATATCACCAATCCTCTACCACTCCCCCCTACCCCTATCACCAACCCTCTACCACTTACCCTACCCCTATCACCAACCCTCATGCCCCTTTGGCCCCTCTTCCCATTCAGGTGTTGAATGAGATGGGTATCAACCCCGCAGCAAGTGCACCCGGAAACATACATATCCCCCCACATCCGAATGAGATACCCCTCCCCCTCCCCCTATCACTAACCCTCTACCATTCCCCCCTACCCCTACTACTCCCCCCTACCCCTATCGCCAACCACCATGCCCCTCTAGCCCCTTCCCTCATTCAGATATTGGATGTGATCGTTATCGACATTGCAGCAGGTTCTCTCAGAAACAAACATATCCCCCTGCGTCCGCCATCAGATACCCACCCACCCTGTCCCCCTATCACAAACCCTCATGCCCTTCCCTTTCCCCGTAAACAAGTCTTTAAACTGTCTAATCCGCTTAGTTGGCTCCCTGGTTTCCGTGGGTATCGCACGAGGGGGCTTCACATTAGAAGGCATTGAGCAGCCCAGGGTTGGCTGGAACAAGTGCTATGCAGCGTTACAAATTGACGGAGAGGTGTTCGCGAGGGAGCGACAGTTGGCAACCGAAGCGAGTTAGTTACAAGACCGTTGGCTGACGTGCCAGGCTTCGTCTCGGTCAGACAGTGGGTCAGTCGCACAGACGGACAAATGGGTAACCCAGGGGGCTCCAGCCCCCTTGAAGAGGGGGCTCCGCCAATAATGTGTAACAATCCAATCCAATCCAATCCAATGCAATCCCATCCCATCCCATCCCATCCCATCCCATCCCATCCAACCCCATCCAATCCAATCCCATCCAATCCAATCCACCCCAATCCACCCCAATCCAATCCAATCCAATCCAATCCAATCCAACCCAATCCAACCCAATCCAATCCAATCCAATCCAATCCAATCCAATCCAATCCAATCCTCCCCCCCCTTCAGATATTGGATGAGATTGGTATTGACATCGCAGCAAGTGCGCCCCAGGCAGGCAGAACACGCTTGGCTCAGCAGAAGCAGGAAGAAGCAGACTCGGTGGCTAATGATGAGAGGGAGATGGACGAGCTGAACGCAAGACTGGCTAATATCAAGTCGTAGACTGCATCTTCAAGGGGTGATCTCACGCTTGGCCCAGCAGCAGCAGGCAGACCACGCTTGGCTCAGCAGAAGCAGGCAGGAGCAGACTCGGCGGCTTTTGATGAGAAGGAGATGGACGAGCTGAACGCAAGACTGGCTAATATCAAGTCATAGAATGCCGCTGCGAGGGGTGATCAGTGGCTAGATGACGCCAGGGCTCCTAAGGCAGGCAAGCCATGTTTGGCCCAGCTGCAGCAGCAAGCAGAAGCAGAAGCAGACTCGGTGGCTAATGATGAAAAGGAGATGGATGCGCTGAATGCAAGACTGACTAATATCAAGTCATAGAATGCCGCTGCGAGGGGTGATCACAGTGGCCACGTAGAATTGTTGTACTTGTATATAAATTAATACATAAATACCGGTAGTGTGCCTTATTACGAGGTGTGAAGTTGAGGGTTCAGTGGCTGAAGATTAGAATGAGGAGGTGGACGAGCTGGCAGCAAGACTGGCAAGCATGATATTGTTGAATGCTCCTAGGAGGGGTGATCACAGTAGCCACATAGACTTAGTGTACTTGACAGGGTGGACGTCTCACGCTTGGCCCAGCAGCAGCAGACAATACATGTTTGGCCCAGCAGCTGCAGCAGCAGCAGGCAATACATGTTTGGCCCGGCAGCAGCAGCAGCAGCAGCAGGCAATACATGTTTGGCCCAGCAGCAGCAGCAGCAGCAGGCAAACTCAGTGGCTGATGATGAGAAGGAGGAGGTGGACGATCTGACAACAAGACTGGCAAATATCAAGTAATAGAATGCCACTGGGAGGGGCTGGTTGCAGTGGCCGCCTAAAATTGGTGTACTTGACAGGGTGGGCATCACACGCCTGGCCCAGCAGCAGGTAGACTCAGTGGCTGATGATGAGAAGGACGAGGTGGAGGAGCTGGCAGCGAGACTGGCAAATATGAAGTCAGATAATGCATCTGCGAGGGGTGATCACCCGCTTGGCCCAGCAGCAGCAGAAGCAGGCTCAGTGGCTGATGATGAGAAGGAGGTGGTGGACAAGCTGGCAGCGAGACTGGCAAATATCAAGTCATAGAATGCCACTGGGAGGGGCTGGTTGCAGTGGCCGCCTGAAATTTGTGTACTTGACAGGGTGGGCATCACACGCTTGGCCCAGCAGCAGCAGCAGCAGCAGCAGGCAGACTCAGTGGCTGATGATGAGAAGGAGGAGGTGGTGTCCAAGCTGGCAGCGAGACTGGCAAATATCAGGTCATACAATGAAGGTTGCCCAACCTATCGGCCTAAATCAGTGTACTTGTACAGGACATCAGTACCTAATTGCAATGGGAGCCCTTTGCTCCTCTCTTGCTGCTATACGGGTTGCCAATTAGGCTGAAAGGACTTGCCCAACCTTTCGGCTTAAATCAGTGTACTTGTATATGGCATCAGAACCTGTAGGTGCATTGGGAGCCTTTTGCACTTCTCTTGCTGCTATACGGGGGTAGCTAATAAGGCCGAAGGGAGTCGCCCAACCTCCAGTACTACTTGGTAATTGTAGACTATCACAAGGGGCTGGATTGGATTGTTACATGGGTTTTCATCCAACTCCGGGCTGCCCACTGTCTTCCAATTCCAAGTCCCCCCGTCCGATTCCCACATAAACCAGGGAGCATACAAGGTAGCCGATTAGGCTGAAGGGGCTTGCCGCAGATGTTCACTTCGTTTTTTTCTTTCACTGCCAGGAGCCAGGTGTTTCACTATTTTTTCCGAGTGACGCGTCACAAATTGAGCGTCTCGGTGCAACTTGAACATGAACTTGGTTACATAGCTTCAGCCAGCAATTTGGCCGCTCGCCGTCTTTGGCAGTAAAAAAGAAATCAGGAAAATGTAAACGCGAACAAAGTGCAAATTGCTTTCAGTGCAGCCGCAGTGCGACGAGCTGCCCCCCGAACCTCGCTAAGCGCGAAGCTTGGGAAGTTCAGGGAGGCATTTCTGACTAGTTTAGCTGGACACATGCGTCGCCATGCAGCGACTGAATGGCGACGTGTCCCACACAAAAACAGCGCCGTTCACTGTCAGGAGCTAGGTGGTTGTGGGAATTCTCTCCCAAGGCTTTGAGAGTGTGTGTTTTGACAGTCTAGCCAGTTAATGCAGAGCCAAATCAAGGTACTACAAAGCAAAGCGTTTCGCGAACGCTTTTTTGCCCCCACTGGGCGTTTCACGCAGTTTTTTCAATCATCTGTGTGCGCAGCATGCAGTTTTTGCACTTCAAAGCGCAGATCAATTTGACGTTTGTGCGCTTTAATCGCTGACCAATTTGACCAGGTGTAGCAAGATAAATACGGTACGTTGAGAATAAGGTAAAATCACATACAGCTAAATCCAGGCTAAATGTGATTAAATATGGTAAACATTTAGCTATCGTATTGTAGCTGCACATGGTAATACAACATGGTAACGCATTCATAATCAACAGACAAATGTATGCAGGAATGTATGTACGTTGTTAGTCCATGCATAGTCTGTAGTATTAGTATAAAAGAATTTCCCAACCTCGAATAATCAAGATAACTCAGACAGGCCGGTAGACTGCTTGCCTATTGGTTGTGGGTACTGCTAAAAGGCACAAGATATGAGGATATCGTTTCGGGCTCGCCGGCAAATGGCATATTTTCTCGAGAAAGAATCTGAGAAACGAGTTCTTAATTTCCGGAGTCCCAAGCAGTCTACCTGAAGGCGGATACGATATACCATGCGACCAAAACAAACCGAGTTACCTGCCTTGGTCTGCAAACACCGATTCAATGAGCGCATTGTTAATATTCAATGTCGTGAAAGTAAATGAAGATGAAGACGAATTCGAAGCAGAAACTATGAGTGATACACGAGTTTACAGCCAGGTCGGACAAATGCCATACCGTATGCGTAAGTGTTTGCGAAAAATAGGTTTGGCAGGAAATCCCCCCAAAACCCGAAATCATTTTTCGGTACATTAGTTAGCGTTTTTCAAAACTAGGGCGCTCCATAAATTGGCTCCAGTTACATATTTGGCGGAATCCTTTTAATTTGTTTTCTTTCCCGTTCAATCCAGATTCAAGTTGGGCTGATGAGGAGACACTGGGCAGCCCAGGGGTGCCTGGAAAACATGTAAGAATCAAATGCAGAGTGTGGTATTCTGCCCGCAAACAGTAGTAGTGTGTTCATGCCAACCATGTTTATTCTGTCCCCATACAGCCAGCAGCCCGAAGCCTGATTGACAATGTAATCAAACCAAGACAGATATGCTAAACCTAGACAAGTCTTTAAACTGTCCAATCATTTTTGTGCGCTCCCTAGTTTCCACATTTTTTTAAAGTTGTGAAAGGACTTTCAACCCAGGAGGTGGGTCTCCCGACACAAACCAGCGACACGGAGCATTCAGTTCAAATGGTACAGGGGGGCCCCGAGTTGGAAGACGGTGAGCAGCCCCGAGTTGGCTGGAAAGCCATGTAGCAATCCAATACTAGACCTGGAACTCTGCCATCCACTACCCACTACCCCTTACCACCACCGTAGTGGGTGGTGGGTAGTGGGTTAGTGGTTAGTGGGCAACAATCGAATACTAGACCTGGAACTCCGCCATCGTCGTCAACATTCTGCCATGATGGCTACCTCATGTAAAAGGCAACGTCAAGTAGCATGGGGAGCAGGGCTAGATCTCAATACCGCTACGCCCAAACTGCAAAATACATTTTATTACGCAGAACAATACACGGTGAGCAGTGCATCGCGAGCCTAGCAAATATGAGAGGTTCCTGATTTAATCTAATCTGTAGCTAATCTAAACCCCTACATTCCCCCAGTTAAATTAAGATTGCAACCACAGGGGGACAGAGTTGTGGCCTGCCTCCATTCTATGTTACCACTTTTAATGCGATGCCCTCAGCCCCTCCCCTCTGCTCTCTCTAAACTAAATGAAAGCTCTATAGCCCCTTTCAGTGATGTACATTGGTCTAGTGGTATTCCAAATTGCTTGAGGACGAAGAGTCGGGGGTTCGATTCCCCCTACGGTCGCTCTTAGCGTTGCAGGTCGTTGTCAACCGCGATGGTAGCAAGTAGAGTTGAGGTAGAAGACCGCTCTCTACCCGCGTACGACGAGTTCCCTTAACACCACGCCCCACCAGGCGTTATCATTACCTTTGAAAGCTCTATAGCACCATCAAAACCATCTTCCCTCTCCGCCTTCTCCTCACACACATCCCACCCCACCTTACCATCCCACCCCCCTCCTTGCACAGACCAAAAGCCAACTAGCGGTACAGGGAAGTTCTACTGCCCCAGTGGAGCAACATATGGGGGGTTGCCTAGGACAATATCAGCAGCACCTTGCCATGCATCGCATCAAGCCTCCCGGTGAACTGTTTCTCAAAGCTGCTTTTACCCAAAGCCGTCCTGCCCAACAGCACCATGTCGTGCACCATGCACCTCATCAAGCCTTCGGGTGAACTGTTTGTGAAGTCTGCTGTTGCAGGTTACACAAAGCTGTCCTGCCCAACAGCACCATGTCGTGCACCATGCACCTCATCAAGCCTCCGGGTGAACTGTTTCTGAAGGCTGCTGTTGCAGGTTACCCAAAGCTGTCCTGCCCAACAGCACCATGTCGTGCACCATGCACCTTACTAAGCCTCCAGGTGAACTGTTTGTGAAGGCTGCTGTTGCAGGTTACACAAAGCTGTCCTGCCCAACAGCACCATGTCGTGCACCATGCACCTCATCAAGCCTCCTGGTGAACTGTTTGTGAAGGCTGCTGTTGCAGGTTACACAAAGCTGTCCTGCCCAACAGCACCATGTCGTGCACCATGCACTTCATTAAGCCTCTAAGTGCACCATGTAGGAAGACAGCTGTTGCAGGTTGCCAAAGCCGTCCAGCTGAACAGCTGCAGGTGGCTTGCGCAGAACCGAGAGCATTCCAGTGTTGGCGTCATACGTCCAGCCCAAAGCTTGGCAGGCTGCGGTGGGATCAGGTGTGTGCGTGTGTGGGTGTGGCTGGGTTATTGAGGGGCAATGGTTTGCGCCATGTGAGGGTGGGTGGGTTATGTGAGGGTGGGTTGGTTGGTTGGGTTATTGTGGGGCAATGGTTTGCGCCCTACTACCAAAACAAAGCTTGGCAGGCTGCGGTGGGATCTGGTGTGAACATGTGTGGGTGTGGCTGAGTGAGGGTGGGTTATTGAGGGGCAATGGTTTGCGCCATACTACCTACCCAAAGCTTTGCAGGCTGCACTGGGATCAGGTGTGTGCGAGTGTGGGTGTGGCTGAGTGAGGGTGGGTTATTGAGGGGTAATGGTTTGCGCCATATTACCCACTCAACGCTTGTCAGCCTGTGGTGGGATCAGGTGTGTGCGTGTGTGGGTGTGGCTGGGTTATTGAGGGGCAATGGTTTGCGCCATGTGAGGGTGGGTGGGTTATGTGAGGGTGGGTTGGTTGGTTGGGTTATTGTGGGGCAATGGTTTGCGCCCTACTACCAAAACAAAGCTTGGCAGGCTGCGGTGGGATCAGGTGTGAACATGTGTGGGTGTGGCTGAGTGAGGGTGGGTTATTGAGGGGCAATGGTTTGCGCCATACTACCTACCCAAAGCTTGGCAGGCTGCACTGGGATCAGGTGTGTGCGAGTGTGGGTGTGGCTGAGTGAGGGAGGGTTATTGAGGGGTAATGGTTTGCGCCATATTACCCACTCAACGCTTGTCAGCCTGTGGTGGGATCAGGTGGGTGCACAGGTGGTTGGGTTATTGAGGGGCAATGGTTTGCGCCATACTACCCACCCAAAGCTTGTCAGGCTGCACTGGGATCAGGTGTGTGCGAGTGTGGGTGTGGCTGAGTGAGGGTTAATGAGGGGCAGTGGTTAGCACCATACTACAAAAAAAGCTTGTCAGGCTGCACTGGGATCAGGTGTGTATGTGTGTGGGTGTGGCTGAGTGAGGGTGGGTTATAGAGGGGCTATGGTTTGCGCTATATTACCAACCCTAAGCTTGGCAGGCTGCAATGGTACCCGGGGTGCAGGTGTGTGGGTGTGGCTGAGTGAGGGTGGGAGTGAGGGGCAGTGGTTTGCGCCATATTACCAACCCTAAGCTTGGCAGGCTGCAATGGTACCCGGGGTGCAGGTGTGTGGGTGTGGCTGAGTGAGGGTGGGTTATTGAGGGGCAGTGGTTTGCGCCATATTACCAACCCTAAGCTTGGCAGGCTGCAATGGTACCCGGGGTGCAGGTGTGTGGGTGTGGCTGAGTGAGTGTGGAAGTAAGGGACCACGATTCACACCATACTACCTAACACAGCGCTTGGTAGGCTGCAATGGTGCAAGGTGTGTAGGTGTGGCTGAGTGAGGGCGAGAGTGAGGGACATTGTTTGAAGCTGAAAAACCAATCCAATGTTTGGCAGGCTGTGATGGGATCAGGTGGGCAGGTGCGTGGGTGTGAGGCTGAGTGAGTGTGGGAGTGAGGGATCACCATTTACACCATACCACCTAACACAGCGCTTGGTAGGCTGCAATGGTGCAAGGTGTGAAGTTGTGGCTGAGTGAGTGTGGGAGTGAGGGACAATGTTTGAAGCCAAACAACCAATCCAACACTTGGCAGGATGTGACGGTACGAGGGGTGTAGGTGTGTGGGTTTGAGGCTGAGTGAGGGTGGGAGTGAGGGACCATGGTTGAAGCCATAATCCCAACCCTACGCTTGGCAGGCTGTGGTGGTACGATGGGTGCAGGTGCGTGGGTGTGAGGCTGAGTGAGGGTGGGAGTAAGGGACCACGATTTACACCATACTTTCCACCCAACGCTTAGCAGGCTGTGATGGTGCAAGGTGTGCAGGTGCGTGGGTGTGAGGCTGAGTGAGTGTGGGAGTGAGGGACCATGGTTTGCACCATATTACCTAACCCAGCGCTTGGCAGGCTGCATTAGTGCAAGGTGTGCAGGTGCGTGGGTGTGAGGCTGAGTGAGGGTGGGAGTGAGGTACCATGGTTTTCACCATATTACCTAAATAGCGCTTGGCAGGCTGCAATAGTGCAAGGTGTGCAGGTGCGTGGGTGTGAGGCTGAGTGAGGGTGGGAGTGAGGGATCACGATTTACACCATAGTACCTAAATGGCGCTTGGCAGGCTGCAATAGTGCAAGGTGTGCAGGTGCGTGGGTGTGAGGCTGAGTGAGGGTGGGAGTGAGGGATCACGATTTACACCATAGTACCTAAATAGCGCTTGGCAGGCTGCAATAGTGCAAGGTGTGCAGGTGCGTGGGTGTGAGGCTGAGTGAGGGTGGGAATGAGGGATCACGATTTACACCATACTACCTAAATAGCGCTTGGTAGGCTGCAATGGTACAAGGCGTGAAGGTGTGTGAATGTGTGGCCTAGTGAGGGTGGGAGTGGGGGACAACGGATTTTTCTATTTTGCCGTTACTGCGGAAGATGCCGCGCAGCCTTAAGAGGCTGGAGCCATGCATCCAAGTTCAAATTTCAGTTCAAAGCATCTACTCAACACACCAGAGCATCAGCCTCTGTGAGACAACGAGCAATGTATTTACGTTCAAATTCAAATTCAAGTTCAAGATCAAAGCATCTACTTACAAGCCAGAGCATCAGTCTCTGTGAGACCACAAGCCATGCAACCAAGTTCAAATTCAAATTTAAGTTCAAAGCATCTACTTACACGCCAGAGCCTCAGCCTCTGTGAGATTCAATCCATGTATTCAAGTTTATGTTCAAATATTGAATAACAGGCCACTTATCAGAGTTCAAGATGAAAGCTTCTACTTCCAAGCCAGAGCCTCAGCCTCTGTGAGGCCACAAGCCATGTTTCGAAGTTCAAAGTTCAAATTCAAATTTAAGCTCTAGCTCAAAGCATGTACTTACAAGCCATGTATCCAAGTTCAAGTTCAAGTTCAAAGTATCTACTTACACGCGAGAGCATCAGCCTTTGTGAGACAACAAGCAATGTATTTACGTTCAAATTCAAATTCAAGATCAAAGCATCTACTTACAAGCCAGAGCCTCAGCCACTGTGAGACCAAAAGCAATGTATCCAAGTTCAAATTCAAGTTAAAAATCAAAGCATCTACTTACAAGCTAGAGCCTCAGATTCTGTGAGGCCGCAAATAGATGACACCTTGGATGGGCTGACAGTGGAGTAGGAAATGCCGATCAGATCCACAAGTTCAGACCTGAATAGGTGTGAGGTGAGGCAAGGTGAGATTTAGACTGGCGTGACTGCAGCGTGAGACTTAGGGGGCGTGAAGGTAAGATGCAGGAGCTTGACGATGCAGGAGCTTGACGATGCAGGAGCTTGAATATGAGATCTAGTTAATTATAGAAAGCCCCCCCCCCCCCCCCCCCCCCCCCACACACACACACCACACACACCACCACCACTATCCCCACCCACCCTCACCACCACCAACCAAAGATTCGAGAACCTGTTACCTGGACTTTAATGTGATCGCCTCGATAACAGGCTGGAGGGCAGGGCTCCACTGGTGTGCCTGCAGAGCTTGCCACATACCAGCGTAGTGCCTGTTCCAGCAGAACTGTAGCAGCTTGAACACAGCCTCCAGTTCTAGGTTGTTCTGCATTTAAAGTGATAAGTGACGTTTGACCTTTCAATGGGATCAGTCATGTACAGGGATGCTTGTAAAAATGTGTACAATGTGGGATCCAGGCTAAGGAGAGCCCAGTTGCTTTTCCAGTGTAAAAGAGGAGGCATGAATCAATACAGGCCCACATGGGGCAAGCAACAACAGCTCCAGATAGCGTCTGCTGCAATCTGCGACAATTCCAAGACAGATGCCTGATAGAGAGGGGGGCAAGGAGGGAAAGGTTTTCTGCACTACTCTGATCACCTTCAGCCAATTCAATCTCGGCTGCATTCGATGGCAGTTAATAACACCGGCAAGGTATCTACTGAATCATGTGCATCAAGTTGCATCGAGGAAGCAGGAGGATGGCGCTAATGCAATCGGAACTCGCAACACCCGATTTCGGATCTGTCGAGTGAAAATAGTTTGTCGACCGGTGTTTAGGGACATGTTGCATCCATCATCCCCCTTTAGTCTAAAATGCAATTACCTCCTTTGCACTCTGAGGAATCCGCTTCCAGAGAAAACGGGCATCGGCACTGTGAGGGGGGAGAATCAGTAGGGTTGGAAGCTTTAGTGCCTAACTGAACAATTTGAACCTCTGCGTTCTTCGAACCTGCAGAGAAAGCTTGCCAAAGGCTGAAATATATTCAAGCGCAGTTAGATCTGAAGCATCTGCATTCTCGATGCGACTTACTACGTCTTGTTATGGATGTGACCCAGCAGGTGGAGCGCATGGGGCCACTGGGAGAGCACATTTGGGTTCTGAGACTGCGATGATAGATGGATGACGAATGTGTATAAGCATACAGATAGCAAGGTTTGACAAAAGCTAGGGGAAAGAAGCTGAAAGAGGCAACCTAGCCCGTATGTCAATGTCTTGGCTTACTTCTAACTCCAAAGCGTCCATAATCTTGGCAATTAGCTCGAAGTGGCTTTC
Organism: Chlamydomonas sp. ICE-L; assembly: GCA_013435795.1. Classification (NCBI taxonomy): domain Eukaryota; kingdom Viridiplantae; phylum Chlorophyta; class Chlorophyceae; order Chlamydomonadales; family Chlamydomonadaceae; genus Chlamydomonas; species Chlamydomonas sp. ICE-L. Next base: position 7,893,837 of record JACBWV010000364.1, read on the forward strand.
CTTCACTGCAGCAGAGACTGCTTCGCGGACAGCGTCTGCCATGGTGTTAATTTGCGTTTTTACGAAGGTGGGCACTTCAAGATCAATCCAGTCACGAAGTTGCGGGCAGTGAGGGAGTAAAGGCCGGAGACAGATAACACTAGGAAGACAGCAGGACAGGCGCCAGCAAGCGATAAGAGCAGGAGTAGCAGGAGGGGGTTAAGTTGGCTATCGTTACAGTGAACTAAATTGAGCGAGAGGGGAGGGGGTAGCGTATGGAGGGCCGGGGAGGGAAAATATTCCGCCCTGCGCACTGGCCAGTTGGCACAAAAATGTTGGACATGGCTGTACAGCTGGTCGGAAGTGAGTGAGTGACAGAGGCGGGTGGTGCCTCGATTCTGTGCTATTCTATAATCTCGCAATATCCACCAGCGTCAATTGTAACACAGTCCTTTGCTAGGCAGCGAGTTTTCACAATTTGACTGAAATGCTGCTTTCAAAGGGATCTTCCTCATCCACGCTGTCGCGGAATCCCCAACGTTCATCGCGACAATTCTCCCACTTAGAGCAACTGCTCAGGCGTAGCAATGGACAGGTAACAATATTCACCAAGCACTGGCGCGTGTCGCATGCATCCAAGAATTTTCCTCCAACACAATTCGACCGCAATTTGCACCAGGTTGCGGGCGTAAAGACCTCATCATCTAATCGCGATGAAGTGACGCCACTAGAGGGTGCCGCGGGGGAAGCTTCCAAGCCACAATTGATTACGAAGCTAGTTAGGGAGCCAAACAAGATTAAGCGCAGGGGCCTGATGATGGCAGGTGCTGCAGCCATGTTCGGATGCGCATGCTGCGCGGATGTATTGTCGTCGGCGAAAGCCAACGAGTGGGGTTACGGTGAGTGGAACAACTTCGACAGGTCTTCGAAGATAAGATAATCGTAGCTCGGTGCAGGTTCGGTGGTTGGCTCTTGTTAGGTATTCAACCCTCCCTGGCTTGTCGGAACTATGGTGGGGATTTGGTGTTGACCTCAGAGTCTGAGATGCATCGGTGGGGCAGAATCTACCATGGCAGTGAAACCCTACTACACTAGCCCACATCCACCATGCAAGGTCAAGTGGTCAGATTAGGACACACACATCACACGGTGCATGACTTAGGGACTAGGTCAGGGCACACACATGATACCATGTGTGTGATTAGGGCTAGGTAGTGCATGCGAGTCACTTTCGTGGTTGTTGGTAGAATACCAGGGTACACACATAATGACACGCAGTGCATTTGCACGACTTCAAGGTGTGGTGTGTGCACAATATCCTGATCTAGGTAAAGGCGCACAATTCACACCATCAGTGGTATGCAGACTAGGTGAGGGCGTACACCATAGCTTTTATTTTCGGCTACCAGCAGCAGCTTCCATGCAGCTCCCCTGACTGACTATTTTGCCAAACCTATCTTAACCTAGTGCACGTTGAAGCTGACACAATCAGCTGTCCAGAACTGCTGACACATTTGGGTGTAGCATAGCAGCTGGCGCAGGGAGCTGCCTTGAAGCTTCTAAAAAGAAAAAAAGAAAAGCTCTGGCGTACACAATGACACCATGAGTGGTATCAGGAGCCAGGTTGGGGCATACACATCACTTCTTGAGAGGTATGCGAACTAGGTTAGGGCGTACATATCACACAAGAGTGGTAGAGAAACTAGGTTAGGGCATACACAGCAGATCATCGGCGGTCAGCGAACTAGGTCAAGGCATACAAATCATCCCTTGTCATGCAAACACCACTATTTCTTTCAGGGTCTACGTATAGCAGCTTCTTGGCAGCTCCTTTCACCTGTCCTTGGGCCACAACTGGAGCTAGCATGTGTGTCTCAAAGCTAACACGACAGGTATTCCAACGCAGCTGCAAGCATTGGGTTTGACCCAGTGGCTGGCTATAAAAGCTGGGGGGAAGCTGCTATGAGTAGCCCAAAAATGAACTAGTGCTTGTCGCCCTTAACGTCAACACTGTCATGCGTGGCAGGTGGAGAGGCCCCCGCTTTCTGGCCTGGTGTGTGCACCACTGGAGGGGGGCAATGAACCGTTAATGTCTCACTAGCACCCAACATCTCCATGGCGTGCCCCTGTTAGAAATGATTATGAATGATGATTATTCCATGCATGGCAGGTGGAGAGGCCCCCGCTTTCTGGCTTGGTGTGTGCACCACTGGAGGGGGGCAATTAACCGTTAATGTCTCACTAGCACCCAACATCTCCATGGCGTGCCCCTGTAAGAAATGATTATGAATGCTTATTATTTCATGCATGACAGGTGGAGAGGCCCCCGCTTCCTGGCCTGGAGTGTGCACCACTGGAGGGCGGCAATCACCCATTAATGTCACACTAGCACCTAAGATCAAGTCGGCACAGGGGAAGACCAAATACCCAGTGACACCGATAAAATTCAACTACGGGCGGCGTGAGAAGGTGGAGGTCTTAAACACTGGGCACGGCACAATGCAGGTGAGATGCTGTTCATAGTGGCGGTGGTGGCTGCTGGGGTGGTGGTGGTGGTGGCTGTAGCTGTTGTTGAAGTTGTCGTGGCTCTGTTGTTTAGTGGTGGTGGTGGTGGTGGCTGTAGCTGTTGTTGAAGTTGTCGTGGCTCTGTTGTTTAGTGGTGGTGGTGGTGGTGGTGGCTGTAGCTGTTGTTGAAGTTGTTGTGGCTCTGTTGTTTAGTGGTGGTGGTGGTGGTGGCTGTAGCTGTTGTTGAAGTTGTTGTGGCTCTGTTGTTTAGTTGTGGTGGTGGTGGCTGTAGCTGTTGTTGAAGTTGTTGTGGCTCTGTTGTTTAGTGGTGGTGGTGGTGGTGGCTGTAGTTGTTTGTGGCTCTGTTGTTTAGTGCTGCTGCTGCTGCTGCTGCTCCTGCTGGCTGCTGAGGTGGTGGTGGTGGCTGTAGCTGTTGTGGCTCTGTTGTTTTTTGGTGCTGTTGGTGGTTATGTGGTCATTGGGCATGGGACTAGAGGGTGAGGAATGATATAAATGCATGACCCATGTTTAAGTTGTTTTTGTTACTGGGGGGAACCAGGACAAGGGACTCAACAAGTTGTTGGTCCCTCAACCATGGAAGTGTAATAGAGGTTAAGGTCTTTAACTTGAACTTGAACTTGAACTTGGTTACATGGCTCCAGCCAGCAATTTGGCTGCTCGCTGTTTTCAGCAGCAAAATACATTACCAGGAAAAATGTGAATGTTAACAAAAACAATCAAAATGGAAAAGGTCAGCACAGGGTACAATATGGAACAGGTGAGAACACATGGTTTGCTGTTGACAATCCAGCGCTTTTTTGATTTGGGTGGAGCGCAAAGCAAATTCACACAAACAACATATGGTAATTTAGCTGACAAATTGGAAATCGATTTTTCAAAAATGGTCGGTAGGTCGCAATTCGGACCTTATATTGGGCTCGGAATTCTGATCAGTCTGGAAGAATTGTCGTGAATATTGTCTGGAAATGGAGGTACAAAGTGCGACCTAAGTCTATCAATTCCAAATCATCTGCTCAATTGCTATAACCCTACGGATTTGGAGGATAATCCTGGAGAATCGTCTGTCACAAGTTCAACGCTTTACCAAGTTCATTGCTGTACCATATTGATTTATTATTGTGTTATAATTTGTTTTTCAAAACTCAGCAAATCTTTGCAAGAAGTTGAAGTTAACATCCATAGACCATCGCTTTGCCAAGTCCAACTTTAAGAACACGACCCCAATAATCTGCTGCAGGTTAATTTCAAGGCAGGTAACTCTGCCTACGTGCCCCCCCGCTTCATCCCATCTGATGAGGTGTCTGCCTACCCTGGGGATAGCGAACAAAACGCCGGGCCTTGCCTCTGTCCCTCCAAACCCATGGACCTAGAACTCATCCAGTACCACTTCCACACGCCTAGCGAGCACTACTTAGATGGTGAACAGACCATCATGGAGGCACACCTAGTCCACCGGAACCGCTACACCGGCGGACTAGCGGTCATAGCTGTCCTCATCCGGTCAGGGGGAAGCACCCCCAATCCATGCCTCCAGCTAGGGTTGGATTTTGGGCCAGAGGAGAGTGGGAGACGTGTACCGGCAAGGCGGGCCGCAAATCCCTATCTCCTGCTACCTGCCAAGAACGCAGACCGAGTGCAACCGTATGTGCACTACCAGGGCTCGCTCACGACGCCGCCGTGCAGTGAGAGCGTGGACTGGTTTGTGATGACTAACACCATCAAGGCGACGGACAAGCAGGTCATTGACTTCATGCGCTACTCAGGAGGCGGCTTTGGCTACAAGCAGAACAGCCGGCCAGTGCAGGAAATGAACGCGCGCATGGTGGAGTATTTTGAGTATGATATTTGAGAGAGTGCAGTGAGAGCGTGGACTGGTGCGTGATGACCAACACCATCAAGGCTACGGACAAGTAGGTCATTGACTTTAGGCGCTACTCAGGAGGCAGCTTTGGCTACAAGCAAAACAGCCGGCCGGGTTAGGACATGAACGGGCGCATGGTGGAGTACTTTGAGTATGATATCTGAGAGAGTGCAGTGAGATTGTGGACTGGTTCGTGATGACCTAACACCACCCATAAATGTTACGCCTGATGGTCAGGCGTGAGGTATAGGGTGCCAGCACGTTCGCTTGCGCTGGGGCCAACCACCAGTACAATGAGTGTATTTGAGAGAGTGCATGGGAGTCTGCAATGGGGGAAGCAAGAACAGCCATCGCCCTGATAGTCAGGGAATTGGTGGAGGAGTTGAAGTATGATGATGATTATTCCATTTTTCCTGGGGCCCTGCTGGACTACTAATGTGCCCGCGGCTTGACAGAGTCAGGTAGGACTTTTGACGTATGATACTGATGATTAATATATCGTTGTAGCAGGACTGTTGCTTGTTGCTTAGCTTCTAGGCAGCTCCTTGAGCCGGCTACTGAGCTGCAACCAAATACTTCAGCAGTTCTGGACAGCAGATTATGTCAGCTTCAAGGTGGATTGGGTTGTGTTAGGCTTGGTTGAATAGCCAGTCAGTGGAGCTGCCTAGAAGCTGTTGCTCGTAGCTGAAAATAAAAGCTATGGATATCATACAGTAGCATACCATGCATAATGATACAATACAGTTTTATATCATGCAGTGAGATACCATACAGTGTGATATCATACAGTAGTTAACCATGCATAATGATACAATACAGTTTTATATCATGCAGTGTGATACCATACAGTAGTATACTATGCATAATGATACAATGCAGTTTTATATCATGCAGTGTGATACCATACAGTGTGATATCATACAGTAGTATACCATGCAGAATGATGCAATACAGTTTTCTATCATGCAGTGTGATACCATATAGTAGTATACCATGCGGTGGTATACCATGCAGAATGATACAAAATAGTTTTCTATCATGCAGTGTGATACCATACAGTGTGACACCTTAGAAGGGTGGCCCCAGTGCCGGACTGACCAGTTAAGTGCCACAGGCACACAGTACTAATATATCACTAATTACTCACTAATTTATTGCATCAAAATTGCCATTTGTGGTTTTACCTTATCGTTGAGGATGCAGAGTGGCTATGATACATATGAATTACCGGTATGCTGGCAGTTGAATGGCAGGTCACTTAATGCACACTATACTTGTAGCAGCCTAGCAGATTGAGCTAGTAAAATTCCATTGGCTGGAAGACTGATAGGTGGAGAATGCATTGGAATACGCAGTGGGGGTAGCTAGATAGGTGGAGATGGTCTAAGGGCCGATTTTTACATGACATTGCCAGTGTTGACCCAAGACAAGCCCACTCCACAACTTCCGGGGCGGGAGGGGGGGGGGGGGGGGGGGGGGGGGGGGGATTCCAAATATCCTCACATCATCAAAGTGTGGATAGATGTATATGAATCATACAATTTTCTCTGCGATTGTAGTCACTAATTGATTAATGAGCACCAGTGATGGATCTGGTGGAAGATATTGGAACGTCGATTGAACTTTGCTTAAACTTCAACTTCGTTTCGTGGCTCTAGCCTTCATGGCTGCTCGCTCACCATGGTCATCATTTTATTGCTTGCACTATCAATTACACCATATGGCATTGGCACCATAAGGTGCAATTGATCATGTACCGATCTTGAAATTGAAATTGTTACATCCGTGTAATGCAGTCACTCACAGGACGTGAAATGAAGGACACCACTGCGTAAGCCGGGGCTAGCAGTAGTCACCGTAGGACCACCTCATTATTTACCGATATACGGTACGGACAGATGTTGCTCAACATATGTCCAATAATCTCAAAACCGTCATAAACCTGTATACCATTCCTGTTGCTTTCCAAAAGTCCAGATTAACTAAGTAATTTGCCAGTACTACTATAGTACTGTAATACCGGTAGTCAAGTACTACCACTATCTGATTAAGAGCAGTGGCAAATAACAATCAATGATGATGATGATGATGATTACATTTAGGAACAAAGAAAGATTACGAGGGGCTCATGTCCTAGCAGTGAAACGACACCGCCCTAAAGTCGGACTTGAGAAACCACCCGCTGTCTTCCGGTAGCGGGCCTCAAACATTAACATTATTAACATTATAACTCTCATAACATTTAGAGAGAGCGAGAGGATTCGTTATACCGTATTAACTCTGAAAATCATTGCCAAGACAGGACAGCAGCACAGCCTGCCGACTATCCAATTGAATAATAGGAAGCACGAGGGTTTTACATTTAACAGCAGCAACAACAACATACAAAGTAACATTAACCGGCTGACCTTTCATAGCTATGGCGAACCAAATCCCCGTTTGGGCGAATGGCTCAATGGTTGACCTCCTTGAACGAAGAAGGTGCGGGGTTCGAATCCATAGGAGGTGGGTCTCCCTACACAAACCAGCGAAACCGAGGATTCAGTTTGAATGGCGTTGTCACTCCTACAGAAGAGATACCGACCCTCAACCAAACGAACTAAACTTATAACATTGATTGCATAGACAATTGTACACACTTCCCGTCTTGAGCATACTGATGTCTGCAGCATCTTGATCGGTACTATGTCCTAAACCGAAAGGCCTATGGGCAAACATGGGGGGAAAGAAAGCTATTTTGATTGGATGTCAATTAACTCCTTGAGTACATAGGCTCAGTAAAGCTGGCAGGAGGCGCTGTTTTATACACGGAATCCCACCTCTCGGGGTGGGAGCCCTGTCAGAAAAACATCTGGACACCCTGGGACACCATACAGATTTTCGAGGATGAAATCTCAAGGATGGTTGAGTACATGTATTTATTCTGGACAATGACCCGCTGACACATATTATTCACTAGTAAGCAGGGGGGGGTAGAGCGACAGATTTTGGACCGCACGTTCAATATGGTGTCTGATTCAGATGGGAGTTGGAATTGTTGAACTTTCATACAAAAGGAGGGGGGAAATATAGTTGGGACAAGTTCTAGGAGCGTGTCGCAAGCGACACGGAAAATCGCATTAGCAGTCACCGGCAGGTGACTTTTTCATACAAAAGTAGTGGGGAAAGTAGCTACTCGTAGCCGAATAGAGCTACAAACATTGGACAACTTTTTCGAAGGATTTTGACCGCTGCGATGCTGACAACTTTAGTCATGCGCACTATGTCATGAGCAAAAATCGCGGATTTTGACCGCTGCGATGCTGACAACTCTAGTCATGCGCACTATGTCATGCGCACTATGTCATGAGCAAAAATTGTGGGTGCGGTGGTGGTCGGAATCAGACAGACGGATAGAGGGGATCTAGGGCTTCAGCCCCCTAGGGGGTCCAGAGGGGGCTTAAGCGAAAGGGTTTACCTCCCCCCCCTCCCTAAAATTCGAAAGACTAACTTAGGACCCCTCCCGACCTGCACAACTGCATGTTTGGCTCAATCAGGCTAAAACACAATTTTTCATTTGTATCCTTAGGATAAGCTGTAAAGAAGGTGAGAAGGTTCAGTCAACGTTACATGGCTCCAGCCAGCATTTTGGCATCAATGTCATAATTAGTAACATAATCAATATACAGGACATTTAAATAATCTTATTTGAACGAGGACATGAAGTGTATAATGAATTCCATCCAATCTCCACCACAGTCTACTCCGTGGTAAGCTGGCTACTAGGCTGGACGGTAGACGAGGAACTTCATGACATGCTCCAGCCAGCTATGTGGCTGCTCACCTGCATAGGGGAATGGGGAATGTGGGTGATTAGGGGGCTGAAACTGAATACAAACAAGCTGACCCTTGAATGAACACAAATGTGGTTCTTGTAAATCATACGCCTACATGTCTTCAGTTCAAGTGATGGTTAGCATCATCAATTGGCTTCAATGTATGCAAACTAGGGACATCAGAATTGTATGAAATTTTGTCAGCACGTGTAACTCAGGTCAAAGTGAAGAATTTCGAAGTTCATCATTTGTCCTTAGGGGTGATGTTGATGTTGTAAATCTTGGTCATGCATGATACATGGTACGATGTTGCAAATAAGAGATGGCAGGAATGCTTGTGATGCAAGCTGACTTTGAGGCGGTGAGTCAGACAATCAGAAATACGCATAGTTTTAAACATTGGAGACATTGTCCCCTAATTAGGTGTCCTAAAATATGGTTGTGATTCATCATGTACCGCTTCATTGTTGCTGATGCATAGGATGCTTTTCTGACATGCATATGATGGGCGTGCTCAGAACCATCCGGGCATTCAAATGTGATTGATACATGAAAAGCAGAATGATACATGAAATCCAACCTTTAAATGATTGATACAAGCAAAGGCCATTGAACTTGAGTATGGCAGGGTAAAATGCAAGAACTTCGCTGCTCAGAAAAACAGAGACAATATGTCGATCATTAGTATCAGGTCAAGCGTTGGAAGACAATCATCATTGCAAGCGCAAGTTCTTTGCCAATTTGCAGATTGTTTGTTGTTGTTCTTGTTAGGTTGTTTGCAGTATTTATTGGCCATCATGAACCGTTAAATGGAGTATACAGGCAGAAGATCATGGAATGACAACTTGAGAATGGCAGGGTAAAAAACAAGAACTTGGCGTGCTCAGAAAAGCAGAGTCAATATGTCGATCATTAGTATCAGGTCAAGCGTTGGAAGACAATCATCATTACACGCACAAGTTCTTCACCAATATGCAGATTGTTTGTTGTTCTTCTTAGTTGGCTTGCAATATCTCAGGATACTCACTGTTTATGGGCAGGATGGAGATTCGTATGACCCTACACCTCAGGAATCAAGCTTAGTGCAATAACATGGACAATTCCTGAGCTTCATGCTGTATGGGGTAGGCAGAGCATTCCACAACTGTCCTCAGGAGAGTGCTAGTTATCATCCGAAGATCAGGTCTCAAAGATTAATTCTCATACATCATGGGACAAATGGTTTGGTACCCATCCTTGGGCAAACCAACGAGGTAGTGGCAGAGTGCACAATACAATCACATGGATGATTTCTGAGCTTGATGCCATATGGGTGCAGTGCTTTTCATGACTGTCCTCAGGAGAGTGCTAAGTATCATCCGAAGATCAGGTCTCAAAGATTAATTCTCATACATCACGGGACAAATGGTTTGGTAAGCAAAACCTTGGGCAAACCAACGGGGTTATTGCGTAGTGCACAATGCAAGCGCATGGATGATTTCTGAGCTTTATGCTGTATGGGGTGTGCAGTACTTTCCATGACTGTCCTCAGGAGAGTGCTAGTTATCATCCGAAGATCAGGTCTCAAAGATTAATTCTCATACATCATGGGAGACATGGTTTGGCACACACCCTTGAGAAAACCAACGGGGTCGTGGTGCAGTTTGACCAGACCACACTAACAAGTTAAAGGAATCTGACTGAGCAGGCCAATGTGTGGTCCTACTTCTACAGCCGATGGAGTTCAAGGTGAAGTGCTATGCCCAACAGCTCAAATGGCAGGACAGTGAAACATGCTTACCTCCAGGAAAGCATATCATCATTACTGATGAGGCTTCATGCCCGAAACAACATCAACCTTTGGTGGCCTGGGATATTGGATGATTCAAAATTCCTTGGGCTGGAGATCACTGCCACAGCCATATTTCTGTAGGGGAGTAAACAAGGCTGTTTAGCGATGCGGGATGTATTGATGCAACAAGAACGTTGGTGTGCTGCATGGATGAGAATGCTGCGTCTGACTTCGAAAATAACAAGTGTGGTGCAAGGGTGATGGTTCACAGGATGCTATGGTGGCAGTATGCAAGGGTGTTAATCAGGGATAGTCCATATCATGCAGTGCGAAAAAGCCAAGGAAGTGAATAGCTGAGAAAGTGATTCCTAACACGGTATGCCTAATGCCATTGGTACAATTAGCAATGTGAGCCCAGGACATCAGAGTTTGTCTGAAATTTTGTCAGCACAGGTGACTCAGGTGAAAGTGAAGAATTTCGAAGTTCATCCCCTGTCCATTGGGTTGTGAAGTGCTTTGAGAATCCATGGTATTAAAGATGGTGAGAAAGGCTGTGTTATCGTTGTTTACTCATTTCCTTGATTGGTGAAGTGTGCCCGGATGCAATGCCATTGCCGAATGAAACCAAATTAAACAGTTGCAAACCAATCTGCACACATGCGGACGAAATTGCAGCAATTCAGAACATAGTTTAATCCGCGCGAGTAAATAGCCTGCAACACACCTTTAATGAATGGAGCTTGGAGATCTTGGATGAACTGCCTTGGACAAGTGACGGGGCTATGCCGACATTGCGCGCGTAGCACTAGGACCTCCCCAGGAACGAGATCGAATTCGTGCCATCGGTATCATGGTGGCGAAATGAGACTTTTCGACACGAATCGTGCTGATCTGAGTGGCCGCCTGGTGCTGATCACGAAGTTCTTACGAAACGAATGATGAGTGCAACTCGCAGGTCGATGGACAATCTGGCAGCATCGCTGAGACGCCTCGCAAATACGATGACAGGACTGCCGAGGGCAGCCACTGAGTGATGAGACGCGCAACAAGAGACGATGGGCGCTGGTCATCGGAAAATAAACCGAGCAAAGCCCGAGGCGGAACATAGGGGGCTAATCACTCTCTGCATAGCGAGGTGTGGGGACCAGAAGCGTTAGGAAGCGTTAGGAAATTCAACGTGGCGGCCGGTAGATCGGAGGATAGAAGGGGATCAATCGATGCAGTACCGCTTGATGCACCAAGGGCATGCAGCCAAACGCACTGCGAGGATGTGAGCAATCATAATGCCAGGGAAGGCACCGAGGTTGATCTGTCGGACGAGCGACCGATTTATAAAATCATGGAGGACCGCACAGCCTCGTGGGAATTTTTATATGGATAAGGTATGGGGCGTAGCCCCCCCCCTCCCCCCTCCGCCCCTGCCCCCGCCCCCGCCCAGCCCCCCCCCCCCCCCCCCTGGCCCCGGCCCCCCGCCCCCCTTCTGCCATGTCATCAAAACGGCCCTACACTTCCGCCTCCATGCTCACCTCCACACTGTTGCGAATTTAAATCTGAAATCATGCGCAAGGGATTTTTTGGAACCGAAGAACCTTCCAGACCCTCTTTAGCTGCTCAAGAAGTACCGCCACCAGCAACAGATCCAGCTGCCCTTTCCCCAGCCCCAGCCCTGGGACCGGCTCCCGAGACCGGCTCAGGGCGCAGACCAACAGCGCAGCCACCAGATACGACCACCGCCGAGTGGCAGGCGAACTTTACGCAGTGCTTGCAGTTATTGAGGGGGCCGACAGATGAAAAAAGGTCCGTGAGGAGGAGACACGCTTGAGCGATCTGGCGTGCCTTGATCTGCCTGCATGACCCTAATTTGCATGGGATTTGCATGGCCCTTAATTGCCAGTTTAGCTGTAGCTAAACTAAGCCAGTGATTAAATCCAGCTTTGCTGCATTTGCAAGTTTGCAAACTTAATCTTGCAAATATGGGCTACTATTAGATAACAAAAAAAAGCTAGTTTGCAAACTTGTATTTGCAAATTTGGGCTAATATTAGATCACCCACGAGAGCTGAAGGTTATCTGCAATGCCATTGCTTGCAAGTCATCTATGCTATTGACGTGAAACCCCCAGGTCTATGTGTGCATCGAACTTGTTTGCATGGTATCTATGCTAATGACTTGAATACCCCAGGTCTATGTGTGCATGGAACTTGTTTGCATGGCATCTATGATGCATGTGCATGATCTGCATTACAATGACCCATGACAAGGGACCGGCATATCATATGATTTTGACCAAAGGCGGGTATGAAATCATATGATATCATAAAACATATGATATTGTATATATAAATGCATCATATGATATTGTATATAAATGGTAACTTTGGCCTAGTCAGACTGACGGTATTGTATCATATTGCCGTTCCCTACCCATGAACCATCATGATATCATATGATATATATTATATATTCATATGTATTATATGATATCATATGATATCACATTGCCGTTCCCCACCCATGACCCATATTTTCAGTGGCCTCTATCTGAAGGACTCTTGTAAAGGTTCACATGCAGGTAGGTGCAATGCAACACAGTTTTTCTTTCGTGCGATGCATTGCAAAATGAGCAACTCTGTGCGACCCTAGTGCGACGCGCTGCCCCCTGAACCCCGTGGAGTGCGTAGCGCGTAGCCCGGGGGGTTCGGGGGGACCGTTCTGACTAGTTTAGCCAGGTTTCACTGTTTTTATTTTCGGCTAGTAGCAGCAGCTTCTCGGCAGCTCCCTGAGCCAGCCACTGGCTTAAGCCTCAGAATTCAGCAGCGCTAGAAAGCTGATTGCGCCAGCTTCAACATGCACTAGGGTGCTTTAGGTTTGGCTGATCAGCCAGCTAGGGGAGCTGCCTAGAAGCTGCTGCTCGTAGCCGGAAATGAAAAACAGTGGTTCACTTGCAGGTCAATGCAATTGGAGGTAGTTCATGCTAATGAGTAGAAAACACAAAATGGGAATTCATACGCTTGCCGGGGGGCGTGCGGTTGAAGGAACCTTCCCGTTCGCATGCACCTTACACACTGGAGACCCCCCCCACACACCGACACACACACACATATCTACGCCCACAACCTCCCATCTTCACCCTAACTCACACACCTACACCATCAATCACCGCAACCCAGCCCACCACCCACACCCACCCATCTGAACCCACAAGCACCACACACCCTCTCACCCACACACCATCAGGTTCTGGGAGCTGCTGCTGGTAACTCGCCTGCTACCTGACCAAGTTTAGAAGCCCTAAACCCTAGAACCAAACCCTAAACCCTAAACCCTAAACCCTAATTCCTAAACCCTAAATTCAGGTTTGTGGGGCTGCTGCTGGTGACTCGCCTGCTTCCTGACCAAGTTTAGAAGCCCTAAACCCTAAACCCACACCCCATCAGGTTTGTGGGGCTGCTGCTGGTGACTCGCCTGCTACCTGACAAAGTTTAGAAGCCCTAAACCATAAACCCTAAACCATAAACCCACACCCCATCAGGTTCGTGGGGCTGCTGCTGGTGACTCGCCTGCTTCCTGACGGCAGTGAGGAAGCGATCCGCCAGGTGCTTGAGGCTTTGGGGTTAGAGTTCTTGGATCGTCTGCTGCTGCCCATTACAAGAGATAGCGCGGTGAGTTTATTTTTCAAAAAATACCTGAAAAAGACGATGATTTTTTACAGCAGGAAACTTCCAATTCAGACTATGAAGACCTGGGGTTGGAACATTTGGGATTACACCTAGATCAGATCCCAACTGACCCATGCTATTGTTTCCTGATCCGTCAAGTGCTTGAAGCTTTGGGGCTAGAGTTCTTGGGTCGTCTGCTGCTGCCCATTACCAGAGATAGCGCAGTGAGTTCACTTGAGACAGGATGGTAGGGTTGTCCATCATCTGCTGCATCTTGTTTCTTGACTCATATTTGGGGTTACTGATCTTACCTCGCCTGCTGCTGCTGCTGCTGCTGCTGCATCTTGTTGCTTGACTCAGCCCCCCCCCCCCCCCCCCCTCCCCCTCCCCCTCCTTCCTCCCGTTCCCT
>JACBWV010000364.1:7912855-7956552 GCA_013435795.1 Chlamydomonas sp. ICE-L
CACACCACACACCAACACCACACATACACACACACGCCATACACACACCACACCACACCACACACACACATCAACACCATACACACACACCACACACAAACCCACCATACACACACACCAACACCATACCCTCACCTCACCACACACACACCAACACTGTACACACACCACACCACACACATACCAACGCCACACACACACCACCACACACACCACACACACGCCGCACACCACACACACACCACACAAACACCACACACAAACACCACACCACCACACACACACCACACCACACACACACACCACACACCACACAAACGCCACACCACACACCACACACTCATTGCTCTAGCTTCAGGTTTGGCTCAAGGACACGGATAGGGAGCTACCTAGAAGCTGCTATGCGTAGCCCAAACAAAAAGAAGTGCATGTGTTTATTGCCATTTAGCGAATGATTTGGGTTTGGGTTTTCGAAACACTTACGTAGTTCATAGTTCATAGTTCATAGTTCATGCCAGAACTTATTAATCTGGCCTGTGCATTCTGTCCGTTTGGCCTGAGAATCCAGAATTCTGATCTTTGCAAAATAAAATAAACAAAAACACAGGCATAAACATAAAAATAATACATGGCAATTATTTATTTACTGGCTAAAACCAACTAGCCTAATGACCATTATGCTGGAGAGTATGTAGACACCCTGGTGCAATTATAAAATAAAATGAAATCATAATAAATATTACAAATGCATGCCAATTGTATATTTACTGGCTAATGAGATCATAATAAATATTACAAAATTGTATATTTACTGGCTAATGAAATTATACAAATTATATATTTACTGGCTAATGAAATTATACAAATTGTATATTTACTGGCTAATGAAATTATAAAAAATTGTATATTTACTGGCTAATGAAATTATACAAAATTGTATATTTACTGGCTAATGAAATTATAAAAAATTGTATATTGACTGGCTAATGAAATTATACAAAATTGTATATTTACTGGCTAATTGTATATTGACTGGCTAATGAAATTATACAAAATTGTATATTGACTGGCTAATGAAATTATACAAAACTGTATATTTACTGGCTAATTGTATATTTACTGGCTAATGAAATTATACAAAATTGTATATTTACTGGCTAATGAAATTATACAAAATTGTATATTGACTGGCTAATGAAATTATACAAAATTGTATATTTACTGGCTAATGAAATTATACAAAATTGTATATTTACTGGCTAATTGTATATTTACTGGCTAATGAAATTATACAAAATTGTATATTGACTGGCTAATGAAATTATACAAAATTGTATATTTACTGGCTAATTGTATATTTATTGGCTAATGAAATTATACACAATTGTATATTGACTGGCTAATGAAATTATACAAAATTGTATATTGACTGGCTAATGAAATTATACAAAATTGTATATTTACTGGCTAATGAAATCATAATAAATATTACAAATGCATGCCAATTGTATATTTACTGGCTAAAACATGCGCCAGGGTTTAGAGGCCCAGGATGATCGAGGGCAAATGCAGGCACAGACAACGGAGGAGGCAGAGGCGAAATGGCACAGGCAAAAATGGAGGCAGAGGCGAAATGGAAATTGTATATTTACTGGCTTAAACAGACCCAACCCCCAATTGAACGCCCATTCTGCTGCAGAGTATGAAGATAGCCTGGTGCAGCTGCTGCCCTCCATGGGTCTCCTTCTGGGTCTCTCTGACGCGCTAGCAGTGATCCAGGAGGGTAGGAAATCACATTATTATACACAAGTTCGTTATTATACAGACAAGGCCAATTATAAAATACAATGAAATACAATTAAGCATCAAACAATGACGATTATATATTTACTGGCTTAAACAGACCCAACCCCCAATTGAATGCCCATTCTGCTGCAGAGTATGAAGATACACTGGTGCAGCTGCTGCCCTCCATGGGTCTCCTCCTAGGTCTCTCTGACGTGCTGGCGGCGACCCAGAAGGGGGGCGCCGTCCAGGGGGAGGTGATGGATGAGGATCCAGGTGAGGCAGCAAGTAGAGCGGCTGATGCTGCTATGGTGCAGCTGGAAGCGTTACACACCATGCTGCTCCTAATGCCCATTCCTGAGGTAAGAGGTCAGGAGAGGTGCATCCCAAGTTGTGTGTGTGTCGGGGGGGGGGGGGGGGGGGGGGGGGGGGGGGGATTTATGAGGATGCAAGGGATGCGGCAAGTTGAGTGGCTGATGCAGCTAAGCTGAAGTTGGAAGCGTTACACACCATGCTGCTCCTATAGCCCATTCCTGAGGTAAGAGGTCAGGGGAGGCGCGTCCCAAGTGGTGTGTGTGTGGGGGGGGGGGGGGGGGGGGATGGATGAGGATGCAAGGGAGTCAGCCAGTAGAGCATCTGATGCTGCAAAGCTGAAGTTGGAAGCGTTACACACCATGCTGCTCCTATTGCCCATTCCTGAGGTAAGAGGTCAGGGGAGGCGCGTCCCAAGTGGTGTGTGTGGGGGTGGGGTGGGGGGAGGGGATGGATGAGGATGCAAGGGAGTCAGCCAGTAGAACATCTGATGCTGCAAAGCTGAAGTTGGAAGCGTTACACACCATGCTGCTCCTATTGCCCATTCCTGAGGTAAGAAGTTAGGGGAGGCGCATCCCAAGTGGTGTGTGTGGGTGTGTGTGTGTGGGGTGTGGGGGGGTGAGTATGCAAGGGAGGCAGCAAGTAGGGCAGCTGATGCTGCTAATGCGAAGTTGGAAGTGTTACACACCATGCTGCTCCTAATGCCCATTCCTGAGGTAAGACGTCAGTGGAGGTGCATCCCAAGTCGTGCGTGTGTGTGTGTGTGTGTGTGTGTGTGTGTGTGTGGGGGGGGGGGGGGGATAGATGAGGAGGATCCAAGCGAGGCAGCAAGTAGAGTGGCTCCTGCTATGGTGCAGCTGGAAGCGTTGCATACCATGCTGCTTCTAGCTCTTCTCCAACAGCCTATCCTCTTCTCTTCTCTAATAGGTCTTCCCACCCGTCCCCAACCCACTGTACCCACTACCCCTACATGCAGGAGCTAGACCTTCATAAACAGCTTCAATCCCCCGCCAAGCTGGGGAACCCACTGTATCTTACAAATGGCCTATCTTCTTCCCACCCGTCCCCAACCCACTGTACCCACTACCCCTGCATGCAGGAGCTAGACCTTCATAAACAGCTTCAATCCCCCGCCAAGCTGAAGACTCCCAAGCTCAGGCATTGGGCCGACGCAGTGCGACTAGGGCTGGGCTGGATCATGCAGAGCCGAGTGTCTGGTGTGCAAAAGCACTCCGCCATTCAATTAGCCGCTGCCATGGTTGCTCTGTTGGGCCCTAGCTGGCAGATGAACCCACATGCCCCAGGGGAGGGGGAGAGCACGGATGCTGCCGCCAGCTTCATCCAGGTCCTAACTGAGACTCTCCATGTGAGTGGTAGCTGAGTGGTAGCCAGGCGGTAGCTGAGTAGTAGCTGAGTGGTAGCCAGGCGGTACCTGAGTAGTTGCTGAGTGGTAGGCTCTGAGACTCTTTAAGTGTGGCCCCAGGGGAGGGGGAGAGCACGGGTGCTGCAGCCAGCTTCATCCAGTTCCTGACTGAGACTCTCCATGTGAGTGGTAGCTGAGTGGTAGCCAGGCAGTAGCTGATTAGTAGCTGAGTGGTAGGCTCTGAGACTCTTTAAGTGTGGCCCCAGGGGAGGGGGAGAGCACGGGTGCTGCCGCCAGCTTCATCCAGGTCCTGACTGAGACTCTCCATGTGAGTGGTAGCTAAGTGGTAGCCAGGCAGTAGCTGATTAGTAACTGAGTGGTAGGCTCTGAGACTCTTTAAGTGTGGCCCCAGGGGAGGGGGAGAGCACGGGTGCTGCCGCCAGCTTCATCCAGGTCCTGACTGAGACTCTCCATGTGAGTGGTAGCTAAGTGGTAGCCAGGCAGTAGCTGATTAGTAGCTGAGTGGTAGGCTCTGAGACTCTTTAAGTGTGGCCCCAGGGGAGGGGGAGAGCACGGGTGCTGCCGCCAGCTTCATCCAGGTCCTGACTGAGACTCTCCATGTGAGTGGTAGCTAAGTGGTAGCCAGGCAGTAGCTGATTAGTAGCTGAGTGGTAGGCTCTGAGACTCTTCATGTGAGTTGTAGTTGAGTGGTAGCCAGGCGGTAGCTGAGTGGTAGGAGCTGAGACTCTTCATGTGAGCCCCCAAGGGGGAGTGCTGCAGGCAGCTTCATCCAGTTCCTGTGACTTTCCATGTAAGTGGTAGCTGAGTGGTACCTAGGTGGTAGCTAAACAGCCAGCTTTATCCAGGTCCTTACTAAGACTCTCCATGTAAGTAGTAGCTAAGTGGTAGCGAGGTGGTAGCTGAGCAGCCAGCTTCATCCAGGTCCTAAATGAGACTCTCTATGTAAGTGGTAGCTGAGTGGTAGCGAGCTGGTAGCTGAGCAGCCAGCTTCATCCAGGTCCTGACTTAGACTCTCCATGTGAGCGGTAGCTGAGTGGTAACCAGGTGGTAGCCAGGTGGTAGCTGAGTAGTAGCCGAGTGGTAGGCTCTGAGACTCTTCATGTGAGTGGTAGGCACACTAGGCTCTCTCTATGCATGTGGTAGCTGAGTGGTAGCTGAGTGGTAGCTGAGTGGTAGCCGAGTGGTGGCTGAGTGGTAGCTGAATGGTAGCCGAGTGGTGGCTGAGTGGTAGCTGAGTGGTGGCTTAGTGGGAGGCTCCGAGACTCTTCATGTGAGTGTTAGGCACACTAGGCTCTCTCTACACTTGTGGTGGCTGAGTGGTGGCTGAAAGGTAGCCAAATGGTAGCCAAGTGGTAGCCAAGTGGTAGCTGAGTAGTAGCTAAAATTTAGGCTGTAACTGACACTCTTCTCATATGAGTGGTAGGTACAACAGGCTCCTCCCATATCTGTAGTAGCTTAATGTAGCTTGTAGCTAAATGTAGCTTGTAGCTAAATGGCAGCTGAGTCGTAGTTTCCAAGACTCTCTATGCGAGTGGTAGGTGCACCAGCTCCTCTACATTACATTTCATTACATTTCATTACATTTCATTACATTTCATTACATTACATTACATTTCATTTCATGTTAAAGTCTACTTGACACCACAAGGGTGTATGAGACTCTGCATAAACAAAAAGAAAAAGCACCCACAAAGCAAAAGATACCCATTACATCAGGGGTGTGTTGAGGACAAACAAACCAAACTCCCAAACACCACTTTTGGTGGTGTAGGTATTAAACTCCCTAGAGCAGGACCCAGGTCTCAACCACTAACAGTGGCAGAGGTAAGACGCTAACAAATGAGAAGTCACAAGAAAAAAAAGGAGAGTAAATAACGGTGCCACTGAGCAGTCCAGGGCTTCCTGTCTTGCTCCTCTACACGTAGGGAGATAGTCCTAGTAGATATATCCTCTGTGAACACGTGGGAGCTAAGTGGTAGCTGGGTGGTTCAATAGGCTCCCTCTTCAAATCTATGGCTGCCCCCAAATTGTCATATCGAGATGTTATCCCTCCATGAGCATTACTCCATCACACGTAGTAGCTAAGTGGTAGCTGAGTGCTGCAATAGGCTCCCTCTTCAAATCTATGGCTGCCCCCAAATTGTCATATCGAGATGTTATCCCTCCATGAGCATTACTCCATCACAAGTAGTAGCTAAGTGGTAGCTGAGTGGTGCAATAGGCGCCGTCTTCAAATCTAAGGCTGACCCCAAATTGTGATATCAATACGTCACTCGTCCATTGGCGTCACTCCATCACACATATTAGCCAAGTGGTAGCTCAGTGGTGCAATACATCCCCTCGTCAAATCTAAGGCTGACCCCAAATTGTGATATCAATACGTCACTCGTCCATTAGCGTCACTTCATCACACGTGGTAGCTAAGTGGTTGCTGAGTGTTGCAATAGGCTCCCTCTTCAAATCTATGGCTGCCCCCAAATTTTCATATCAATTACAGATGTTAGGTTGGGCAAGTCCTGCAATTACACCCCACATTCACTCCCCTAAACCCTGGACCCTGATCCAGATGGAAACGTCACTCACTTCCCTAAACCCTAAACCCTGATCCATGTGGAAACGTCACTCACTTCCCTAAACCCTAAATCCTGATCCATGTGGAAACGTCATTCACTTCCCTAAACCCTGAACCCTGATCCTTGTGGAAACGTTATTCACTTCCCTAAACCCTGAACCCTGATCCATGTGGAAACGTCATTCACTTCCCTAAACCCTGAACCCTGATCCAGGTGGGAACGTCATTCACTTCCCTAAACCCTGAACCCTGATCCAGGTGGAAACGTCATTCACTTCCCTAAACCCTGAACCCTGATCCAGGTGGAAACGTCATTCACTTCCCTAAACCCTGAACCCTGATCCAGGTGGAAACGTCATTCACTTCCCTAAACCCTGAACCCTGATCCATGTGGAAACGTTATTCACTTCCCTAAACCCTGAACCCTGATCCATGTGGAAACGTTATTCACTTCCCTAAACCCTGAACCCTGATCCATGTGGAAACGTCATTCACTTCCCTAAACCTTGAACCCTGATCCATGTGGAAACGTTATTCACTTCCCTAAACCCTGAACCCTGATCCATGTGGAAACGTCATTCACTTCCCTAAACCCTGAACCCTGATCCAGGTGGAAACGTCGTTATTGCTGCACGACGCTCTATTCCCTGACCAGTCAGTGAGTCAAGTGGCAGGTCGCATGGACACCCGTGGACAGTGGAAAGCTCCTCAACCTTCTGAGAGCTTTCTCCAGGTTAGTCCATATGCTGTGATTATAGTAACTGCTGCACGGCGCTTAGTTCCCTGATCAGTCAGTGAGCCAAGTGGGAGGTCGCATGGACACTCGCGGGCAATCGAATCCTCATCAACCTTTTGAGAGCCCCTTTCCCGGCATATCTACAGCATTTGATTATAGTTAACATAGATTGGGCAAGTCTCGTTAGCCTGATTGGCTACCCCTGGACTGTAACAACTTACATACAGTTACTTGATTCGTAACTCGACCCATATTGTCTCCTGTTGATTATTACGGTATGGTAAGTTGACTTATAACTTGATTTCAATTACATCGTTTCGTTGCATTGATTACACGCGTCATTTTGAATTTAATTGCAAATATTGGGTTTTAGGGTTTGCTGAATCCCTACAGCCTTTGTGACTATCCTATATATATATATATATATAATCTTAATATTTAAGATTATATATATTTAATCTCAAATGTACATATCCATATTCATTCCTTTGACAATGGATCTGCATTTCAAGATCCTGACTCCCTCCCTCCCTGCAAAGCCTGAGTCTACCACTCATGCTTTGCAGATCTAGTGCTGAGTGCGGTGCATGCGGGCTGCTGCATCAGCCTATGCTTGATGGAGCAGGAAGACCAGGGGGCACAGCCCCCCTCCGCCCCCTCCCCCTCGCTGGGATGTGCATCTGTTTTAGAGGACTCCCCCATGTCTACCACTCAGGCTTTGCAGATAGACAGTCAACCTGCAGCCCCACCCCAGAGGCCGCCCCGCACCGACCCCCCCCCCCAAACACCCCACACCCAGTCAACCTGCAGCCCCACCCCAGAGGCCGCCCCGCACCGACCCCCCCCCACACACACCCCACACCCAGTCAACCTGCAGCGCCACCCCAGACTCCCCCATGTCTAACACTCAGGCTTTGAAAATAGACAGTCAACCTGCAGCCCCACCTCAGAGGCCGCCCCGCACCGACCCCCCCCCACACACACACACACCCCACACCCAGTCAACCTGCAGCCCCACCCCAGAGGCCGCCCCGCACCGACCCCCCCCCCACACACACCCCACACCCAGTCAACCTGCAGCGCCACCCCAGACTCCCCCATGTCTACCACTCAGGCTTGCAGATAGACAGTCAACCTGCAGCCCCACCCCAGAGGCCGCCCCGCACCGACCCCCCCCACACACACACCCCACACCCAGTCAACCTGCAGCCCCACCTCAGAGGCCGCCCTGCACCGACCCCCCCCCACACACACCCCACACCAAGTCAACCTGAAGCCCCCCCCAGAGGCTGCCCCACACCGACCCCCCCCCCCCCCCCCCCCCCCCCCACACACACACACACCACACCCAGTCAACCTGCAGCGCCACCCCAGACTCCCCCATGTCTACCACCCAGGCTTGGCAGATAGATAGTGGCATGGAAAGTGGAGATGTAGGTGGAGATGTGAATTCCCTACCCAAAATGACCACAGCTCAAGAGACTTTGGCGGGGGCACCTACCATGTATGTGATATTAAATATACACATCCATATTGTTAATTCCTTTGGCAATCGACCTGCGCATACCAGTTTTTTTTTCAAATCTGAAAGTGGGGTTTTCCTAGCTTTACGGTTTAAGGCCTCCTCCAGGGACAGCATTCTAGTGCTTTCTTTAGCTTTTTGTAGCTTTGTGTAGATTTTTAGGGCCATTAGGGACACACACAAAAAACTGGCGTATCCATATCCCAACTTCCTCATGTCTACCACTCAGGCTTTGCAGATAGACAGTGACGTGGAAGATGGAGATGCAGAAGGTGGAGATGTAGAAGTTGGCGATGAAGAAGAGGATGCAAGCTCCCTATCCAAAATGATCACGGCTGAAGAAGCTGTTGCACGGGCACCCACCACCAGCATGGATACATCTACCGCCTCCGCCAGCTGCGTCATCGAGGACCTCTCCGATCTCGATCCCGCCAGCTGCATTATCGAGGACCTCTCCGACCCTGACCCCACCCCTGCCGCGTCTTCACCACTCTCCCCAGAGCAGCCACTTCCCAGCAGGCCCCCCCCTTCCGGCCCAGGACCAGCCCCACCCGCCCCCGTGCTAGTCATGGGGGCTACGCCCACGACAGCTGGGCAACGCGCAGCTCAGCTGCTACCCGCTTGCTTCGCTTTACTCGAGTCAGTCATTGAGGTAACCCTAGCTGGCGTGACCCTGCAACCATGTCCTTACAATCATGGGACAGAGTCAAATCCTTGCTGGCGTGACCCTGCAACCATGTCCTCATAATCGACAGACAGGGTCAAATCCTTGCTGGCGTGACCCTGGAACCATGTCCTCATAGTCGAGAGACTGAGTCGATCTGTATTACTGCCGCCTGATGATGTCTATTTGACGAAACTAGTTATGTTGTTTTTTAATCTTTCGTCCCTTTGTCTTGTCTGCTCCTACTGTTGATTTCACTTCTTAAAACATATTTTTTAGAAGAGTTCCCTAGGACTCACTGCCTGGAAATAAGCTTGTATCTGTTACCCTCCCCACACCCCACACCCCCACACACAGGCCTTTACCGATGACGTGGAGGCTTCCTCTACCTGGGACGTGTCAGAGGTGGATGGAGACGAGGATGGTTGTCCGAGGCCACCCACGATGGGCTTGGTGGTGGCACAGCAGCTCATACGTACCCTAGAGCAGACGGTAGGTTGGCTTGGCTTGGCTTGGCACAGCATCTCATATGTACACTAGAGCAGACGGTAGTTTGGCTTGGCTTGGCTTGGCACAGCAGCTCATACGCACCCTAGAGCAGACGGTAGACTGGCTTGACTGACTGACAGCAGTGGGTTACACTAATGATGTCCATTAGTCCCCCTCGACTCCATGAGTCCGAGGACACATTTGGAATCCAGTTTAGGCACCAGGAAAAGGTCATCAACATCATCATCACCACCTCCACCACCAGCATCAACATAATTATCACCATCCTCATCATCATCATCATCATCATCATCATCATCATCATCATCATCATCATCATCATCATCATCATCATCATCAACATCATCATCATCATCATCACCACCACCACCACCGCAACCACACCCACAACCATCATCACCACCACCACCATCGCCATCATCATCATCAGCACCACCACCACCACCACCACCACCACCATGATCACCACCACCACCATCATCACCACTACCATCGCCATCATCATCATCATCATCATCATCATCATCATCATCATCATCATCATCATCATCACAACCACAACCACAACCATTATCACCACCACCACCACCATCATCGTCGTCATCATCATCATCATCATCATCATCATCATCATCATCATCATCATCATCATCGTCATCATCGTCATCATCATCACCATCATTAATTCATTATCCATGATCAATGGCGTGTGTCAATATGTATCCTACATCCGACATATACCAAAAATTACGTCAGATATTTAAATGTTAGATTTATATTATTATGTTTATATAAAAAGGCTGAACAGTGTCATGATGGATTTTTTATGCTTCCTTATTTCATTGAGCATGTTGATTATGAGGTTCGTGCTTTCCCTACCTCAATTTTTGAGCATATTGCTGAAGAGGCCAAAACTTGCATATGAGAAGAAATCACCCACCCCAACAACAATTTCATCTGCATGTGCGCATGCATGACGAGATTTCTGTCAATGAACAAATCACCCTCCCCAATAACTATTTCATTTGCATGTGCGCATGCATGACGAGATTGCTGTCAATGAACAAATCACCCTCCCCAATAACTATTTCATTTGCATGTGCGCATGCATAACGAGATTGCTGGCAATGAACAAATCACCCACCGCAACAACACTTTCAGATGCATGTGCGTGCATGACGAGATTGCTGGCAATGAACAAATCACCCACCGCAACAACACTTTCAGATGCATGTGCGTGCATGACGAGATTGCTGGCAATGAACAAATCACCCACCGCAACAACACGTTCAGATGCATGCGCGTGCATGACGAGATTGCTGGCAATGAACAAATCACCCACCGCAACAACACGTTCAGATGCATGTGCGTGCATGACGAGATTGCTGGCAATGAACAAATCACCCACCCCAACAACACGTTCAGATGCATGTGCGTGCATGACGAGATTGCTGGCAATGAACAAATCACCCACCGCAACAACACGTTCAGATGCATGTGCGTGCATGACGAGATTGCTGGCAATGAACAAATCACCCACCCCAAGAACTCTTTCATTTGCATGTGCGTGCATAACGAGATTGCTGGCAATGACCAAATCACCCACCCCAACAACACTTTCATATGCATGTGCGTGCATGACGAGATTGCTGCCAATGAACGAACCACCCACCCCAAGAACTCTTTCATTTTTTTGTGCGTGCATGACAAAATGGCTGTCAATGAACAAACCACCTACCCCATCAACTCTTTCACCTGCATGCGCGTGCATGACGAGATTGCTGTCAATGAAAAACCCAAACCCCAAACCCAAACCCAAACCAAACCCACAGCGCCCCAACCCCAACCCCAAATCCAACCCCAACCCTAACCCCAAACCCCAAACCCAAACCTAACCCTAACCCCAACCCAACCCAACAAACCCAACAAACCTTCCATGTGCATGTGCTCCATCGCCAGCACCATCAGCAACACCAGCAGATCCAGCACCAGCACCACCAGCATAAGCACCAGCAACACCAGCACCCCAACCCATCCATGTGCATGTGCTCCAGGTGTTGCCGGTAGTGCCTCTTTATTTCTAGGGACCGACATATCATGCGATACCAAAACCATACCGTACGATACCAAAAAAAAAAATCCCAACCCAACCAACCTTCCATGTGCATGTGCTCCAGGTCGGCTCCATGGTTCAGTTCCTGAGTGTGTTACAGCAGCAGTGGCAGGAACATGCGCCAGCTAGCAACGCTGTGGATACTGACGGAGCAAGAGACTTGCAGCTTGGGGCAGCTCTTGGAGCCGTCCGGGTGTTGGGAAGGTAAGCACTCCTCCTCGGGTGAAACACACACACACACACTTAGACACACGCACAGACACAAACACAAAAACTGCACACTCACATACACACACATACACACACACACACAAACACACAAACACACACAGGCACACACACATACACACACAGAGGCACACAGTTAGTGGGTGCAAGGGTGGAAGAGGGATGGGTGCAAAGGTTACCAGTCTATTGTTGACTTAGCTCGAAGTGCAGAGAACATTGTGAAAGGGTGTTGGGAAGGTAATCACTCCTCCTTCCAAATTAATTCAAATGGACATAGCGTACACTTCAGTCTTGGTCTCATGCTCTCATGCTTTCTCCTTTTCATACGCTCATGCTTTCATGATTTCTACTTCTCATGCTTTCTCCTTTTCATGCGCTCATGCTTTCGTGATTTCTACTTCTCATGCTTTCATGCTTATTACCCTTCCATGCTCCCATGTATGTATGTATGTAAGTATGTATGTATGTATGTATGTTACAATCCAGGGGTAGGCCAAATAGGGTAAAGGGACTTGCCCAACCGTTTAGGAAGGGCTTAAAAAGAAAAATACCTGATAAACTGAACCCCAAACAATCATTTAACTGACCAGGGCCCTGAGTCCGTGCTACAGTGATCATTTACATCTACATTCCCATGCTAACCATGCCTTCTCATCCTACTCATCCTTCCATGCTTTTTCCTTTTCATGCTCTCATGCTATTCACCCCCCCATGCTCCCATGCTAACCATGCTTTCAACCTCTCTTGCTTTGATACTTATATGGTTTGAAGCTTTTATGCTTCAATGCATAGATGCCAACACTTTGTAATGCTCTCTTGCTTTCATGCTTTCTCGTGCTACTCACCCTTTCATGCTTTCTCCTCCTGATGCTCCCATGCTCTCATGCTACTCATCCTTCCTTTCTCTCTTGCTCTCGTGCTTTCTTCCTCTGTTGCTCTCATGCTACTCATCCTTCCTTTCTTGCTCTCGTGCTTTCGTGCTTTCCTTGTTTGTGCTTTTGTGCTTTCCTCATGCTACTCATCCTTCCTCTCTTGCTCTCGTGCTTTCTCCTTCTCATGCTCCTCACCCTTTCGTGCTTTCTCCCTCTGATGCTCTCATGCTACTCATCCTTCCTTTCTCTGTTGCTCTCGTGCTTTCTCCCTCTGATGCTGTCATGCTACTTACCTTCCTTTATCTCTTGCTCTAGTGCTTTCTCCTTCTCATGCTCCTCACCCTTACGTGCTTTCTCCCTCTGATGCTCTCATGCTACTCATCCTTCCTTTCTCTCTTGCTCTCGTGCTTTCTCCTTCTCATGCTCCTCACCCTTTCGTGCTTTCTCCCTCTCATGCTCTTGTGCTTTCTCCTTCTGACGCTGTCATGCTACTCACCCTTTCGTGCTTTCTCTTTCTCAGGTACCTGGTAGATGCTCCGGACACTCATACCGAGGACTTCAGGGCAGCTCTGCCTTTCATGCTTGGGTTGAGGTTACTCAACGACAAGGAGATTGATGATGGACGTATGTCCCAGGCACTGTGCGGCATTCACTTTTTGACCCCAGGACTGCTGATGGTAGGTTGGGGTGTGTTCGAGTGTTTGTTGATGCTGTTGGGCTAAAGGTGGATGACTAAGTTGCTAGAATGCTATGGCTGGAGTTGCTGGACTACAAGGAGAGTGGTGACGGCCGCATGTCCCAGGCACTGTGCGGCATTCACTTCTTGACCCCAGGACTGCTAATGGTAGAATGAGTTGGGTTCGATTGTTTGCTGATGCTGTTGGGATGCTCTGCACAGGGCCCATTTCTTGACCCCAGGACTGCTGATGGTAGGTTGGGGTGTGTTCGATTGTTTGCTGATGCTGTTGGGATGCTCTGCACAGGGCCCATTTCTTGACCCCAGGACTGCTGATGGTAGGTTGGGGTGTGTTCGATTGTTTGCTGATGCTGTTGGGATGCTCTGCACAGGGCCCATTTCTTGACCCCCCAGGATTGCTAATGGTAGGTTGGGGTGTGCTCGATCGTTTGTCGATGCTGTTGGGCTAGAGGTGGATGACTGAGTTGCTAGAATGCTATGGCTGGAGTTGCTGGACTACAAGGAGAGTGGTGACGGCCGCGTGTCCCAAGCACTGTGGGGCATCAACTTCTTGACCCCAGGACTGCTGATGGTAGGATGAGTTGGGTTTGATTGTTTGCTGACTCGGTTGGGCTACTCTGCACGGGGCCCACTTCTTGACCCCAGGACTGCTGATGGTAGGTTGGTTTGGGTTCAATTGTTTGTTGATGCTGTTGGGCTACTCTGCACAGGGCCCACTTCTTGACCCCAGGACTGCTGATGGTAGGTTGGGTTGGTTTGGGTTCAATTGTTTGTTGATGCTGTTGGGCTACTCTGCACAGGGCCCATTTGTTGACCCCAGGACTGCTGATGGTAGGTTGGGTTGGGTTCAATTGTGTGTTGATGCTGTTGGGATAGAGGTGGATGACTGAGTTGCTAGAATGCTATGGCTAAAGTTGCTGGACTACAATAAGGGTGGCGATATCTATATAAAATGGAAGTGTGTGTGAATGGGGTGGCTGTGGTGGTGGTGGTGTTTTGGGGTGGGTGGGTGGGTTGGGGGACGTTGGCCGCTTGCTTTACTGTATGGCTTAGCAATAGGGGGGAGGGGGACAGCAGTGTATATGTATGTATTTTAGTATTTGTACAGTCCAGGTGTAGCCAAATAAGCTGAACGGAATTGCCTGGCCTCAAAGCAGGAAAGGTAGTTAAAAACAAATAGCGCTATTGAAAAAAGGTAATGATAACGCCTGGAGGGCGTGGTGTTAAGGGAGCCCGTCGTATGCGGGTGGGGAGCGGTCTCCTACCTCAACTGGACAAGCTACCATCGCGGTTGACGACGACCTGCAACGCCAGAGCGACCGAAGGGGGAGTCGAACCCCCGACTCTTCATCCTTAAGCGATCTGGTCTACCACTAGACCATTGTATATCACTGAAAGTGGCTATTGCTCTATTGAACTTAATCCCAGCAAATTGTAAACAACGGAGGCCCGGAGTTCGTGCTATGCAGATTCGGGTCTCTACCCGGCGATGTAAATATCCTTCACCTCTATCCGGAACACCCTGCTTCAGCCAGTCGTTGAACCCATGGAAATACTGTTGGACTCAGGTATCAATACGCCAACATGGGTGACTGTCATTACTTTTCCAGACTCCGTTGGTACAGGTTACGCCAATCGGCAGAAGTTCGAGTCCCACTGCCGGAAGACAGTGGGTTCGGAGTCCGTTCCCTCGGGGGCGGTGGTGTTTCCACTGCCAGGATAAGTGCCCATTGTAATCTTCTTCTTCTTCGATTATTTGGTGGTGGCAGTGTCAGAGTACTTCCAAGCGCACGATTTTGCGTGATGGCGCGCTGCCTTTTTGAACCCCACAGTTTTTCGCAACCCCCTGTGGGCGCAGCAAGCAATTTTTGCGCTTTTTGCAATCCAAAGCGCAGTTTTTTTGTTTTCAAGTGCGCTCAAGCGCTGGCCTATTTGGTCCATGGAAGTACCCTGGGCAGTGTGTCTCATACGCTGTGCTGGATCCAGACAAGAGTACACTGGTAGAGAATGCATGGTGATTAATAGATGGTGGCAGCCGTAGAGAGAGAGAAAGATATCTACACGGGGAACTAGTGTGAGGCTGGACTATTGCTAGTTGGCAACAGGGTACTACATGATGCACCGACCCCCCCACCCCCCCCCCCCCACCACCCTAAGTCAGCCTGCAGCCCCTCCCCAGAGGCCGCCACACACCGACCCCCCCCCCCCTCCCCCCCATCCCCCCCCCCCCCCCCCCCCCCACCCCCACCCACACCCCACACCCCCACACCCCACACCCAGTCAACCTGCAGCCCCATCCCAGAGGTTGCTCCCACACCGACCCACCCACCTCACCCACCCACCCACCCACCTACCCACCCACTCCTCACCCCCGGTCAACCTGCAGCCCCACCCCAGAGGCCGCCCCGCTTGGACCCCCCCCCCCCCCCACACCTACCTACCCACCTACCCCCCCCCCCCCACCCCCACCCCAGTCAACCTGCAGCCCCACCCCAGAGGCCGCCCCGCACCGACCCCCCCACCCCACCCACCCACCTACCCACCCACCTACCCACCCACCTACCCACCCACCTACCCACCCACCCACCCCCCACCCCCCACCCCAGGCAACCTGCAGCCCCGCCCCAGAGGCCGCCACTCAGATGCGCACGGCCCTCTGGAACTCGCCCCTCGCCATCTCAGCCCTTGCCTCCCATTTGGGGGCCTGTGCCAACGAGGCTGCCAGCCTGGCGCATTCCCAGTCCTCTTCAACAGCTGGCAAGGCAGTACGGATGGATGAGCTGGCAGCTGTGGAGCGTCGCATGGCTGACAGCTCAGCGCTCATTTTCATGGCCATGCCAAAGGGTGCTGAAGCTACTACTAAAGGTATTGAGCATTTATATTGTAGAATTAAATTATCACTGTAGCACGAACTCAGGGCCCCCATCGGTTAACGATTGTTTGGGGTTCAGTTCATCAGTGCATTTTCTTTTTAAGCCTTTCCTATAAGGTTGGGTAAGTCCCTTCAGCCTATTTGGCCTACCCCTGGACTGTAACATACGTACATACATTAGCAGGGTACTGATAGACCTTTTTTCGTGTGGCGCGTTGCAAACTGAGCAACCATGTGCGACCCCAGTGCGACGCGCAGATGCGCTCCCCCCCGAACCCCACAGAGCTCAAAGCGCATAGCCCGGGGGATTCCAGGGGGCATTTCTGACTAGTTTATCCAGACCCATGCGTCACCATGCAGCGACAGAATGGCCTGAAATAGCCTGAAGTAGCCCGAAATAGCCTAAAATAGCCTGGTTGCCTCGCAGGGCGCCTCACGGGATCTGCACCCAAAATAGCAGGAGGTACTACATTTTGCCATTTTGGGTTGCGTGAAAAACGTAGATGAGGGTCGTGTGTATGTATGCAAGAGAGGGGGGGGGGGGGGGGGGGGGAAAGAAGGGGGTAGCCAATGAGGGTGGTGGTGGTGGTAGTGTGTGTGTATGTGTGTGAGAGGGGGGGGGGGGGGGGGGGGGGGGAGTAACTTGCTGGCAGTGCCTATAAATATATTAGATGCTTGGCCCCAGTACAAGCAAACAAGCTGGCCCCCTCAACCTCACGCCTTGTAATAAGGCGTACTATTTATAACTGACCTGGGGATTGGTGGTTGGCCCCAGTGCAAGCAAACGGGCCCCTCAACCGCTAGCCTTGTGAGGCGTACTAAACGGCATACTATTCATTTTTTATTTGTATAAAATAGCCAATGGTGTTGTAAAAGATGGGCACTTGCTTCACTGTAGGGCTATTTATTTATTTATTTATTTATTTATTTATTTATTTAAATAAAATACCAATGGTGTTGTAAAAGATGGACACTCGCTTTACTGTAGGGCTATTCATGTATGTATTTATTTAGTTATTTAAATCAAATAGCCAATGGTGTTGTAAAAGATGGGCACTTGCTTCACTGTAGGGCTGCGTATGTATGTCTGTATTTATTTATTTATTTCTTTATTTCTTTATTTACAAAACCGATGGTGTTGTAAAAGATGGGCACTTGCTTCACTGTAGGTCTATTTTATTTATCTAAATGTATTTGTTTCTTTATTTCTTTATTTATGTATGTATTTATTTATTTATGTATTTACATTAAAAACAATGGTGTTGTTAAAGACGGGCACTTGGTTCACTGTAGGGCTTTGTATGTATTTATTTATATATTTATTTATTTAAATACAAAAATCCAATGGTGCTGTTAAATATGGGCACTTGCTCCACTGTAGGGCTTTGTATTTAGTTAGTTATGTATTTATTTATTTATTTATTTATTTATTTATTTATTTATTTACATGAAAAAACCAATGGTGTTTTTAAATATGGGCACTTGCTCCACTGTAGGGCTATTTTATGTATCTAAATGCATTTTATCTCGTCTGAATGTACTTTTTTTCTTTCTTTTGTGTTTACATTAAAAACATGGTGTTGTTAAAGACGGGCACTTGGTTCACTGTAGGGCTATGTATGTATTTATTTATTTATTTAAATAACAAAACAATGGTGTTGTTAAAGACGGGCACTTGGTTCACTGTAGGGCTATGTATGTATTTATTTATTTATTTAAATAACAAAACAATGGTGTTGTTAAAGACGGGCACTTGGTTCACTGTAGGGCTATGTATGTATTTATTTATTTATTTAAATAACAAACAATGTGTTGGTTAAAGACGGGCACCTTGGTTCACTGTAGGGCTATGTAATGTATTTAGTTATTTATTTAAATAACAAACAAAATGGTGGTGTTAAAGACGGCACTTGGTTCACTGTAGGGCTATGTATGTTATTTATTTATTTATTTAAATAAAAAAACAATGGTGTTGTTAAAGACGGGCACTTGGTTCACTGTAGGGCTATGTATGTATTTATTTATTTATTTAAATAACAAAACAATGGTGTTGTTAAAGACGGGCACTTGGTTCACTGTAGGGCTATGTATGTATTTATTTATTTATTTAAATAACAAAACAATGGTGTTGTTAAAGACGGGCACTTGGTTCACTGTAGGGCTATGTATGTATTTATTTATTTATTTAAATAACAAAACAATGGTGTTGTTAAAGACGGCACTTGTGTTCACTTGTAGGGCGATGTATGTATTTATTTATTTAATTTAAATAACAAAGAGCAATGGTAGTTGTTAAAGACGACGGGCATCTTGGTTCACTGTAGGGCCTATGTATGTATTTATTTATTTATTTAAATAACAAAACAATGGTGTTTTGTTAAAGAACGGCACTTGGTTCACTGTAAGGTGCTATGTATGTATTATTTCTTTATTTAATAACCAAACAGATTTATTAAAAACAAAACAATGGTGTGTTAACGACGGGCACTGGGTTCACTTGTAGGGGCTATGTATGTTGATTTACTGTATTTAAATAAACCAAAAAACAATGGTTGTGTTTAAAGACGGCAAACTTGGTTCACTGGTAGGGCTAGGTATTTATTTATTGATTTTATTTACAGAACAAAACACTGGTTTGTTGTTTAACAAGGGGGGGGGGGCCAAAATAAGGGGGCAACTTGGTTGCATGGCGGGCGATGGATGTAGTTATTTATTGTAGTAAATAACAACAACATGGTGTGGGCAAAGAGCCGGGCACTTGGTCATGTAGGGCGATGGATGTAGTTATTTATTTAGTTAAATAACAAAACAATGGTTGTTGTTAAAGTACGGGGGCCACCTTGGTCCACTGGGGGCTATGTATGTATTTATTAGTTATGTCCATGAACAAAAAATGGTGTTGTTAAAGACGGGCATTGGTTACGGTGGGCTAGGTGATATTATTCATTTTAAATAAAACACAATGGTGTGTTACAGTACGGGACTTGGTTCACTGTAGCTCTGTCTGGTTTATTTATTTTTTAAATAACAAAACATGGTGTGTAAAGACGGGACTTGTTACTGTAGGGCTATGTAGTATTCTATTTATTATAAATAACCAATACAACTGGCTGTGTTAAAGGGGGCACTTGGTTCTGTAGGGCTAATTTGTATGTATGTCTTTATTATTTAATAATAAAAAAAAAAAGGTGTTGTTAAGGCGGGACTTGGTTCCACTTAGGAGTATGTATATTTATTTATTTATTTAAATAACAAAACAATGGTGTTGTTAAAGACGGGATTTTCACTGAGGGTTTGTATGTATTTATTTTTTCTTTACATAACAAAACAATGGTGTTGTTAAAGCTGGCCTTGCGTTCACTGTAGGCTATGTATGTTGTATTTATTTTTATTTAAATAATCAAAACAATGTTTGTTAAAGACCGGGCACCTTGGCACTGTAGGGCTATGCGGTATTTATTATTTATTTAAATAACCAAAAACAGGTGTTGTTTAAAGACGGACTTGGTTCACTGTCGGCTATGTATGTATTATTTATTGATGTAAATAACAAAACAATGTGTGTAAAGACGGGCAACTTGTTCACTGTAGGGGATGTATGATGATGTATTTATTTAAAACAAAAAACCCAATGGTGTTGTTCAAGACGGGCATTGGGGCACGGTCCGGCGAGGGTAGGGTGGTATGTAGTGAGGGATTAAATATACACAACCATGGTGTGGTGGAAAGACGGGCACGGGGGGCTACGGGAGGGCGAGGAGGGAGGGAGGGATGAGTGGAAATAACAAAACCAAGGGTTGGGGGAAAGCGGGGCACGGGGGGCACTGGAGGGCGATGCAGTAGGTTAGGGAGGTGAGGGAAGTAACAAAAAACACGGGTGTGTGGGAAAGAAGGGGCACGGGGGGCACGGAGGGCATGATGTCGATGTATTTATGATGTAAATAACAAAACAATGTTTGTTGTTAAAGACGGGAACTTGGTTTCACTGTAGGGCTCGTAAGTATTTATTTATTTATTAAACTACAAAACAATGGTTGTTGTTGTTAACCAGACGGGCATTGGTTCACTGTAGGGCTATGTATGTATTATTTATTATTAAATAACAAAACATGGTGTTGTAAAGACGGCAACTTGGTTCACTGTAGGGCTATGTATGTATTATTTATTTATTTACATAAAAACCATGTTGTTGTTAAAGGACTGGCACCTGGTTCACTGTAGGGCTATGTATGTATTTATTTATTTATTTAATAACAAAAACAATGGTGTTGTTGTTAAGACGGGCACTTGGTTCACTGTGGGGGCTAGTATGTATTTATTTATTTATTTCAATAACAACACCCGGTTGTTGTTTTAAAGACTGGGCACTTGGTCCATGTAGGGTATGTATGTATTATTTAGTTATTGACTCTAAACAAAAACAATGTGTTGTAAAGACGGCACTTGGTTCACTTTAGGGGTTATGTATGTGTTTATTATTTAAAAAACAAAACAATAGGGTGTTTGTTAAAGAACGGGCACTGGTTCACACACTGTAGGGGCTTGTATGTATGTATTTATTTATTTAAATAACAAAACAATGGTTTTTTGTTCAAGTAACGGCACTTGGGTTCACTGTATGGCTATGGTATATTTATGGTTATTTATTTAAATAACAAAACAATGGTGGTTGTTTAAGAACGGGCACATGGTTCATCAACTGTAAGTCTATGTATTATTATTTAAGTTATTTAAATAACAAAACAATGTGGTTGTTAAAGATCGGGGCACATGGTTCACACTGTAAGGGCTATGTAAGTATTTATTGTATTTATTTAAATAACAAACAATGTGTTGTTAAAGACTTGTTTAAAGTACGGGCACTTGGTTCAACTGTAGGGCTATGTAATGTAGTTGATTTTATTTATTTAAATAACAAACATGGTGTTGTAAAGACGGGCACTTGGTTCACTGTAGGGCCTATGTATGTATGTAATTTTATTTATTTTAAATAACAAAACATGGGTTGTTTAAGACGGGCACGTGGTTCACTGTAGGCTATGTATGTAGGTATTTATTTATTTAAATAAACCACAACAATGTGTTGTTAAAGGACGGGCACTTGGTTTCACTGTAGGCTATGATTTATTTATTTAGTTATTTAAATACAAACCAATGGGTTGTTAAAGACGGGCACTTGAGTTCACTGTAGGCTATGTATTTATTTATTTATTTCTTTAATCACAAAACAAATGTGTTGGTGAAAGAGACGGGCCCTTGGTTCAACTAAGGGCTATGTGTTTAAAACAAATGTATTTTATTTAGTTATTAAATACCAAAACAATGTTGTTTGTTAAAGACGGGCACTTTGGTTCACTGTAGGGCTATGTATGCATTTATTTATTTATTTAAAGACAAACAATGTGTTTGTTAAAAGACGGTTGCACTTGGTTCACTGTATGCTATGTTGTATGTATCATTTATTTAAATAACAAAACAATGGTGTGTTAAAAGACGTCACTTGGTTCACTGTAGGTCTATGTATGTATTTAGATTTATTTATTAAATAACAAACATGGTGTTGTTAAAGACGGGCACGTGGTTCACTGTAGGGCTATGTATTTATCTATTTATTTATTTAAATAAACAAAACGATGGTGTTTTTAAAGACGGGCACTTGGTTCACTGTCGGGCTATTATGTATTTATTTATGTATATTAAATAACAAACAATGTTTTGTTAAAGACGGGCACTTGGTTCACTGTAGGGCATTAGTATTTATTTATTTTTGTAAATAACAAACAGGGGTGTTGTTAAAGAACGGGCATGGTTCACTGTGGGCTATTATGATTATATTTATTTATGTAATAACAAACCAATGGTTGTTGTTAAAGAACGGGACTTGTTCACGGTAGGGCTATTTATGTATTTATTTATTTATTTAATAACAAAAACCAATGTGTTGTTAAAGACGGTGTCACTTGGTTCACTGTAGGGCTATGTATGTATTTATTTATTTATTTAAATAACACTACATGGTGTTGTTAAAGACGGGCACTTGGTTCACTGTAGGGAGGCTATGTATTTTTAATTTATTATTTAAACCAAAACATGGTGTTTGTTATAGAGGGACGGGCACTTGGTTCACTGTAGGCTCTGTATTATTTTATTTAATTTATTTAAATAACAAAACACTGGTGGTGTTAAACGGGCACTGGTTCACTGTAGGCTATGTATGTATTTATTTATTTATTTAAATACAAACAATGGTGTTGTTAAAAGACGGCACTTGGTTCACTGTAAGGGCTATGTATTATATTTATTATTTAAATAACAAAACAATGGTGTTGTTTACAGAGGTACTTGGTTCACTGTAGGGCTATGTATGTATTTCTTTATTTAGTTAAATAACAAAACAATGGTGTTGTAAAGACGGGCACTGGTTTCACTGTAGGCTAGTATGTAATTTTATTTATTTATGTTTTAATAACAAAACAAGGGTGTTGTTAACGACCGGGGCCCTTGGTTCACTGTAGGGCTATGTAGTATTATTTATTGATTTAAATAATAAAACAATGGTGTTGTTAAAGACGGGCACTTGGTTCACTGTAGGCTTGGTATGTATTTATTATTTTTTAAAATAACAAAGCAATGGTGTTGTTAAAGACGGGCACTTGGTTCACTGTAGGGCTATGTATGTATGTATTTATTTATTTAAATAACAAAACAATGGTGTTGTTAAATATGGGCACTTGCTCCATTGAAGGGCTTGGCAATAGGGGCCTACACTCTGTATTACAGGCCTTCGCATTTTCTCACATTACATGCATGACATGCATGACGTACTTTACACACATGATATATGTGACATGCATAGCATATTATGCACATATGTGTAACATACATTACGTGCAATACATAAATGTAAGGCATGCCACGTCGGTTCATTACTTACATGACATACATGACATATATGTGACATGCATAGCATATTATACACTTATGTGTAACATACATTCATTACTTACATGATATACATGACATACATGACATTCAATACCCACCTGACATACATGGTACATACATTCATGATACTTGCTTCGTTGACCTGGAGGTTATACTGGCTCCCATGCTAACATTCATAACAGACATCACATGCATCTCATTCATCACATGCATTGCACTTGTATGTATTTATGTTTGTATGTATGTTACAGTCCAGGGGTAGGCCAAATAGGCCAAAGGGACTTGCCCAACCGTGATAGGAGGGTCTAAAAAGAAAAAGCATTGATGAACTGAAGCCCAAACAATAATTTTACCGTTTACCACTTTCCTCCTTGACCTGAAGGTTGGACTGACTCCCACGCTGCTGCCACACAAGCTGTACCTGCGCTGTCTCTATGGTGGAAGCTGCGGGGCGCCTCTTTGGGTGCAAGTGCCCGTCTGGACCATCTGCTCCACCCCAACGCTTGCATGGATCATCTTGCGTGTGTGCGCCTCATGCCTCGCACTCTCATGTGCTGCGCTGCCTTGCTGGCTGCGTGTAACTCGGAGTGGACACAGGGAGGGAAACAGACGCCGCCAGTAAGGGATGGTGGTGGGGGTGGGGGTGGTAGTCATGGTCTTCCCCTGCTGAGTGTGGACGACCTACAGCGTGTGTCCAAAGATTTAGTGCTGAGTGCGGTGCATGCAGGCTGCTGCATCAGCCTATGTTTGATGGAGCAGGAAGACCAGGGGGCACAGCCCCCCTCCGCCCCCTTTCCCTCGCTGGGATGTGCATCTGTGTTGGAGGACTTCCCCGGAGACGCGGAGGAGTGCTGGAAGCACGCCACCCTGACAGTCCGCAAGCTTGCTGGGGGCTCTAGCTGGGGGGCGGCGTTGGGGGAGGAATGGCTTCAGGAGCTGATGAGGGCGGGCACAGATGCGGCATCCAAGTCTAGCTCTCACACCCTCCTGCATGCCCTGCTCTTGGAGTTTCCGGCACTGAACATTTTAACCTAGGAAAATCCTTTGTTTAGGGATTTAGCTGGGGGGGGGGGGGGGGGGGGGGGGGGGGCGTATTAGGGGATGCATGGTTACAGGAGCTGATAAGAGCAGTGCAACGTTTTCCGCCGTTAGATTGGACTTTAAATAATATATAGTCCGACCTGTTTGGCTTACAGTTTGGCTTATAGTTTTAATACCAAGGAATCGGTATTAAATCTATTACGTGTGCAAATTGGATGATGTCAGAAGACAGAAACTATAGTTCCGCATGCACTAACTTATCAAATAATAGGGATGGTATTAAATGCGTGGCAAGACTACTTCTTCGAGCTCACAACTTCAATGTTGAATCAGAAAGGAGTAAAGCATGAAGCTGGTCATGAATCCTGATTCCTTTTAAGGATGAAAACACTCTGGAAATACTTAATACAATTTATAAAAAAATGCGATACTAGTCGCACAATTAAATTATCATCCCAGATGAGATTATGATTTAATTATATTGCATAATTAAATGATCACTGTGGCACGAACTCAGGGCCCTCATCGGTGAATCGATTGCTTGGGGTTCAATTCATCAATGCTTTTTCTTTTCAAGCCCTTCCTATCACGGTTTGCCAAGTCCCTTCGGCCTATTTGGCCTACCCCTGGACTGTAACATTCATGCTGTGGTATTGATGCAACTATAAAAAGCCTGGAGGGGCGGGTGTTAAGGGGACCCTCCCGTGCGCTGCAGCTGGTGAAAGTCACCATGGCAGACACAGTAAATGTCACCCTCCAGGCGGTAGGGACTACCTCATGCAACGTGTGGCAAGAATGCTGGTACAGGAGGCAATATATTATTTGCGCAGCTTAGATATGAGTTTGTCTACGTGTTCACGACTGATCCCTAAGGTAGAGAAATGAGCAATAGTGATGATTATGGTACCTCTTATTTCCGAAAGACGGTGATCTGCCCAAAGTTGGCTGGAAATCCATGAAACAATCCAATCAAATCCAGCCCCTCGTGGTAGTCTACAATTAGCTAGAGTAATCGAGATCGGGCATGACGAACAATGCGATAGTGGACACTGGACAGGGTTCAGTTCACCTAGTAGCATGGTGGTTAGTACGGTGGGCGCAAAACCTGTTGCAGCAGTCTAGAAGACTGGGGAGAAGTAGAAGCTACTTCATATTACATTTACTTTTTCAGTAAGGAGCCCACAAGGGGGCTGAATAAGAAGGGTAGCTACTTGGGCAGTACAGGGGTCCTGCCCCCTAGCAGTACACACACCTAGTCGTGCACCAGCACCTAGTCGTGCTCCAACAATAGTGAACAGGGTTAACAGAATAGTTAACCAGTGCTGGTTATGTATACAGCCCTTCCCAATATTGAGTTTGGGCAAGTATATATTCAAGTGCATATTCAGCTACGCCTTGACCGGCTAGACTGTAAAATACGAAAGCCTTGCGAGAGAATCCCCACAACCACCTGGCTCCTGACAGTGAACAGCACACAAAACGATTGTTTGGGGTTCAGTTCATCAGTGCGTTTTATTTGTAAAGCCCTACCTACTACGGTTGGGCAAGTCCCTTGAGCCCATTTGGCCTACCCCTGGACTGTAACATACATACAGACGGCAAGCAGCCAAATTGCTGGCTGAAGCTATGTAACCAAGTTCAAGTTCAAGTAACATGAATACACACTAGCACTGTTTTGTGTGCTTCCGTCGCTGCATGGGTCCAGCTAAACTAGTCAGAAATGCCTCCCTTGGTGGTTGGCCCCTTGGTGGTTGGCACCTTGGTGGTTGGCACCTTGGTGGTTGCCCCCAGTGCAAGCACACGGGCTGGAGCCCTCAACTTCACGCGTCGCATTTTTGTTTTTTACATATTCAAGTATACCAAGTCTATGTGGCCACTGTGATCACCCCTCTCAGCAGCATTCAACAATATCCTGCTTGCCAGTTTTGCTGTCAGCTCGTCCTCCTCCCTCTCATCATCAGCCACTGAGTCTGCCTGCTGCTGCTGGGCCAAACATGTATTGCCTGCTGCTTCTGCAGGGCCAAACATGTATTGCCTGCTGCTGCCTGCTGCTGGGCCAAACATGTATTGCCTGCATATGCTTCAGGGCGAAACATTTACTGCCTGCTGCTGCCTGCTCCTGGGCCAAACATGCCTTGCCTGCCTTAACTGCATTGGCTCCATCTATGCACTGATGCCATATACAAGCAAACCTTGGTGGTTGGCCCCAGTGCAAGCAAACGGGCAGGAACCCTCAACTTCACGCGTCGCATAT
Source organism: Chlamydomonas sp. ICE-L (assembly GCA_013435795.1). Classification (NCBI taxonomy): domain Eukaryota; kingdom Viridiplantae; phylum Chlorophyta; class Chlorophyceae; order Chlamydomonadales; family Chlamydomonadaceae; genus Chlamydomonas; species Chlamydomonas sp. ICE-L. The sequence goes on from JACBWV010000364.1 coordinate 7,939,363, forward strand.
TTTTTTCTTCTTCTCTTTTTTCTATATACAAGTACGCCAAGTCTATGTGGCCACCCCTCTCAGCGGTATTCTATGACTTGATACTTGCCAGTCTCACTGCCGGCTCGTCCACCTCCTCCTTATCATCATCAGCCACTGCCTGCTGCTGCTGCTGCTGGGCTAAGCGTGTGTTGCCCACTCTGGGAGCACTGGCTCCATCTAGGCACTGATCATCAGCCACTGCCTGCTGCAGCTGCATCATCATCATCATCTGCCTGCTGCTGCTGCTGCTGGGCTAAGCGTGCGTTGCCCACCCTGTCAAGTACACCAAGTCAAGTATGTGGCCACTGTGATCACCCCTCGCAGCGATATTCTATGTATTGATATTAGCCAGTCTTGCTTTCAGCTCGTTCATCTCCTTCTCATCATCAGCCATCAAGTCTGATTCTGCTTCTGCCTGCTGCTGTCTGCTGCGGGGCAAAACATGTTTTGCCTGCTGCTGCCTGCTGCTGGCTCAAAAATGTATTGCCTGCTGCTGCCTGCTGCTGGGCCAAACATGTATTGCCTCCTGCTGCTGCCTGCTGCTGGGTCAAAAATGTATTGCCTGCTGCTGCTGCCTGCTGCTGCTGCCTGCTGCTGGGCCAAAAATATACTGCCTGCCTTAGGAGCAATGGCTCCATCTAGGGACTGGTGTCATATACAAGCACACCTTGGCGGTTGGCCCCAGTGCAAGCAAACGGGCTGGAACTCTAAACTTCACGCGACGCATTTTTTCTCTTTTTTCTTCTTCTCTTTTTTCTATTGATTTATCTCATTTATTTACAAGTACACCAAGTCTATGTCTATGCACTTGATCACCCATCGCTGCGGTATTCTACGATCTGATACTTTCCAGGCTCGCTGCCAGCTCGTCCACCTCCTCCTTCTCATCAATAGCCTCTACTTCTGCCTGCCTGCCGCTGCTGCGGCTGCTGCTGCTGCTGCTGCTGCTGCTGGGCCAAACATGGCTTGCCTGCCATAGGAGCCCTGGCGCCATTTAGCCACTGATCACCCCTCTCGGGGGCATTCTATGACTTGATATTAGCCAGCATTGCGTTCAGCGCACCCATCTCCTTCTCAGCAATAGACTTTGCTTCTGCTTTTGCCTGCTTCTGCTGAGCCAAGCGTGTTCTGCCTGCCAGGGGCGCACTTGCTGCGATGTCGATACCGATCTCATCCAACACCTGGAAGGGAGGAGGGCCAGAGGGGCATGATGGTTGGTGATGGGGTAGGTGGTAGGGGGTAGGGGGTAGGGGGGAGTGGTAGAGGGTTGGCTATAGGGGTAGGTGGTAGGTGGTCAGGGGTCAGGGGTAGGGGGTAGGGGGGAGTGGTAGAGGGTTGGCTATAGGGGTAGGTGGTAGGTGGTCAGGGATACGGGGTAGGGGGTAGGGGGGAGTGGTGGAGGGTTGGCGATGGGGGTAAGTGGTAGGTGGAAGGGGGTAGGGGGTAGAAGGGAGTGGTAGAGGGTTGGCGATAGGGGCAGGGGTGAGTATATCAAATGGCGGATGTGGGGGGATATATATGATTCTGGGAGCACTTGCTGCGAGGTTGATACCCATCTCATCCAACATCTGAATGGGAGGAGGGGCCAGAGGGGTATGGTGGTTGGTGATAGGGGTAGGGGGGAGGACTAGAGGGTCGGTGATAGGGTTAGGTGGTAGGGGGGAGAGGTAGAGGGTTGGTGATAGGGGTTGGGGGGAGTAGAAGGGGTAGGGGACGTGGTAGAGGGTTGGTGATAGGGGTAGGGGGAAGTGTATCTGATGGCGGATGTGTGTATATAAATATAGGGAGTGTATCAGATGTCGGATGTGGGGGGATATGTATGCTCCTGGGAGCACTCACAGCAATGTTGATGCTGATCTCGTCCAAAACCTGAAAGGGGTTAAGGACCAGAGGGCAGAGCTTTTAACCCGCTCCCAGTAGCGATCACTACCTGGGACTCTGTTTTGGCCCAACCTACTGCTACCACGAGACTCGAATCTCGGTCCCACCCCTTGAACACCCGTGGAATCTCGGTCCCACCCCTTGAACACCAGCGGGCCGGCTCTTCCGGCCGCCTACCAAAATCGCTAGCAGGAGCCCAACCTTGAAAGACACCACATCCCCAATCGCTTCCAGAAGAAACCCTTTCTGGAATTAAAAAATGCTCTGTCAGAGTGGCATCATGGCAAGGGGAGTGTATGGTCTCACACCTGGCCAAGCAGGTTCTCCGCCTTTTCCTCTGTCTACTCTATCTGTTGATTTCTCTTCTTTCTTTTCGAAAACTTCAACTCAGATCCCTAGTATTCACTGCCCAGAGAGAAGCATTGGATTGCTACCCCCCCCCCCCCCCCCCCCACCCACCCCCCCACCCCCCCCACCCCTCCAACCCCCCACCCCCCTCCACCCCCCACCCACCCCACCCACCCACTCAGACCCCTAGTACTCACTGCCCACAAAGAAGCATTGGATTGTTACCCCCCCACCCCCCCACCCCCACCCCCACCCACACCCACACCCACCCACCCACACCCACACCCACATCCGCACACCCACACCAACGCACCTGGTTAACCAGGCTATCAGTCTCTGCCTCTGTCTCATCCGTGTCAATTGCGTTATCCATAGCATCATCCATCATTTCGGTTGTCATATCTGCAAAGGGGCAAGGGACAGTGTTTGGTTTCAGATGCCGGTGTTTCGTTTCGGATGCCTTCGCTGTGAAGGGTCAAGGAACAGTGTTTGGTTTCGGATGCCATATCTGCTTAGGGGTCAAGGGACAGTTTTTTTGTTTTTTTAGGGAACGGCAATATGATATCATATGATGCCGGCAGTCTGACTGGGCTAACATTACCATTTATATACAATAGCATATGATGCAATTTGAATGATATCATACTCGCCTCAACATCATATGATATGCCGGTCCCTACATATATGTTGGTGAAGATGTCTCTCCTCCCCTCCCCCTCCCCCTCCCCCTTCCCTCTCCCCTCCACCCTCCTCTTCCACCCCATTTCCCCAAACCTAACCCACCAACCAACCAACCAACCAACCCCAGCCCCAGTCTCAGCCCCGGCCTCATCCCCATCCTCGCCCTGTCCCTGGCATATATGTTAGTGAAGATGTCTTCTCTTCCCTCCCCCTCCGCCCGCCCCTCCTCTCCCTGCCCAGTTCCCCAAACCTAACCTACCCACCCACCCACCAACCAACCCCAATCTCAGCCCCAGCCCCAGTTTCAGCCCCAGTTTCAGTCCTAGTCCCAACCCCAGTTCCAGTCCCAGTCCCAACCCCAGTTTCAGTCCCAGTCCCAACCCCAGTTTCAGTCCCAGTCCCAACCCCAGTTTCAGCCCCAGTTTCAGCCCGGCCCCATTCCCATCCCCACCCTGTCCCTGAAATAAAACTTACTCATTTTCTCGTTTTCTTTTGCGAATGCCTGCATCTGCTGGTGCGTCTTGTGGGGGTTTGTGGCCTTGTTCATGGCTTGCATGGTCTTGGTGGTAGATGCCATGACCTTGCCCAAAGTTTTTGCCGTTGCTGCAGTCTGCAATAAAGCAGGGTAGTGTTGTTCAGAGTCAAAATCGACTTTCTCCGATTGGGCTCAAATTAACTTGGAATGTTGGTTGAGACAAAATAATTTTTTGGGACATTTTGACGAAATTGATTTTTGGATTTTGGACCCACATTTATTATTTGCAGTGATTTCCCCCCCAAAAATGCTTTTAAATTGCAGTTGCTGCAGTCTGCCATATAGCAGGTTAGGAGATGTCAGCAGCCTTGATTTGGGAATTGTTATATATATTTTTTCATTTTTTTTTATTTGTGTCTTCTGCCATGGCTTACAAGGTCATCGTGGTAGATGCCATGGCCTTGGCCACAGTTTTTTCGGTTGCTGCAGTCTGCAATATAGCAGGGTAGGAGATGTCAGCTGCCATGATTTGATTTGATTTTTTTTTTTTTTTTTTTTTGTCTTCTGCCATCTCCATGGCTTGTAAGGTCATCGTGATAGATGCCATGGCCTTGGCCACATTTTTTGCGGTGCTGCAGTCTGCAATTCATAACTCCCTTCAATTCAATCTCCCCCCAATCGGATACCCTTCCATTCAGGTCCGCTTGCTCATTATATTCAATGCATTTCGATTTTGCCTCATAATTCCCACTCAACTCGACATACAGTCGACATCCACTCACCGTCACTTGAGTCCCCAGTCTCCACACCCTCCAACTGTGCTGTACTGGCTTGCAGCTTGCTTATTTGTCCTCAAATTCATTCTGTTCAATACATTTTAATTTGGCATTATAATTCCCACTCAACTCGGCACCGTTCAACAACCTTCTAGTCCATCGAATCATCTCTCCTCAACTCGACACTCTTGAGTCAATATCCACTCACCGTCATTTGAGTTCCGACGCCCTTCAGCTGTGCTACACTGGCTTGCAGCTTGCTTATTTGTCCTCAACCTCATTGAATTCAATACATTGCAATTTTGCCTCATAATATCCACTCAACTCGACATCGTTCAACAACCTTCTATTCCATCTAATCAAATCAACACCTCTCAGTCAACATCCACTCACCGTCATTTGAGTTCCGACGCCCTTCAACTGTGCTATACTGTCTTGCAGCTTGCTCACTTGTTCTCGAACGCGCACCAAGGACTTAGCATGGGTACGCACACTCTGCTGGTTACCCATCTTTGCAGCGCCCTGCGATTCAGTGTATGTGTGCTTGTGTGTGTGTGTGTGCGTGGGTGGGTGCATGTATGTGTGCGTGGGTGCGTATGTGTACATGATTTGAAGATAGATGTGACAGTCAGGACGTGAAAGTCCATTCAGGCATTAGGCAGCATGCTACCACGGGGCTTCTAACAAACATTACACCAAACGGGTTTAAAACAAAGAATACACACATATGTATTAATATATGTGGTATATATGTTAGGATCCCAGTCCCCGAAGCATAACTTACTTTCCTGCACGATACTTAGATCACGAATATACAAAAGCAAATTAAAAATGACAAAGCATAAGAGTAAAATTCAATATTCCAATCCCAATCCCCACCCCCCCCACCCCACCCCCACCCCACCCCCTTACACACACACACACACACACACATGAACACACACCTTCCTTTTCTTCGTTGCTGCTCATCCCCCCCCCCCCACCCCACCCCACCCACCCACCCACACCCTAACCCCCCCCACACCCATCCCACCCACCCACCCCACGCCACACACACACACACATCAGTATTCCAATCTCCAAGGCATACCTTAATTTCCTGAACCAGCTTCTGCAGTCACCAAGACAAGAGGATGGAGGGGAAGCAGGAGCAGCAGGGGAGGGGGGGGGGGGGTGAGGTTGTTGTTGTTGGTGGTGGTGTTGGTGGTGTTGGTGGTGGTGGTGGTGGGGGGGGGGTCTGCTGCTGCTGCTGCTGATGATGGTAGCCCAGAAAATAAGCAGTGAATGTAGCCCAGAAAAGAAACAGTGGATTTGGCCACCCCTCTTCAATACAAAAAAACTTTCACGACCACCTTATGTCATCATCAAGATGAGCCCCACCCTATCATCCACTCAGGTTGAGAGAACTACTCCCCTGACCTCTCACCTGCTCCTCCAACTTCATCTTCCTTATTTCTCCCTCAATTTCTGCACAGGGGTAAGGAGAGCGGGAGTGAGTGCATGCATGGGAATCAGCAATGGATGAAAGACAGTCAGACAGGCAGAGCTCCTACCTCGTGTGCCTTTGCGGATTTTCTGTTGCGACTCCCGCATTTGCTCTGCAGGAGTGATGCATTTCTGTGTGTTTAGGTTGAGGGGAAATCAACAAAAGCAATGTGGGGATCGCACGTTCTCGATACCTGCCCTTCTCATCTGGTTTCTTTTTCAGGAACTTCAACATTTTCTAGCACTCGATCTGCCTGCCCCCGGTAGATGAGATCAACACGCACGAACGCGAAGACAAAGCGATGGGTTAACGCAGGGCCGAGTTGATACGAGGAAGACGGGCAGTAAAACGAATCGATGTCGAAGTCGATAATCGGTGGAGCAATGCGATGCAAGGTGGGCGAGCTATGAATTGCGAGTACTCTGATATCAACTCAACGAGGCCTAGTTAATAGTCCGCCTGAGCTAGGGCTAGGGCTAGAGCCAAATTGCCCTGTAGGGTTTGGCACCTTCCACCTACCTTCCGATCCACCTGCCCCCTCGCCCCTGCGCTCACAGGCTTAAAAGCTGAGCTTAAAAGTCTCTGGGGGGGGGGGGGGGGGGGGGGGGGGGGGGGGGGGCAAATATTAACTATCTCTGAACGAGGTCAGGCAAAAAAGGGGGGTCTGAGCCAGGGGTACTACATGACGCGCGCTACTGCGCACTAGCGCGCAAGGTTTTGGTGCCCGATAGCACGATTGACGCAATTTTGTAAAACCCCTCTGAGCGCAGCGCGCAGATTTCCGTTTTCAGTTGAGTCAAAAGCGCAGCCCGGCGCAGCCCCAAAGGAGCAAGGTGCGTCAAAGCGCATTCCAAATGACAGAGGGTAATACCCTGGTCAGAGCGGGCCGCAGGCCGCTCATTTAGTCATTTTACACACTACAGGTCCCAGCTGAGATGATGATTTAATTATATTGTAGAATTAAATTATCACTGTAGCACGAACTCAGGGCCCCCGTCGGTTTAAACGATTGTTTGGGGCTCATTTCATCAGTGCTTGTTCTTTTTAAGCCCTTTCTGTTCGGTTGAGCAAGTCCCTTTAGCCTATTTGGCCTACCACTGGACTGTAACAAACATACATTCATACATACGTTACAGGGGTTCTGGCCCAAGGCCGGGTTTTTTAAACTTAAGGGCCCGGACTAGTTTAGCCACTGAATTGAACCTAACGTGGCCCTGAATTGACCCATCTCAGCCCTCGATTAGCCTTCACTTGGCCTGTAGGCCCTTTCAAGGACCTAATGTGGCCCTGCATTGAGCCATGAATCTGACCTTAATTAGACCAGCCTTTTATGCACCTTAATAAGCGTTGAATTCAGCACTGAATGACTCTAATTATTGTATCCTGAATTAGCCCTAACGTGCCCCTGAATTAACCCTTGTCAGCACTGAATCAGCCTTTAATTTGCCCTTAAATGGATCGAATCATGAACAGGCAGAAATTTAACAATCGATAGGCAGACAGTAAAACATTGGTATACCGTGAAACCTTAATAGACTAACATGGAACAATCAACAGGCAGACAGTGAAACGTTTAATAGACTAACACTTAAACATCGATAGGCAGACAATGAAACATGAATATACTTACGGTGGGCCATCTGTATGCAGACAGTGGAACATTAATAAACTAGCAGTGAAACATTAACGTACTGATAGTGGAACATTAAAAAGGTAGACTGAAAGCGAAGTATTATTTGACTAGCGGTGAGCCATCTATAGGCAGACAGTGGAACCATCGATAGGCAGACAGTAAACCTTGCAAGGGACTCACTTCGCGTTGAATTTAGCACCGAATGACCCTAAATTAACCCTAAATTAGCTGTGGCGTAGCCATGAGTGGACCCTCGTCAGCCCCTAATTAGCCTTTACTTGTCCCTTAATCGGCCCTTAAACGGACCTAATGTGGCCCTGGCGTGAGCCCTTAAGCCGAAACTTATTCCGACCTTACCTGGAGCTCATTTAGCGTGAAATTTAGTACTGATTCACTGAATGATCTCTGCATGGCTAGCAATTGGATAGCCCTGAATTAATCCTACATGGGCTAACAATTGACCCTGCAATGCAGCTGAGTTAGACCTAAATCGAGCCTGCACGTTTCTTAATTTGCTCTTGGCATTTATGAGCCTCCACTCCTTCGGCGAGCAGCCAAATTGTTGGCTAGAGCCATGTAACCAATACGAAGTTCATTAGTCCTTACCTCACTGATTGGACCTACAATAATTTATATTGTGCTTGAACAAGTTCATCTAATTGCTTTCAGCCCTTTACTTCGAAGTGTCGAAAAATACGTCCCAATGTTCAATACATTGATTTTCCTTCCTTTTTGTGTGTTGTTGTTGTTGTTGTTGTTGTTGTTGTTGTGTGTTGTTGTTGTTGTTGTTGTATATATATTTAGTTGTTAAGGAACCCAAGGTGTGTTGCATATTCCACACACCGTTAGTTGTGTAACACCGTTCACTTGACAGACAGAGACAAGGAGACAGAGAGGCAAAGAAACAGTAAAAAACAGGAGACAGATAAACAAGAGACAGGAAACAGGAGCAGGGTACTTCAAATGGCCAAATTGGCGCTTTAGCGCACTTGAAAAACAAAAAAACTGCGCTTTGTAGTGCAAAAACGCAAAACTTGCTTGCTGCGGGCCCACAGGTTTAGATTCCGGAGCGATATGTCTGAACACTGTCACAGGGAAGGGACTAGGGTGTGTGCTACAATCGTGATAGCTTGTCAAGCGACAAGGGAAAGGATAAGAAGGGAAAGGCGACAGTACCTCAGGGTACTGCCGCCGGAAAGTGCAGGCCCTAACGGGCGGAGGCACTACTATGGAAGCTTCCAGGCGGAAGGCCTGGCGGCCCCAAGACACACTAGCTGGACCGGGATAACCGGTCTATAACATCCCCCCCAATTCCTGGTATTCTTTATTCATAAGAATTCCTGGATTAGGAGGTTCTAGGGAAGGGAAGCTAGAGTGAAAATAGATAACTGGTGCATAGGAGAGCCTGGGGTATAGGCTTCTGGTTGGCCAGTGTTCACTAATGAACGGCACTTGGCCTTGAGGGGCAATATGCAAGTACATTAAGAGGGGGGACAAGGGGCAGAGGCAGTACAGTAACTATTATCTATTATCTAGGTAGGACTGGATTCCAGCTGTGGAGCTGCCAGGAAGGTGTAGCCATATGGCTTTGTTCAGCTAAAAGGGCTGGATAGCAATCTGTTTGGTTTTTATTTAATAAACGACTTTAAAGTAGACGTCCCCCGCTGGCTCATGACTATCATTCCAGATTGGAAGGATATGTGGAGGTACTTCCAGTATCATCTATAAAGTATCATAAAGCAGGATCTTAAGATCAATGCTAGGGAAAACTATGGGGCCATAGTGATGAGTCAGAAATGGACTGTAAGGGATCTGCAGGAAGAAAACGAAAGAAGGCAGGGTAGCTCCCCATGATCAAGGATATGAGTGATGCTAGATCACAGGTTCTTGGTCAGAGATTCTAGAGTTATTCCATTTTGAGTTTGCCAATGCAGCCAATCTTCTCTCTGAAGTCACAGAACTTGGCCCTGGGCAGAGCTTTGGGTGAGGCATGTCAGACATGTTGGCAGCAGTGGGGATCCAGTTCATTTTGATACCTTCTTTCTTGGACTGCTCCTTGAGGAAGTAGAACCTGGTCTCCATGTGCTTCAGTCTGGATGACAGCTTTCCTGGTTCAGGCACTAAGGCAGCTGGTTGTACCATTAATGGGGAGAGCAGGGGCGAACTATGCCTGTGGCAGAGTGTTGCAGTTTCTCAACCACATTCCTCCTGGCTGCCGAGGGTAGACGCCCAGAACTAGCCTCTGTAGGGACAGGCTGTGTGCAGATGCCTGGATTTGGTGATGCCCAGAGATTGCTCCCCCTTGGTTTGATAATCAGATAATAGGAAAGCACTTCGAAGAGTGGAGAGAGAATGTAGCCAGCGGAGGATCGAAGCGCCAATCTATACACGGAGGAACAGAAATGGCGTACAAGGCAGGCGGACGCCAAAGAACACCAGCGGTGGGAGAGGCGGATGCCTGTAACCTGACTAGACCCTAAGTCAGGAAACTTAAGCCAGGCACCGGCTATACAGAGTGTGTCAGTGAGAGACCGATGACGCAGTCAACAGGAAGCTGTCACCGTGTCATGAAGGATGACACAGTCTACGGGGAAGCTGACACAGTACAGACAGAAACACTGTCTGGGCCGATAGTTCTAAGGAAGTACATAAGTAGTCACCAAGTCATAAAACGCGTGAGAGCACCGCAATTCATGCTGACACTCCACCTATGGGACCCAGTGATAAAATATACCGTCACCTATGGCACTGGGACATAGAGCAACCTATAGTAACATATATAACCAAAAAAAAAAATCAAAGGAACTCCGAAAACATAGAGAGGAACTCAATGGAACCAAAGGGTTATAGGAGGAAGAACAAGGCCAAAAATTCGAAAAACAATTTGCCAAGAGAGAAAGAGAGGAAAAGGCAATATAAAAATGGCGGCACAAAGGTAGAGAAAACACCCGATCGGGAATAGGAAACCTAATGCCAAACTCTGATAACGAAAAAGAAATAATAGGACAAAGCAAGGGCCCCAAGAAGAAGCGGTCATACCTAACTGCGGACAAACTCCAGCACACAGCAGGATTAAGGGCTTGGTGAAGGGGTCAGCCCAGTTATCCACGGTTGCGATAACTAGGCCAACATCCAGTGAACCATCCTCCACCAGCTCCTTGATGTAGTGATGAATAACATCAATGTGCTTGCTGCGAGGCAGGAGCTGCCAGTCTTTGGCCCAACTTAGAGACCCTAAGTTGTCACCCTGAATGGTAACCAAAGCACAAGGCAGACCCAGATCCACCCTCAATTTCTTCAACCATTGTACCTCCCTGGCAGCCTGGGACAGGGCCTGATACTCAGCCTCACTAGAGCTAATGGCAACAGTAGGCTGCCTCTTGCTCATCCAGTTCACTATGCACCCCCCAGCTAGCACAGCAAAGCCAGTCTGAGACCGCCTGTCAGACCCATCATCAGCAAAGGATGAGTCACTAAAGACAGTAAAAGAGAACTCAGGGTTGTGGGTGTAAGTGAGACCCAGGTGGAATGTGTTCTCAAATACAAGAGCCACCGTTGGCAGCCCCCCCGAGTGGCCGGTAGGGTGAGCAGAAAAACCTGGACAGGTAGTCACAGCAAAAGAAATATCAGGCCTGTGCAAGTAGCCAGGATAGCAAGCACCCACAGAGATAGGTACGGTCTATTAGACGGCAGGGGTTCTCCAGGGGCGTCAGAACGGTGTGGACGTTGGCCATGGGGGCAGCAAACTGGGTGGGGCAGCAATCGTAAGACCAAACTGCCACCAGCTCAACAAGTAGGTGTGGAGGATGTGATGAACACACTGCATTCAGCAATCAAGTGTAAGCAGTCCAAAGAGAGGGAACTGAACGGACCACCCATCTAATGTGACATCCCAGCCAGCCTTTTCCATAGCCGGATATAAGAAACATACCTATCCAGCTCACTAAAAGCTACGATAAAATCCTCAACATAGGTCAGAAACTAGCTCCACCCACCATAGATCTTCCTAAAATACAGAGGCAGGTGCAGCCTTGCACATAGTGAAGCCGTGTGCAACCAGAAACCCGTTGGACATCCCTATCCTACTCCAAGCCTGGGTGCCTTGCTTCAATCCATAAAGAGACTGAGCAGCTTGCACAACAAGGGGGAACCCCGTTGGGCCCCCCAAGGTGCTGCAAGCCCTTCAGGCTTGCGGGCCGTCCAGGTCCAGACCAGGTTCCAGCTAGCGTCAGAAATGCGTTTTGATGTCCAGCTGCCCGAACTAAATTACATAGGTCTATTGAGTGATGGCAGGCCAGGAGCACCCGAGACCTGCTTTAGAGGAGGGACAGCTGGGGCATATAGTCCTGAAAAATCCAGCCAGGACGTTGCAGCAAGGCCACGTACCAAAAAACGTTGCCTTGAAGCGATAGAACCTCAACCCAATCTTCTTTTGTCACTAAATAACACTGCCTGGACAGGGTATCCTTTGCTACGAGGCTGTGGAGTAGGCGTACCCAAGTCCCATGGGCTATGTAGTTGGAAGCCATTCTATCCTTCCTAGCCAAAGAAGCCCTTGTATCCCTGCAGGGTTGTAGGGGCAGTGGCAGCTTTATAGGTTTAGTTCAGTGGAGGGTTTGGCAACTAGATGGCTCCCATTCGTACAGCAGTTACTTGTACCTAGCTATGCTTGTGTGGATTATCTTAGTTCTTCGCTACCCGCAGAATAGTTAGTCACCGGTAGTAGTTAGCCCCAGTGCAGAACTGTATCTGCCTGGTTGAACATGGGCCGGACTTATTTGCTCTAATTCAACGAAGCCGGGGTGACCGGAACACCCCTAGCATACGAGTATCGGATATTGCTCTGACCATGATCACGATCATCACTTCCACTAGCGGAAAGCTACTCATCACCCGGGGCTCCCGATTCATTTCGGGAAACAGCATGGAGCGAAGCCCTTACTACAACCCCTTCGACCATCCAGATGTATGGAGCAGGGTGATATTATTAGTACATGGACCCTATAAGAGCGCCACTATGATCTGAGATTGTCGTAATCTAGAGCTTCACGCCGGAATTGACGCGAGGAGGGCCTGGCGCCCCCCGAGATTCGGGGCTAAGATTTATCTTCGTCGGAACTGAAAGACACCTCGCCCGCCCCGTTGCATTCTCACGCAATACTTTTCAGTCTACAGCAGCCCCCTGACATGGACGCATGAAGAATCAGCTCCTAGGGCCAGCAGGGACAGTGGTCAACCAATTGGGGAAAGCAAAGGATCTAGGAAGGACCGCCTCTTAGCCTCAGGATGTGTCCCGTTGATAGCGGCCAGGATGTAGAGAAAATACGGCTCGACCCGTCATTAGGGAGGTAGCCAGGAAGGAATATCAGTTATAGCTAAACTGTCATAGAAGGTACATCACTGACTTCTTACTCCCCTGGCGCAACTCGAACCCAAATAAAAATAACCCTATCACCAGAGAATACCAAAACCAGTCTTACTAGATAACGTCACCCTTTCGGCCAGCTTGTTACGTTTCTTCACATTGACTACCGTGGACATAGCAGGGGGCATCACAAACAACACGTAAACAACGGAATCACATTAGGATAACCCCAGAAAAACAATCTCATAAGGTTGTCTTGCGTACCTCTCGCAATTTGCGTGACGTCTACGTTTTTGTGTCTTAGAACCTGGTTTGGCTATACAAGTACAGCTACGGAAGGCATAGGCCTCGAAAGACGCCAGTAGCCTAGCTTCCTTGATTTATTAGGAGGATATATTCCTCGCTCATAGACTGCAAGACCCCATATCACCTTTCACATGTTTTTTGCCCGCTTTGTCCTGGGCCTAGTCGCTTACCACCACTACGATATTTACTCATTTTGTATCGCCCCAACCTGATCCTCAGTCCACCCTCTTTCCTTTTTAATCCTCCGACACATTTATTTCTATATTAACCTGCTTGGCTACCATGTCAGATGCTCCGGGCACCCCACCTTACCACGGCACTACCCCCCTGTATCAGTGCCACTTTCGACCCCACACTGACGGAATGATCACCGATTGGACCCCGCGTTAAGGTGAGCGTACATCCATCGTATACAAGGCACCAATACCTTCAGCAAAGAACGTCTGAGACTGCGTTTTATGACGGACGGATGATGACACACCAACTCCACCACGCAGCCACCCTACATACTGCAACGGTCCTTATACACCACGTGACCAGTCCGTTGCAGAGCCCTTTTGCACCGGATCACTTCAGCCTTTGCTTTCATTTCACCGGTATTTCACAGGGAGCACCGCTGCCCTCCAGCCCTTCGCGGACCAAGGAATCACTTGGGATTCTTACCCCAAAACCTATTTTGCACTTTCTTGACCCAGACTTGAGGGTAAGTCCTTTGAAAACACTAATCATCACTTTGAACAGTGTTTGTGTTAAATTCGCTGCACCCTATAGCCCGGGATGACTCCCCACTCCCAGCCTATGCCTAATAACCCCATGAAGGTTAGTCCGGTAGGTTCGAGCAAACCTTCCAAACTGTCCACCGTCCTAATCAACCTCATATGTTGCCATAACGCTGGATATTATTGTCAGCAAACTCTTTTAAACAAACGATCGGATGGTTTTGTGACTAAGTGCCCTACATGCAAACTTGTACACACCAATCAATGGGGCAGGGCCAAGGACCGATCTGAACAGCAAGAGTCCCCTGAGTGCCAGTGCAACTAAGGACCTACTCAAACGAACCTGCGCACCGTGGTTATCGGGAATCGAGCCAAACATTGACGTTCATGACTAGGAGATTCACGGAAAGTCGGGGATATAAAGAACACTTGGCCTACGATTGTCGGATTGACGGTGGGGACCCCAACATCCCACTATCCTATACACAATGGATCCCGTACCCTCGACTAGTTTGAATCACCCCGGCACCACAAATGCACCGTAGGGCCCAACCCAGCAAGATTCAAATATACAGTGAACAAATGACTCATCACCCGTGATTGACCATCTTTTTTCCAGCTCACAGAGTACCATTTCCATGCCAGACACCCTCGAAAGATAGGGCTTACACACGTTAGCGAAATTGTAGTGCAGAGAATAGATTACCCGAGGTACCTCCCCCGTTCTAGGACATGGCCCGCTATACCCAATCAATTGAGCCTGCCACACGGTGGACAACTGCTTGCCGATTCTTTAGCGAACCTGGAAGGCAAAAGGCACAACGGGCACGCGGTTCACATGCCCGGATGCACCACCCGCCTTGGCCCGGGGCGTTCGCAGGTGCGGTTTCGGATGTTTCGTCCCAGGCACGGTCCCCGAGTGGCTTTTTCGTTTGGAAAGTTTACAGGGGCCCCAAGTGCATCCAGCGCCTCTTGGTAGTCCAGGAACCCTGAGGGACCACCGGTTCTTACCCTGAGCATCACGCGAAAAGCCGCCTTTGGCAGGGACCTGGGTAGGATCGCGGGACACCCAGGAGCCTCGGATCAGTACTTAGGGAGAGACACGTTGAAGAAATTCCTCAGAATGATTATATGTGCCAGATCAGGTCCAGTAATTCAACAGGCTGTTTTTATGATGCAGCTCAGTGCGAGACCAAAATTAGCCGCAGCCGCAGTCGAAGTCCACGGGGTGCATCGATGCCATTATAAGACATGCCACGCGGCATGGCGCGTTTAGGCTCGTGGGTATCCTCGCACTGCGGGGGTCGTGCAACAAGCCTTCGGACCTGCGTATTTCCCCCCCCAACGACATCCAAGAAACGGTTGGTAGTTGTTTCATGGTTGCCGCCGAATTCGAAGTTTTTTATACCAACGCAAAGCATGACGCAGGGAACACCGAGCACAGCAAGAGCCATCACGAACGCTGTCTTCGGACAGCAAGAAGGATATACCCGGGCCCCAGTGGTAAAACTATCCTGTATTACACATTGTACCCTAGCAGCCGTCATGTTCGCACAAGTACCTTTATCATCGTGAGGACACGTGAACTCCTGCGTTCCAGGGGCAGGGCACCTAAACACCCACAACCTATTGGGAAGGATCTTGTCACGCTCGACCTCACCCCGGACGAGGCCCCGAGGGCCCAGCCACAGCCAGCAAAGGCGCAGGCCACGGAGACTACGAGGACGATCTCTTTTATCCCTTGACATCTTTCACAAATTATACTACCTTGGCAGCCCCAATCGCCAGCATCCGATGCGTCGCTGATATCTTACAGCGTTCCTAATGACGATCCTTAAGGAATTGCGCCAACCTCATTACCTGCAACGAGCTCGAAATCAGGCCCACCTAACAGGAACCACAAACCCCCGCAGACCGTGGAACCACTATCATACCCTACTACTGCCATACCCCTCGGCAGGTATTCCATGTTACCTACGCCCACCCCACATAAGGTACCAACACCTCCAGGGTGGTAAGGTTCCCGGAGTTAACACATGACCTTTCCAACACTTGGTCCTAGTTAAAAGCCACGCACTCAACCTCTTTATGCCACCCCCAGTCCGAGTTTTACAGCCCCTTTAATCAACACGCTTAGGGCGACCCTTTCTATCTAGATTACTCGCCCGAGTGGCCTGCCTCTCCGCCTACGTACAAAGTTTTATGCGATCAAGAGAAAATTCCCTACCAGCATTACTGGGCTTGGCGATACTTATTGTTTAGGACCAGTTCTCTCGTCCCACAGACAGGTTCTTCCGCACAGGTGGTCGTGCCATAAAGACAGAACCGACTCCCAGGACCACACTTCCGATAGCCCCAGCGATTAACTAGACGCGCCGTTCTTTCGTCCCAGTGTTTTTATTGTGCGCCGGCGAGGTTGGTCAGATTCCACCTGGTGGATGTGTGGAGGTTTTTTTGGCGCTCTGGACCCTTTTTTTTTTTCCTTTCCTTTCGGTCCCAGCAGCATGTTTATCACTGTGTGGACACCTCGTGGTCCAGCAGCCTGCTTGTTAGCCCCGTCTCTTAGAGTCATGTTGTATTAGCACTCCCCCCTATAACGTTAGCAGCATTTTCTGAAGGGTGCGGGCCTGCTCTTGTTTCCAATGGTCGAGTAGAGGACCCAAAGGACAAAGAGATTCGCATACCTCCCGCCAGCACAGACGGCCTTGTTTTTACAACTCCTCAGGTCTAGTTCTGCCCTTGTGTGGATCAGCATGGTTAGCAAGCAGCCTGAGCGGTAGACCGCGAGGCCTGTTGAAGTTTCCTCGCTCTAGAGAAGGTGTCCAATTTGAGGCTCATTTATTTTACACCTTTTGGCGACGAGACAGTGGAGGTTGGAAAACCCTAGAGCAGAAGCGGGAGTGACTCCACCGAAGTGCCCACTTCTGGCAACTCTGTAGATTGTCCATACAATCACTAAGAGTCATTTCTTCCTCTGAGTCGCAGACTGCGTAGATAGATCTCATGGCTATGAGAGCAAGGTCTTACCAGGTGTAGGTGTAACGTCGGGCATCATGCGGGGGAGTGTCGGACTCTTGTCAGATGCTTGCACTCTCTAATTTCGGTGTGGTCAATAACACAGCATCGGCAGCATCAGAATTGATCTCACCTCCAGGTCGGGAAGACGTTGGACAAAAGGAGAAGGAGACGGAGAAAGAAATGGAGGTATTGGAGGGGGGGTGGCTTCCCTGATGGCGGGGAGGGACTCATCTCCGGCAGCAGAGGCCGCTGGCGCGCACTCATTAGCCATCAGTGGGAAAGCAATCTTTAGAGCATGAATTCGGTGCATCCAGTATGACAAGACCGTCTCCATACAGCTCGACAGGAATATCCCATCTGTGGCAGCGTCTAAGTTTCTCGATATGACGGCAGGAGCTCGACAATGACGGAAGTTTGCATGAAAGTCAGTGGTTAGAAGTAATAAAGACCGTAACCTATGAGTAGGAAAAGCATCGGAAGA
>JACBWV010000364.1:7964420-8009420 GCA_013435795.1 Chlamydomonas sp. ICE-L
GCACTTCCCATATTACACATTTACTTTTCCAGTAAGGAGCCCACAAGGGGCCTGATGATAAGAAGGGGTTAGGGTTCTGGTAGAACTTGGGCAGTAAAGTACAGGGGTCCGCCCCTGCAGTAACACACACCTAGTCGTGCACAGCCCTAGTCGTGCGCCAACAAGAGTGGGAAAACAGGGTTAACAGAATATTAGACCAGTGCTGTTATGTATAACAAGCCCTTCCCAATATTGGTTTGAGGCAAGTTAGATATTCAGTGCATAGTCAGCTACGCCTGACCGGCGAGACTGTAACATAGAAGCCTTTGCAGAGAATCCCCAACAAACACCTGGACTCCTGACAGTAACAGCACACAAAACGAATTGTTGTGGGTTAGTTCTCATGCGTTTTATTTGTAAAAGCCCTACCTACTACGGTTGGCAATCCCTTGAAGCCATTGGCTACCCCTGGACGGTACCATACTACAGGACGCAGCACCAAAGTGCTGCTGAAACGATGTAACAAAGTTCAAGTTCAAGTCACATGAATACACACTAGCACGGTTTTGGGTGTGGCTTTCCTCCGTCGTTGCTGGTCCGCTAAAAACTAGTCAGAAACGCCTCCCTTGGTGGTTGCCCCTTGGTGGTTGGCACTTGGTTGTTGGCAACCTTGGTGGTTTGCCCCCAGTGCAAGCACAAGGCTGGATCCCTCAACTTCATCGTCGATTTTTTGTGTTTTTAACATATTCAAGTATACGCAAGTCTAGAATGTGGCACGTATCACCCGCCTCCGCAGCATATCACAATATCCTCTTCCATTTTTGGCTGACAGCGTCTCCCTCCTCCCTCTACATCATCAGCCACTGAGTCTGCCGGCTGCGCTGGGCAAACATGTATTGACTTCTGCTTCTGCAGCCAAACATTTATTGCCTGCTGCTGCCTGCTGCGGGGCCAACTGTAGGCCTCATATCTTCAGGGCAAACTTAACTGCCGCTGCTTGCCGCCCTGGGCCAAACTGCCGTTGCCTCCTTAACTGGATTGGCTCCTCAGCACTGATCCATATACAACAAACCTTGGTGGTTGGCCAAGTGCAACAACGGCAGAACCCTCAACTTCGCGTCGCATAGTGTTTTGTCTTCTTCTCTTTCTATAGCAAGTAGACGCAAAGTCTATGTGGACACCCCTCGCGGTGGTATAAATGTCTTGACTTGATACTTGCCATCTCGGGCCGGGCTCGTCCACCGCCTCGTATCATCATCAGCCACTGGGTCTGCTCTCTCTGCTGGGCTAAGCGTGTGTGTTGCCACGCTGGGAGCACGGCGCCATCAGGACCTGATCAGCAGCCACTGCCGGCTGCGCTGCCCATCACATCATTGCCTGCTGCTGCCCCTGATGCTGGGCTAAGCGTGCGTTTGCCCACCCTGGCCAATACACAATTCCAAGGATTGGCCGGGTGATCACCCCTCGCAGCGATCGCTATTTAGTGATTAATTAGCCATCTTGCTTTTCCGCTCGTTCATCTCCTCTCATCACACCATCAAGGCTGAGTTCTGCTTCTGCCTGCTGCTGTCCCTGCTGCAGGGCAAACAGTTTGCCTGCCGGCCTTGCCTGCGCTGGCTCAAAATGTATTGCATGCCTGCTGCCTGCTGCTGGCAAACATGGGATTGCCCCGGCTGCGGCCTGCGTGCTGGGTCAAAATGGTATTGCCTGCTGCTGCTGCCCTCTGCTGCGGCCTGCCGGCTGGCAAATATCTGGCCTCATTTAGGACAATTGCTCCATCCTAGGGACTGGTGTCATATACAGCACACCTTGGCGTTGGCCCCATGCAATCAAACGGGCTGAACTCTAAACTTCACGCTACGCATTTTTTCTCTTTTTTCGTCTCCTTCTCCTCTTTTTTTCTATGATTTAATCCTCATTTATTTACAGTACAACAACAAGTCTATTCTTGCCACGTGAATCACCCATCGCTGCGTATTCTACGATCTCATACTTTCAGGCGCGATGCCAGCTCGGCCCACTCCTCCTTTCCATCATAGCCATCTACTTCTGCCGCCTGCCGCTGCTGCGGCTCTGCTGCGTTCTGCTGCTGCTGCTGCGGCCAAACGCTTTGCCCTGCCATAGAAGCCGGCGCCAGTTAGCCCACTGAGCACCCCTATCGGGGCAGTCATGACTTGATAGTAGTCCGCGATTGCGTTCAGCGCACCATCCCTTCTCAGCAATAACGGTTCTTCTGCGGTTGCCTGCCTTCTGCTAGCCAAAAGCGGGTTCTGCCTGCCAGGGGCGCACTTTGCTGCGATGTCGATACCGATCGCATCCAACCCTGGAAGGTGGGAGGCCAAAGGGGCAATGAGGTGGTGAGGGGGTTTTAGGTGGGTGGGGTAGGGGGTGGGGGAGTGGTAGAGGGTTTGCTATAGGGGAGGTGGTATGTGGTCAGAGGGTCAGGGGTCGGGGTAGGGGGGCGTGTTAGAGGGGGCTAATAGTGTAGGTGGTAGGTGTCAGGGATACGGGGTGGGGTAGGGGGATGTGGAGGTTGTGAGCTGGGGGTAAGAGGTAGGTGGTAAGGGGGTAGGGGGTCGCAGGGCGTTGTCGCGGGTTGGCTCTGTGCACGGGGGTTAGTATATCACAGTGTCTGCTGTAGGTGGAGATATTATGATTCTGGGGAGCACTGCTGGCGAGGGTTGATAACCCTTCATCCAACTCTATGGAGGAGGGGCCATAGGGTATGGTGGTGGTGATAGGGTAGTGGGGAGGACAAGGGGTCGTGATAGGTTAGGTGGGTGAGGGGGGAGAGTGAGGTGTTTTGGGTGATAGGGGTGGGGGGAGTAGAAGGGGGGGAGACGTGGTGGAGGGTTTGATAGGGGTGCGTGGGGAAGTGTATCTGAGTCGGGATGGTGTGTATGAAATATAGGAGTGTAATCAATTGTCGGATTGGATATGTATGCTCCTGGAGCACTCACAGCAATGTTTGTGCTGAGCTCGTCCAAAACCTGAAGGTTAAGGACCAAGGGCAGAGCTTGTAACCCGCGCCCAGACGATCACTACCTGGGGACTCGTTTGGCCACCTACTGCTACCCAGGGGGGGGCTAGACTCAATCTCGGTGCCCCCACCCTTTGAAAACAACCCGTTGAATCTCGGTCCCACCCCTTGAACAACCACGGGCTCCGGCTCTTCCTGCCATGCCTAGCAAAGCTCCTACAGAGCCAACCTTGAGAGATCCACCACAGCCCGCACTCTCTTCCAGAAGAACCCTTCTGGAATTAAAAATGCTCTGTCAGAAGTGGCATCATGGCAAGGGGTGTATGTCTCACACCTCCTGGCCAAGCAAGATGCTCCGCCGTTTCCTCTGTAGACTCAATCTGTTGGTTCTCTTCTTTTCTGTTCGAAACTCAACTCAGATCCCGAGTATTCACTGCCCAGAGGAGAAGCATTGGAATTGCTACCCGCCTTCCACACCCACCCCACCCCCCTCCACCCCCCCCCACCCCCTCGCCACCCCCCACCCCCCCTCCACCACCCCCCACACCACCCACACACTCAGACCCTGTACTCGCGCACCACAAAGAAGCATTGGATTGTTACCCGCCCCAACCCCCCAACCCCCCACCCCCACCCACACCCACACACACCCCACACCCACCCCCATCCTCAAACCCCACCAACGCACCTGTTAACCAGGCTATCAGTCCTGCCTCTGTCTCATCCGTGTCGTTGCGTTAGATCCATAGTCATCAATCCATCATTTCGGTTGTCATATATGCGGCAAAGGGGCCAGGGACGTGTTTGGTTTTTTCAGATGCCGGTGTTTTCGTGTTGCGGATAGCCTTCGCTGTGAAGGGTCAAGGAACAGTGTTTGGTTTCGGATGCCATATCTGCTTAGGGGTCAAGGGACAGTTTTTTTGTTTTTTTAGGGAACGGCAATATGATATCATATGATGCCGGCAGTCTGACTGGGCTAACATTACCATTTAGATACAATAGCATATGATGCAATTTGAAGATATTCATACCGCCTCAAACACAGATTGATATGCCGGTCCCTACATATATGTTGGTGAAATGTCTCTCCCTCCCCGCCCCCTCCCCCTCGCCCCTTCCCTCTCCCATCCACCCTCCTCTCCCCTGCTTCCACCCCATATTTCCCCAAACCTAAACCGCACCAAACCAACCAACCAACCACCCCAGCCCCAGGCTCAGATCAGCCCCGGCCCTCATCCCCATCCTGCCCTGTCCCTGGCATAATATGTTAGTGAAGATTGTCGTCTCTTCCCTCCCCTCTCGCCCGCCCCTCTCTCGCCCTGCCCAGGGCCCAACCCCAAACCGAACGACCCACACCACCCACCAACCAACCCCATCTCAGCCCCAGCCCCATTTTCAGCCCCATGTCAGTCCGAGTCCCAACCCAAGTTCCAGTCCCCAATCCCCAACCCAGTTTCAGTCCCAGTCCCAACCCCAGTTTCAGTCCCAGTCCCAACCCCATTTTCAGCCCCAGTTTCAGCCCGGCCCCATTCCCATCCCCACCCTGTCCCTGAAATAAACTTAAAGACCTCATTTTCGGGTTTCTTTTGCGAATTGCCTGCATCTGCTGGTGCGTCTTGTGGGGGTTTGTGGCCTTGTTCATGGCTTGCATGGTCTTGGTGGTAGATGCCATGACCTTGCCCAAAGTTTTTTGCCGTTGCTGCAGGTCTGCAATAAAGCAGGGTAGTGTTGTTCAGAGTCAAAATCGACTTTCTCCGATTGGGCTCAAATTAACTTGGAATGTTGGTTGAGACAAAATAATTTTTTGGGACATTTTGACGAAATTGATTTTTGGATTTTGGACCCACATTTATTATTGCAGTGATTTCCCCCCAAAAATGCTTTTAAATTGCAGTTGCTGCAGTCTGCCATATAGCAGGTTAGGAGATGTCAGCAGCCTTGATTTGGGAATTGTTATATATTTTTTCATTTTTTTTTATTTGTGTCTTCTGCCATGGCTTACAAGGTCATCGTGGTAGATGCCATGGCCTTGGCCACAGTTTTTTCGGTTGCTGCAGTCTGCAATATAGCAGGGTAGGAGATGTCAGCTGCCATGATTGATTTGATTTTTTTTTTTTTTTTTTTTTTGTCTTCTGCCATCTCCATGGCTTGTAAGGTCATCGTGATAGATGCCATGGCCTTGGGCCACATTTTTTGCGGTGCTGCAGTCTGCAATTCATAACTCCCTTCAATTCAATCTCCCCCCAATCGGATACCCTTCCATTCAGGTCCGCTTGCTCATTATATTCAATGCATTTCGATTTGCCTCATAATTCCCACTCAACTCGACATACAGTCGACATCCACTCACCGTCACTTGAGTCCCCAGTCTCCACACCCTCCAACTGTGCTGTACTGGCTTGCAGCTTGCTTATTTGTCCTCAAATTCATTCTGTTCAATACATTTTAATTGGCATTATAATTCCCACTCAACTCGGCACCGTTCAACAACCTTCTAGTCCATCGAATCATCTCTCCTCAACTCGACACTCTTGAGTCAATATCCACTCACCGTCATTTGAGTTCCGACGCCCTTCAGCTGTGCTACACTGGCTTGCAGCTTGCTTATTTGTCCTCAACCTCATTGAATTCAATACATTGCAATTTTGCCTCATAATATCCACTCAACTCGACATCGTTCAACAACCTTCTATTCCATCTAATCAAATCAACACCTCTCAGTCAACATCCACTCACCGTCATTTGAGTTCCGACGCCCTTCAACTGTGCTATACTGTCTTGCAGCTTGCTCACTTGTTCTCGAACGCGCACCAAGGACTTAGCATGGGTACGCACACTCTGCTGGTTACCCATCTTTGCAGCGCCCTGCGATTCAGTGTATGTGTGCTTGTGTGTGTGTGTGTGCGTGGGTGGGTGCATGTATGTGTGCGTGGGTGCGTATGTGTACATGATTTGAAGATAGATGTGACAGTCAGGACGTGAAAGTCCATTCAGGCATTAGGCAGCATGCTACCACGGGGCTTCTAACAAACATTACACCAAACGGGTTTAAAACAAAGAATACACACATATGTATTAATATATGTGGTATATATGTTAGGATCCCAGTCCCCGAAGCATAACTTACTTTCCTGCACGATACTTAGATCACGAATATACAAAAGCAAATTAAAAATGACAAAGCATAAGAGTAAAATTCAATATTCCAATCCCAATCCCCACCCCCCCCACCCCACCCCACCCCACCCCCTTACACACACACACACACACACACATGAACACACACCTTCCTTTTCTTCGTTGCTGCTCATCCCCCCCCCCCACCCCACCCCACCCACCCACCCACACCCTAACCCCCCCACACCCATCCCACCCACCCACCCCACGCCACACACACACACACATCAGTATTCCAATCTCCAAGGCATACCTTAATTTCCTGAACCAGCTTCTGCAGTCACCAAGACAAGAGGATGGAGGGGAAGCAGGAGCAGCAGGGGAGGGGGGGGGGGGTGAGGTTGTTGTTGTTGGTGGTGGTGTTGGTGGTGTTGGTGGTGGTGGTGGTGGGGGGGGGGTCTGCTGCTGCTGCTGCTGATGATGGTAGCCCAGAAAATAAGCAGTGAATGTAGCCCAGAAAAGAACAGTGGATTTGGCCACCCCTCTTCAATACAAAAAAACTTTCACGACCACCTTATGTCATCATCAAGATGAGCCCCACCCTATCATCCACTCAGGTTGAGAGAACTACTCCCCTGACCTCTCACCTGCTCCTCCAACTTCATCTTCCTTATTTCTCCCTCAATTTCTGCACAGGGGTAAGGAGAGCGGGAGTGAGTGCATGCATGGGAATCAGCAATGGATGAAAGACAGTCAGACAGGCAGAGCTCCTACCTCGTGTGCCTTTGCGGATTTTCTGTTGCGACTCCCGCATTTGCTCTGCAGGAGTGATGCATTTCTGTGTGTTTAGGTTGAGGGGAAATCAACAAAAGCAATGTGGGGATCGCACGTTCTCGATACCTGCCCTTCTCATCTGGTTTCTTTTTCAGGAACTTCAACATTTTCTAGCACTCGATCTGCCTGCCCCCGGTAGATGAGATCAACACGCACGAACGCGAAGACAAAGCGATGGGTTAACGCAGGGCCGAGTTGATACGAGGAAGACGGGCAGTAAAACGAATCGATGTCGAAGTCGATAATCGGTGGAGCAATGCGATGCAAGGTGGGCGAGCTATGAATTGCGAGTACTCTGATATCAACTCAACGAGGCCTAGTTAATAGTCCGCCTGAGCTAGGGCTAGGGCTAGAGCCAAATTGCCCTGTAGGGTTTGGCACCTTCCACCTACCTTCCGATCCACCTGCCCCCTCGCCCCCTGCGCTCACAGGCTTAAAAGCTGAGCTTAAAAGTCTCTGGGGGGGGGGGGGGGGGGGTGGGGGGGGGGGGGGGGGGGGGGGGGGGGGGGGGCAAATTAACTATCTCTGAACGAGGTCAGGCAAAAAAGGGGGGTCTGAGCCAGGGTACTACATGACGCGCGCTACTGCGCACTAGCGCGCAAGGTTTTGGTGCCCGATAGCACGATTGACGCAATTTTGTAAAACCCCTCTGAGCGCAGCGCGCAGATTTCCGTTTTCAGTTGAGTCAAAAGCGCAGCCCGGCGCAGCCCCAAAGGAGCAAGGTGCGTCAAAAGCGCATTCCAAATGACAGAGGGTAATACCCTGGTCAGAGCGGCCGCAGGCCGCTCATTTAGTCATTTTACACACTACAGGTCCCAGCTGAGATGATGATTTAATTATATTGTAGAATTAAATTATCACTGTAGCACGAACTCAGGGCCCCCGTCGGTTAAACGATTGTTTGGGGCTCATTTCATCAGTGCTTGTTCTTTTTAAGCCCTTTCTGTTCGGTTGAGCAAGTCCCTTTAGCCTATTTGGCCTACCACTGGACTGTAACAAACATACATTCATACATACGTACAGGGGTTCTGGCCCAAGGCCGGGTTTTTTAAACTTAAGGGCCCGGACTAGTTTAGCCACTGAATTGAACCTAACGTGGCCCTGAATTGACCCATCTCAGCCCTCGATTAGCCTTCACTTGGCCTGTAGGCCCTTTCAAGGACCTAATGTGGCCCTGCATTGAGCCATGAATCTGACCTTAATTAGACCAGCCTTTTATGCACCTTAATAAGCGTTGAATTCAGCACTGAATGACTCTAATTATTGTATCCTGAATTAGCCCTAACGTGCCCCTGAATTAACCCTTGTCAGCACTGAATCAGCCTTTAATTTGCCCTTAAATGGATCGAATCATGAACAGGCAGAAATTTAACAATCGATAGGCAGACAGTAAAACATTGGTATACCGTGAAACCTTAATAGACTAACATGGAACAATCAACAGGCAGACAGTGAAACGTTTAATAGACTAACACTTAAACATCGATAGGCAGACAATGAAACATGAATATACTTACGGTGGGCCATCTGTATGCAGACAGTGGAACATTAATAAACTAGCAGTGAAACATTAACGTACTGATAGTGGAACATTAAAAAGGTAGACTGAAAGCGAAGTATTATTTGACTAGCGGTGAGCCATCTATAGGCAGACAGTGGAACCATCGATAGGCAGACAGTAAACCTTGCAAGGGACTCACTTCGCGTTGAATTTAGCACCGAATGACCCTAAATTAACCCTAAATTAGCTGTGGCGTAGCCATGAGTGGACCCTCGTCAGCCCCTAATTAGCCTTTACTTGTCCCTTAATCGGCCCTTAAACGGACCTAATGTGGCCCTGGCGTGAGCCCTTAAGCCGAACTTATTCCGACCTTACCTGGAGCTCATTTAGCGTGAAATTTAGTACTGATTCACTGAATGATCTCTGCATTGGCTAGCAATTGGATAGCCCTGAATTAATCCTACATGGGCTAACAATTGACCCTGCAATGCAGCTGAGTTAGACCTAAATCGAGCCTGCACGTTTTCTTAATTTGCTCTTGGCATTTATGAGCCTCCACTCCTTCGGCGAGCAGCCAAATTGTTGGCTAGAGCCATGTAACCAATACGAAGTTCATTAGTCCTTACCTCACTGATTGGACCTACAATAATTTATATTGTGCTTGAACAAGTTCATCTAATTGCTTTCAGCCCTTTACTTCGAAGTGTCGAAAAATACGTCCCAATGTTCAATACATTGATTTTCCTTCCTTTTTTGTGTGTTGTTGTTGTTGTTGTTGTTGTTGTTGTTGTTGTTGTTGTTGTTGTTGTTGTATATATATTTAGTTGTTAAGGAACCCAAGGTGTGTTGCATATTCCACACACCGTTAGTTGTGTAACACCGTTCACTTGACAGACAGAGACAAGGAGACAGAGAGGCAAAGAAACAGTAAAAAAACAGGAGACAGATAAACAAGAGACAGGAAACAGGAGCAGGGTACTTCAAATGGCCAAATTGGCGCTTTAGCGCACTTGAAAACAAAAAAACTGCGCTTTGTAGTGCAAAAAACGCAAAACTTGCTTGCTGCGCCCACAGGTTTAGATTTCCGGAGCGATATGTCTGAACACTGTCACAGGGAAGGGACTAGGGTGTGTGCTTACAATCGTGATAGCTTGTCAAGCGACAAGGAAAGGATAAGAAGGGAAAGGCGACAGTACCTCAGGGTACTGCCGCCGGAAAGTGCAGGCCCTAACGGGCGGAGGCACTACTATGGAAGCTTCCAGGCGGAAGGCCTGGCGGCCCAAGACACACTAGCTGGACCGGGATAACCGGTCTATAACATCCCCCCCAATTCCTGGTATTCTTTATTCATAAGAATTCCTGGAATTAGGAGGTTCTAGGGGAAGGGAAGCTAGAGTGAAAATAGATAACTGGTGCATAGGAGAGCCTGGGGGTATAGGCTTCTGGTTTGGCCAGTGTTCACTAATGAACGGCACTTGGCCTTGAGGGGCATATGCAAGTACATTAAGAGGGGGACAAGGGGCAGAGGCAGTACAGTAACTATTATCTATTATCTAGGTAGGACTGGATTCCAGCTGTGGAGCTGCCAGGAAGGTGTAGCCATATGGCTTTGTTCAGCTAAAAGGGCTGGATAGCAATCTGTTTGGTTTTTATTTAATAAACGACTTTAAAGTAGACGTCCCCCGCTGGCTCATGACTATCATTCCAGATGGAAGGATATGGTGAGGTACTTCCAGTATCATCTATAAAGTATCATAAAGCAGGATCTTAAGATCAATGCTAGGGAAAACTATGGGGCCATAGTGATGAGTCAGAAATGGACTGTAAGGGATCTGCAGGAAGAAAACGAAAGAAGGCAGGTAGCTCCCCATGATCAAGGATATGAGTGATGCTAGATCACAGGTTCTTGGTCAGAGATTCTAGAGTTATTCCATTTTGAGTTTGCCAATGCAGCCAATCTTCTCTCTGAAGTCACAGAACTTGGCCCTGGGCAGAGCTTTGGTGAGCATGTCAGACATGTTGGCAGCAGTGGGGATCCAGTTCATTTTGATACCTTCTTTCTTGGACTGCTCCTTGAGGAAGTAGAACCTGGTCTCCATGTGCTTCAGTCTGGATGACAGCTTCTCCTGGTTCCAGGCACTAAGGGCAGCTTGGTTGTCACCATTAATGGTGAGAGCAGGGGGAACTATGCCTGTGGCAGAGTGTTGCAGTTTTCTCAACCACATTCCCTCCTGGGCTGCAGAGGTAGCTGCCATGAACTCAGCCTCTGTAGTGGACAAGGCTGTAGCAGATGCCTGGATCTTGGATGCCCATGAGATTGCTCCCCCTTGGTTGATATCAGCTAGAAAGCACTTCGAAGAGTGGAGAGAGATGTATGCAGCGGAGACAGACGCGCCAATCTATACACGGAGACAAGAATAGCGTTACAAGGACAGGCGGACGCCAAAGAACACCAGCGGTGGGAGAGGCGGATGCCTGTAACCTGACTAGACCCTAAGTCAGGAAACTTAAGCCAGGCACCGGCTATACAGAGTGTGTCAGTGAGAGACCGATGACGCAGTCAACAGGAAGCTGTCACCGTGTCATGAAGGATGACACAGTCTACGGGAAGCTGACACAGTACAGACAGAAACACTGTCTGGGCCGATAGTTCTAAGGAAGTACATAAGTAGTCACCAAGTCATAAAACGCGTGAGAGCACCGCAATTCATGCTGACACTCCACCTATGACACAGGTGACATACAATACTACCTCTCCACCTATGGCACTGGGGACATAGAACTATATGTAACATATATAAAAAAAAAAAAATCAAAGAACTCCGAAAAAATCGAGAGAACTTCAAATGGAACCCAAAGGGTTATAGGAAGGAATGAAACAAGGCAAAAAATTCGAAAACAATTTGCCAAGCTAGAAAGAGAGGAAAAGCTAATATCAAAAATGGGTAACAACGGTATAGAAAACCCGATCCGGGAATAGGAACCTAATGCCAAACTTTGATAACGAAAAGAAACTAATATGACCAAATGCAAGGATGACCCTAAGAAGAAGCGGTCATACCTAACATGCGGACAAACCTCCAGAACACAGCAGGATCAAGGGGCTTGGTGAAGGGGTCAGCACAGTTATCCACGGTGTTAACATAGGCAACATCCAGTGAACCATCCTCCACCAGCTCCTTGATGTAGTGATGAATAACATCAATGTGCTTGCTGCGAGGCAGGAGCTGCCAGTCTTTGGCCCAACTTAGAGACCCTAAGTTGTCACCCTGAATGGTAACCAAAGCACAAGGCAGACCCAGATCCACCCTCAATTTCTTCAACCATTGTACCTCCCTGGCAGCCTGGGACAGGGCCTGATACTCAGCCTCACTAGAGCTAATGGCAACAGTAGGCTGCCTCTTGCTCATCCAGTTCACTATGCACCCCCCAGCTAGCACAGCAAAGCCAGTCTGAGACCGCCTGTCAGACCCATCATCAGCAAAGGATGAGTCACTAAAGACAGTAAAAGAGAACTCAGGGTTGTGGGTGGAAGTGAGACCCAGGTGGGAATGTGTTCTCAAATACAAGAGCAACCGCTTGGCAGCCCCCCAGAGAGGGACGGTAGGGTGAGCAGAAAACCTGGACAGGTAGCTCACAGCAAAAGAAATATCAGGCCTGGTGCAAGTAGCCAGGTATAGCAAAGCACCCACAAGAGATAGGTACTGTCTATTAGACGGCAGGGGTTCTCCAGGGGCGTCAGAAACGGTGGACTTGGCCATGGGGGCAGCAAACCTGGGTGGGGCAGCATCAGTAAGACCAAACTGCTCCACCAGATCAACAATGTAGGTGTGCTGAGAGATGTTGATCTGAACACACCTGCCTTCAGAATCAAGTGTAACATGCATGTCCAAAGAGAGGAACTGAACCGGAACACCCATCTATTTGACCTCCCAGCCAGCCTTTTCCATAGCCTGGATAAGCAACACATACCTATCCAGCTCACTAAAAGCACAGATAAAATCATCAACATAGGTCAGAACATAG
Source organism: Chlamydomonas sp. ICE-L (assembly GCA_013435795.1). Taxonomy (NCBI): domain Eukaryota; kingdom Viridiplantae; phylum Chlorophyta; class Chlorophyceae; order Chlamydomonadales; family Chlamydomonadaceae; genus Chlamydomonas; species Chlamydomonas sp. ICE-L. The sequence continues at coordinate 7,976,858 of JACBWV010000364.1, forward strand.
CTCCACCCACCATCAGAATCCTTCCTAAAATACAGAGCAGGTTCAGCCTTGCACATAGTGAAGCCGTGTGCAACCAGAACCCGCTTGACATCCCTACTCCAAGCCCTGGGTGCCTGCTTCAATCCATAAAGAGACTTGAGCAGCTTGCACACAAGGGGAACACCGTTGGGACCAAGGTGCTGAAAGCCCTCAGGCTGGCGGCAGTACAGGTCCAGACCAGGTTCCAGCTTAGCGTTCAGAAATGCAGTTTTGATGTCCAGCTGCCGAACAAACATCTTTCTATGAGTGATGGCAGCCAGGAGCACCCGAAGACCTGCTTTAGAGGAGACAGGGGCATATACGTCATGAAAATCCAGCCCAGGACGTTGCAGAAAGCCACGTACCACAAAACGTGCCTTGAAGCGTATAGAACCATCAACCCCAATCTTCTTCACAAATAACCACCTGCCTGACAGGATCTTTTGCTTACGAGGCTGTGGAGTGAGTACCCAAGTACCATGGGCATGTAGGGAAGCCATCTCATCCTTCATAGCAAGAAGCCATTGATCCCTGTCAGGGTTGGTAGGGAGCATGGCAGCTTTATAGGTTAGTTCAGTGGAGGGGGCAACAGATGCTCCCACGTACAAGCAGTTTACTTGTACATGAGCAGCGGGGATATCAGCAGTATCAGCAGTAACCGGTAGTAGAGCCCCCAGTGCAGAACTACTGCCTGGTTGAACAGGGCCGGCCTTATTTGCCTCTAATTCAACGAAGCCTGGGTCGACCGGAACACCCCAGCCATACGCAGTATCGGAGCCTGACCAATGATCAAGATCATCACTTGCACTATCGGCAAAGGCTACATCATCACCCGGGCTCCCGATTAATCTATCAGGAACAGCAGGAGGCGAAGCGCTCACCAACCCCTTCGAGCCATCCAAGATGATTGGAGCAGGGTGACTATTAGACAATGGACCTATAAGAGGCTCCACTATGATCTGAGATTGTCGTAATCCTAGAGCTTCACCGACGGAATTTGACGCAGAGGAGGGCCTGGCGACCCCCTGAGATTCGGCTAAGATTTTATCCGTAGGAACTGCAGAACCTCGCCCGCCCAGTGCATTCTCACGCAATACAGTACCAGCAGCCCCTGACCTGGGACGCAGAATCATCCTATGGCCAGGACAGTGGTCAACAATTGGGGAAAGCAAAGGATCTAGGGAATGGACCGCAGCCTCAGGCATGTGTCCGTTGATAGCGGCAGGGATGCTAGAAACATACGGCGACCCGTCATAGGGAGGAAGCCCAGGAATACAGTTATAGCTAAACTGTTCATAGAAGAGTACATCACGACTCTCTACTACCTGGCGCAACTTAGGAACCCAAATAAAATAACCCTTACTCACCAGAGAATACCCAACCAGTCTACCAGATAACGCCCTTTCGTCCAGCTTGTTACGTTTCTTCCCATTGACTAACGTGACATAGCAGGGGCATCCAAACACACGTAACAACGACACATCAGGCATCACCCCATAAAACAACTCATAAGGTGTCTTGCGTCCCTGATTGGGCAGTCGGTTACGAAGGTAACAAGCAGCTAGGAAGGCATAAGGCCAGAAAGACTTAGCTAGCTTTGATTCCAGGTGGATACTCCTAGCTATAGACTGCAAGACCCCATTATACCTTTCCACAGTTGCGTTCTGCTGGGCAGTGTACACCAACGATAACTCATGTACTGCCCCAACCGATATCAGCCAATCCTCGAACCATTTAACTATAAACTCCTTGGCCCTGTCAGATCTCAGACACTTAAAGGCAAACCCCTGCAGCTGATTTGACCATCTGAGGATGATAGTTTGGACTGCTAAGGGAGCTTCATCCCTGGTCCTCAAGCACAATACTTCAGCAAAGCCAGAGAATTGGTTTATGAGGCACAGGATGTAAAACTCCCCACGCAGACCCCTAATATGAACTGGTCCCATTATATCCAAGTGAAGTCGTTGGAGAGGTGCACGGATCTCAGTTTTGCTTTCTTTAGGAAAAGGGAGACGTTTGCCCTTAGCCTTGTGACAAGCATCACATGGGATCTTACCCAACTTTTGCACTTGACCCAGACTGAGGGGTAAGTTCTTAACCATACCACTCTTGACAAGTTTGTGTAAGGCACTATAGCCGGGATGACCCAACCGCCTATGCCACAACCATGCAGGAGTGGTAGGGAGAACAACTCCACCGTCCTCATCAACATCAAGTGCAAACGCTGGATAATTGTCAGCAACTCTTAAACAACGACTGGAGGTGTGACAAGGCCTACATGCAAACTTGTACACACCATCACTGGAGGCAGGGAAGGACCAGAGAACAGAAGAGTCCTGAGTGGCAGTGCAACTAAGACTATCAAAAGAAACCTGGCAGTGGAGAGAATGAGCCACAGCATTTACTGACAGGAGATTCACCGGACAGTGAGGGATATAAAGAACATTGGTTAGAGTGATTGATGTTGGTAACCAATCACTACATAACACAATGGATCCCTTACCCTCTGACCGTTGAATCACCCCGTCACCAAATCGAACCGTAGGCCCAACAGCAGAAGATTCAAACACAGTGAACAAAGACTTATCACCCGTGATTGACATTCCAGCTCCAGAGTCCACATGCCAGACACCCTCAGAAAGACTAGGGCTACACACGTTAGAGAACTTCGTAGTGCAAGAGAATAGGACAGAGCGTACCTCCTAGTTCTTGGACATGGCGTACCCATCAATCTGAGCCTGCAAGGTGGACAACTGCTTGCGAGTCAGCGAACCTGGAAGGGCCAAGGCAACGGGCACGGGTTCAATGCCCGGTGCACCAGCCTTGGCCTTTCGCAGGTGCGGATGTTTCGTCCAGCAACGGTCCTCCGAGTGGCTCGTTTTGGAAAGACAGGGGCCCCAAGTGCAATCCAAGCGCCTCTTGGTAGTCCCGGAACCCTGAGGACCAGGTCCCCTGCCACGCTGAAAAGCAGCATTGGCAGGGACTTGGGGAGGATCGCGGGACCAACCAGGATGCCTCGGATCAGACTTAGGGAGAGACACGTTGAAGAAATCTAATGATCTATATGCTGCCAGACAGGTCCAGTAATCAACAGGCTGGTTCTGATGCAGTGCGAGACCAAACTGTAGCCGCAGAGAGTCGAAGCGGGGGTGCATGATGCCATTAATAATAGTATGCATGGCATGGCGCTGAGGCTGTGGGTATCCCGCACTGCGGAGGTCAGTGCACAAGCCCCGGACCCTGCGAAAGAACACATCCACAGGTTCAGAGTTGTTCATGGTTGCACGCCGAAGCTCAACAAGCATGAGAGGGACACGAGCAGCAAGAGCATCAGAACGCTGTCTTCGGATATGCAAGAAGATATCCCGAGGAGTGGCAAAATCCTGATACACATTGACCATCGCATCCGTCATGTTCGCAAGCATCATAGTGAGACACATGAACTCCTGACGTTCCAGGGGCAGGGCACTAAAACCCAACAGTGCAGGATCTACACGAGACTCACCATGAGAGGCCGAGGGTCCAGCAGCAAGAGGATCAGGCACAGGAGCATACGAGGCACGAACCGACATAAAATACTCGGCAGCAATGCCAGCATCATATGCGCGCTGATCATCTAAGTTCCTAATGAGATCTAAGGAACGCGCAACACTCGCAACGAGCTCGAAATCAGGCCTAACAGGAACAAAACTGAGAGGGACCTTCACATACTGATACCCTCGGAGATCATTGTTCCTACGCCCAATCCCACCAAAGGTAACACCTCCAGGGGAAGGGTAGTTAATCCCTGCCTTCACAGGTCCTAGAAAAGCACGACACTCATGACCCAGCTCAGAGTAAGCCATCACACGCTTAGGGCGACCCTTTCTATCTAGATTAGCCCGAGTGGCTGCCTCATCCAGCCTACCGTACAAAGTGCGATCAAGAGAATCTCCAGCATACTGGGCTTGGCGAATAAGTCGGCAGTCCCGCACAGCCAGCCGCACAGGTGGTGTGCCATCAAGCAGATGTTCCCAGGATATGCCGGACAGCGTAGGATTCATAGACGGCGGAGGGCCAGGCGCAGGTGGCAGATCCACCGGTGGAGGTGGAGGGGGCTCCTGCGAGGTGCCAGCAGCAGATCTGTGGACACTCGTGGCAGCAGCCTCGCGAGCCCGAGTATGGTAAGCACCAAGAGCCCGCTCTGCAGGGTTGCGAGCCTGCTCTGCAAGGTTGAGTAGAGGACCCAAAGGACCAAGAGACGAACTCCGCAGCAAAGACGGCTTGACCACCTCAGGTAGGTCCGGTGGAAGCGGCGCAAGCAGAGCGGTAGACGGAGGCTTGAAGACCGCAGGAGAAGGTGCCAATTGAGGCTCATACACCGGAGAGACAGTGGAGGTGTGGAAAACCCTAGTAGCAGAAGAGGGAGTGACTCCACCGAAGTCGCCACTTCTGGCACTCTGTAGATCTTCCATACAATCATCAGAGTAATCTTCCTCTGAGTCGTCAGACTTGCCGTAAGCATAGCCATCTTCATGGCTATGGAGAGCAAGGTCTACAGTGTCGTAGGTAAAGCGGGCATCAGCGGGTGGAGGCGACCTTGCATACTGGATAATCTGTGTGGAAACACAGCATAGGCGCATCAGAATATCCTCAACCTCAGGTCGGAGACGTTGGACAAAAGGAGAAGGAGACGGAGAAATGGAGGTATTGGAGGGGGGGGGTGGCTTCCATGATGGCGGAAGGAGACTCATCTCCGGCAGCAGAGGCCGCTGGCGCGCAATCATCTAGCCAATCAGTGGGAACACGAATCTTTAGAGGAAGAATTCGGTCGCATCCATTACTGATAATGACGCTCTCCATACCGCGCGACCAGGAAATACCATCCTGTGGGGTAAGTTTCTCGAAGCCGGCAGGAGGCCCACGCGGAAGTTGCATTGTAAAGCAGTGGTAGAAGTAATAAGCCCGTAACCTATCAGCTAGAAAGCACTTCGAAGAGTGGAGAGAGATGTATGCAGCGGAGACAGACGCGCCAATCTATACACGGAGACAAGAATAGCGTTACAAGGACAGGCGGACGCCAAAGAACACCAGCGGTGGGAGAGGCGGATGCCTGTAACCTGACTAGACCCTAAGTCAGGAAACTTAAGCCAGGCACCGGCTATACAGAGTGTGTCAGTGAGAGACCGATGACGCAGTCAACAGGAAGCTGTCACCGTGTCATGAAGGATGACACAGTCTACGGGAAGCTGACACAGTACAGACAGAAACACTGTCTGGGCCGATAGTTCTAAGGAAGTACATAAGTAGTCACCAAGTCATAAAACGCGTGAGAGCACCGCAATTCATGCTGACAGTTGAGGAATACAAAACCTGTAGTGGACTTCCTTGTGATTGGGCAGGCAGCATGGTCAGAATCACAGTAACCAATGAGGGGCTTGTTGGAGAAGGTGTAGGTGATGCCATGGTCTGGTATATTAGACAGATACTTGAGAATACCAGTGGCAGCTTCCATGTGGTCATGAAATGGGTGTGCACTGTGCCTGGCCAATCTGTTGACTGCTTGGGCAATGTCAGGTCTTGTGTTAACTGCCAGGTAGTTGAGGGAGCCCACAATTTGGGCAAGGGGTAGGCCTGTGGCTGGGGTATCTTTGCCAGCATAGGGCAGGAGAGCATCTGGTAGGAGAGGGATAGGGAATCTGGTGCTGTTGGGTTCAGGAAGCATGTTGTGGGCACGCAGCAGGTCCTGGATGAACCTTGACTGACAGATGTGTAGGGTGCCAGTTGATGCATTCCTTTTGATTTCATAGCCAACAAACACTGAGGGGTCACCGAGGTCTCTAGTCTTGTACAGCGTCATGATGGTGGTTTTGTACTTGTATAGGATGCTTTTGTCAAAGGACAGCATAAGGAAGTCATCAACCCAGAGGAGTACCCAGATTATGGGCTTGTTGGCTGAGTTAGGGAGCACAAATAGACCTTGGTCTACGTCTACTTCTTTGAATCCTATAGCTGTAATGTCTTCTTTTACCTTGAGGTACCACTGGCGAGAAGCTTGTTTGAGGCCATAAAGGCATTTCCACATACGGCAGACCCTGTGGTCCTGTTCGAATCCTGGTGGTTGGGTGCAGTACAGTTCTTCTTCAACTATGCCATTGAGAAATGCTGTGGAAACGTCTAACTGTGCTAGGTATGCCTTGGGGTTGGCTGCCATAGAGAGAATGTAACAAATGGTAGCATGTTTAGCCACTGGAGCAAAAACTTCATCATAGTCCATGCCTGGGCGTTGGGCATACCCTTTGGCAACTAGTCTTGCTTTGTACCTGACAATTTCTCCATCAACTGACTGTTTGATGTCAAAGACCCACTTGGTTCCTATAGCCTTGGCTCCTGATGATGGGAGTTCTGAGAGGGACCAGGTGTTCATCTGTGCAAGTGCTGCTAGTTCTTCTTTCATAGCAGCTTTCCATTCTTTGGCCTGGGGGCTAGAGAGGGCTTCTCTTTCATTTTTGGGAATGATAACTTGGTCTGCAGCTAGGTATGCTAGGAAGTTTGGTGAGTGCCTTTCTCTGGCAGTTCTTCTAGGTTCCACTAGGGATGGGTCTACTTCTGGCGGTGGGGGAATGTCAGGGCTAGGAGGGGTGGGGTCAGGTAGCTCCTTGTGTGGTGGAGATTGGGGGGGGGTGATCTTCAATTTCTTGAGGGATGTGTTCATCTCCTTGTTCGACTGTTTGGTTATTGGGTGTACTGGCTGCTGGTGTGACATTGGATGCTGGTATTGTGAAAGTAGGCTGGTACACTGTGTCTGGGTTAGAAGAGAGGTTGTCTGGTAGTCCCCACACTTGTGGGTTGGTCTGATACTTAGCTTATCTGGCAAGGATGTACTCTCTTTCTATGAGTTCAGACTGGGTGGGGATAGCAGGTACAGGTAGTGTAGGATCATCTTCATCAACTTCAACTGGGATATCATCTTCATAGTTTCCTAGTACGACAGCGTCTGCACCTGGGAACCCTTTTTGACCTGCCAGATTTTCAAATTCATTGAAAGTGATGTCTCTGGCATCAAAATTTTTGTGTGAGGAGTCTACCACTCTATAGGCTTTCCTTGAGTCTGAGTATCCAATGAGCCTAGTAATTTTGGCTGAGGGGGAGAACTTGAAATCCCTGGACTTAGGTGGGACATGTACATATGCTGTACAGCCAATTGTCCTGAGGTGGTCTATCTTAGGCTTGATGCCATGGAAGAGTTCATATGGTGTTTTGTCGGATTCAGAGGTTGGTGAGAGGTTCCTGAGGATGCTTGCATTTTTGACCATTTCTGCCCAGTACCTGTTGGGTAATTTAGATGAGAGGAGGAGGGCTGTGGACCTGTCATGCAGGGTTCTGTTCAGGCGTTCTGCTGCACCATTTGTAGAAGGGTTGCCTGGGACTGTGAAATTGAGGGTGATTCCTTTTCTTTTGCATCAATTTTTGAATCTGTAGCAAATGTATTCAGATCCATTGTCACAAAAAATTGTACCAATTTTGTTCTGGGTGAGGACTTCATACCGTTCAAGCTCAGTGATTGTTGCACTGGCTACTGCATCCTTGTTTTTGTGAAATGTAACAATGGAGTATTTGGAGGCATGTCCATGAGGATACCAACTTAACCGTATGGAATGTGGAATTCTGCGATTCCACATTCAGAACCTTTATGAATGGAAATGGCACTAAGTCTTTTTGGAGCAACCTAGCCGACTATCTTTCTACTTGTAGAAGAGCAAGACAGGAAGCCCTGGACTGCTTAGTGGCACCGTAATTTATCATCCCTTTTTTTCTTCTTCTTGTGACTTCTCATTTGTTAGCTTCTTACCTCCGCCACTGTAAGTGGTTGAGATCTGGGTCCGGCTCTAAGGGGTTTAATACCTACGCCACCAAAACGGTGGTTGGGAGTTTGGTTTGTTTGTCCTCGACACACCCCTGATGTAATGGGGTTTTTGCTTTGTGGGTGCTTTTTCTTTTTGTTTAAAGCACAGAGTCTCATACACCCTCGCGGTGTCAAGTAGACTTTAACATGTAATGTAATGTAATGTAATGTAATGGAGTAATCATCTAGAATGCCTTGGAAGTAGAGGATGCCATTCAGGCTAGGAATTTTCATTTTTCCACTCATGTCAATGTGAATGATTCCCATTGGTCTGGTAGCTCTGGTGTGAGATGTGGGGTAGGGGTTTTTGTCCATCTTGGAGAGGATGCAGATCTCACAGGTCTGCTTACTCATTTTCCTAAATGCAGATGAGGTGATGTTGTTTCCAATGACCATGTCTTCTGAGGCCATTCTTGCTTAAGAACTGTAGGCTAGATGTCCTAATCTGATGTGCTGTAGTTCAGCTGTCACAGGTGTTTTTCTGGAGACAGCTGCCATTGCTACAGCTGTGGTGTATTCTGATCCTCTGATCAATGTAGGATCATGTTTGAATACAGGGACTAGGTAAAGGAGTCGTCTCTTGGATCCTGAGATGATGAGTTTGTTATTGATGGTCATGGTACCTTTGTCAGATGTGAACTTGATCTCCATGTTGGGTACATTTTTGATAGCTGCTGCCATTGAGAACAAGTTGGGTGTGTTCTTGTCTGAGTTGAGGTGGACATTGAGGAGGTTGTGAAGTTTTCCATTCTCTCCTCTGATGAGGGCTGTGCCAGACTTTGTAATGTAGGTGTGACCAGAGGCTGTGAGGACTTTGATGGGATCTATGTCTTTTATGTCATATAGGAGGCTGGTATCTCCAGTCATGTGTGAGGTTGCACCTGTGTCCATGATACAGTTTTTGTATATGCTGCATGTGTTCTTGGTAGCATTAAGGGCATAGTGGGTGCAGGGATTGTTGTCTGGCTTTGATTGTTGAGGACTTGTGCTGGCTGTAAGAGATATGGAGTCCTCATGCCTTGTTTTGTAAAAAGGTCTCTTGTTGAGCTGTGGGTATGGCACAAGATCTGTGCCAGGGTCTGCGTTCTCAAAATACCAGTCTGCATAGACATCTTTGAGCCAGTACATGAGGTCTATGTGCATGGAGTCCTTGTACTGTATTCTGAGTGCTGGGGACATGTGGTCCAAGATATAGATTTTAGAGTTCAATTTTATCTTAGATTGGGGCATGTCTATACTATCTTCCTCCATCACCTTAATATCCTGAGAGATGTCCTTCAGCCATTGGTGAAACTCTGTAGCGTTAGACGCTGACGGTGCATCCATTCGAGAGGGGCTGGGACGATTCAGGGTAGAAGTCTGGGGGGGGGGGGGGGGGGTTACAGTGTGGCTTGCGGGGCCTGTGGGGTAAGGAGGTTGCGGAAAGGGAAGAGAGGGAACGATGGGTTGACGCAGTGGGGTTGACGCAGTGGGAGGGGGGGGGGGGGGGGGGGGGGGGGGGGGGGGGGGGCTGGTGTTCCAGCGGGGTGCCTAGCAATCAGAGAAGATTCTGCAACTGAGATCCTTTTCCTTCGGTTGTTGCGGCGGCAACTGTAGAAGGCACTGCAGGTGCGCGGGAGCTCGGGATCTACGGACAGGGTAACAGGCTTGATGCGCTCAAGTCTGTTGCAGTGGAACACGTTGCGGCGTTGATGGGCAATAACCTTTAGATTTCCGGAGCGATATGTCTGAACACTGTCACAGGGAAGGGACTAGGGTGTGTGCTTACAATCGTGATAGCTTGTCAAGCGACAAGGAAAGGATAACATTACATTACATTACATTACATATTAAAGTCTACTCGACACCGCGAGGGTGTATGAGACTCTGTGCTTTAAACAAAAAGAAAAAGCACCCACAAAGCAAAAACCCCATTACATCAGGGGTGTGTCGAGGACAAACAAACCAAACTCCCAACCACCGTTTTGGTGGCGTAGGTATTAAACCCCTTAGAGCCGGACCCAGATCTCAACCACTTACAGTGGCGGAGGTAAGAAGCTAACAAATGAGAAGTCACAAGAAGAAGAAAAAAAGGGATGATAAATTACGGTGCCACTAAGCAGTCCAGGGCTTCCTGTCTTGCTCTTCTACAAGTAGAAAGATAGTCGGCTAGGTTGCTCCAAAAAGACTTAGTGCCATTTCCATTCATAAAGGTTCTGAATGTGGAATCGCAGAATTCCACATTCCATACGGTTAAGTTGGTATCCTCATGGACATGCCTATAAATATCTGTAAACAGCTTCTGGTAGCGGAGGCGAATATCATTATAAAAAGGGCACTCAAACATATGCATTTCATCCTCAGGTTTTTGGAACCCACACATTTGACAGTGTCTCATTGAGCGAGGGATGTGTGCTCTATCCACCACCCTCATTCTTTCTGTGTTCAGCCAATGGGAACCCATTCTAAACTGTGCTATAGAACGAATCTGATCCTGCTTATGTAAGGCGGATGTAAAGGGAATCAAGCCATTCTCATCATTGCTGTTGGCTGCGAACCATTTCTGGTATCGGAGGCGTTTAAAGCCAACCCTTCTCTCATCAGGGATGTCTCTAACTGCATTGGTGTCACTTGGGTACTTAAACCTCCATGACTCAAAAACTTCAGACATAATACCTTCGACATCGACAGCCTCCAAAATGTTGATGTTTTTACTGGATCCTAGCTTGTGGAGAGCACAACGCAAGTCATGAACCCAGCCAGTGTTGGAGTCAAAAGATTCCTCAAGAGCCATTCTAATGAGATCCTCAGGTTCTTTATGTATGGTCTTGTTCCAGAAGCGCAAAGCTTGTTTAAGCCAAGCAAAACACAACGGGGTTCTACCCAGCTCTTCCATGATAATATTAGATGTAGTAGATTGGCAAACACCCAACATTTGTTTAAGTATACCTCTATGCCATTTCTCACAAGCATGGTCATTTGAGATAAGTGTGTTGTTCAGAATAGAAGGAGCCCACACCTCACAGCCAAAATTCAGGATAGGTTGTACAAGAGAATCAAACAGGTGGGTGAGAATATCAATATTGTATATCTCCATAGTATGGCATCGCCTACGGAGCATGTGGTGTGCCTTTTGGGCCTTAGTGAGCATCCTAGAAAAAGCAGCTTTTGCACGATTGCTTGAGTCACCATCCACAAAGAGGGATCCCAAGTAGATAAAAGATAACTTTGTAGAAAGTTGTGCTCCATCATAGACAAATTTGTAATCAGGATCCATGCGGGCCTCATCACAGAATTGCTTGTTGAAAACGACAATCTCAGTTTTCTTTATATTCACAGCCATCTTAGTAGCCTCACAGAAATCTCTCAGACAGTCAAGCATCGCTTGCATATCTGCCGGGGATTCTGCCATTATAGCTAGGTCATCAGCATAAAGTAACAGTTGCAGAATCTTTCCCCTAAGCTCAGCCCCTAAGAAGGGAAAGGTGACAGTACCTCAGGGTACTGCCGCCGGTAGGTGCAGGCCCTAACGGGCGGAGGCACTACTATGGAAGCTTCCAGGTGGAAGGCCTGGCGCCCCAAGACACACCAGCTGGACCGGGAGAACCGGTCTATAACAACACGGGGTTGCAAAAAACTGCGCTTAAAGCGCAGAGGGGGTCAAAAAGTCAGCGCTCAAAAGCACGCGCTTTGAATTACCCTGAACAGGAGACTGGAGACATAGAAACAAGAGTCTGGAGACCGAGAAACAGGAAACAGGAAAACATGAGAGAGAGAAATGGGAGACAAAGGAACAAGAGACCGGAGACTGAGAAAGAGGAGAGAGAGAATTGGGAGACAGAGGAATAGGAGACAGAGAAATTGCAGACAAAGAAACAGGAGACAGATATAAGAGAAACATTGCAGCAATGCCACAGACTCTGAAAGGATCTATAAGTCAGGACGCAGCGTCCTCCGTCGCAGACGCAACGCCGAAGGGTCCGTTGCGTCGCAGGACGCAACGTTGGGAGGGTCTGTTGACCAGAATGAAGGGTCCGTTGCCGCTATACAATTGGTTGCGTCTCAGGCCGCAGAGCTGGGGGTCCTCCTAAAGTACCCTGCTCGCATAGCACCATTAGATAAACAAAACAATCTGCCTTCACAAACAGTATTGCTGACAGCTCGTAAAGGAAACAACTTCTAGTGCTTAGCAGTTCAAGCACTTCTAGTTCTCAGCAGTACAAGCACCTCAATTGCTCTGCAATCCAGGCACCTGACGAGGTCATCGTTCCAAGTGTGCGTTAGACCCGTAGTGCTCATCATTCAATTCAATTATAACCCTATTCAAAATTGTAGTGCTCAGAGGTAAAATGACATATCGTGGCCAGGAATACAAGCACTTGCAGTGCTCAGCAGTATAACCACCTCTAGTGCCCATAAAACAAACTATGCGTGCTCAGGAGTACAAGCACCTGTACTGCTCTGCAATTCAGGCACCTGACGAGGTCATCATTTCAAGTGTGCGTTAGACCCGTAGTGCTCATCATTTAATTCAATTCAAACCCTATTCAAAATTGTAGTGCTCAGAGGTAAAATGACATATCGTGGCCAGGAATACAAGCACTTGAAGTGCTCAGCAGTATAACCGCCTCTAGTTCCCATAAAACAAACTATGAGTGCTTAGGGGTACAAGCACCTGTACTGCTCTGCAAGTCAGGCACCTGCGAGGCCATCATTTCAAGTGCGTGCTTGACCTGAAGTGCTCATCATTCAATCCAATTAAATTCAGAAACTACTCAAGATTAGAGTGCTTTGAAGGAAAAGCATATAGATAGGCCAATAATACAAGCAATTAAAGTGCTTAGCAGTACAAGCACATGTAATGCCCATCAAAAGATGCACCTCAAGTACGTCTAGTGCTCAACAAGAAAAGCGCCCGAGATTGAAGTACTTTATTGCTTGGCATTACCAGCACGTCTAGTGCTCAACAAGAAAAGCACCCGAGATTGAAGTACTTTATTGCTTGGCATTACCAGCACGTCTAGTGCTTAAAGCACTCCCCTATCTTCCTTAGGCTCCCTATAAAAGAATGCGATAATAATTGCACAATTAAATGATCATCCCAGCTGAGATTCTGATTTAATTATATTATATAATTAAATTATCACTGTAGCACGAACTCAGGGCCCCCATCGGTTAAACGATTGTTTGGGGTTCAGTTCATCAGATTTGTTTTAAGCCCTTCCTATACGGTTGGGCAAGTCCCTTTAGCCTATTTGGCCTACCCCTGGACTGTAACATACATTCTTCCTTTGGCTCCCAGTATTATCCCAACACGGCCTGCAATATGGGCAATTTGTTATAGTGCGACAAATACGTTGTCTCTAGAGTGGCATAGAGCGCTCAGGTCTGAGTCCCTTCTGGACTCTGTACCGACTGCTGCCCAGTGCCATTGCCAGCTATGGCCACGTGCCCTACCCTGCTATGCAGTACCTACTGTACTGCCGCCATCTATCCTTCATCAGCGCGCTACGGCGGCGACTGACTTTCTTTATCTATACTTGTGTAAACAACATAGTCTGACTAACTGAGTGTCTGCAGTCTCCTGCTCCCACATATGAAACACTTCCCCTTGCAGTGCATACCGCTCATCTGACCAAAGTGGACTCCACAGACTAAGCATTGTTTTGTATCCACCCCTCCCCCCTCTGCCTCGGCCCTTCCCACCTCTACCTTTGCTTGGCCCTTTCCACCTCTACCTTACCTTCATTTTAGGCAGCATTGGGACTTACAACAAGCCTACAGTATTACCCCAGCAGAGCCTGCAATATGGGAGTTTCCTCCTGATGTGCTCACCGCTCTTGAGACCAAAGTGAACTCTACAGACTGTGCAATTTTTATGACCCACCCCTCCCTCCTCTGCCTTGGTACGTTCCACCTCTATCTTGGGCAACTATAGGGAACACCCGGAAAGTGTTGTGGTCATGCATAGTGCTGGTGTACACATATGTGGACCATGAATACAAGTAATAACTGTGCTTAGCAGTATAAGTAATAACTGTGCTTAGCAGTACAAGTAATAACTGTGCTTAGCAGTACAAGTAATTACTGTGCTTAGCAGTACAAGTAATTACTGTGCTTAGCAGTACAAGTAATTACTGTGCTTAGCAGTACAAGTATTACGGCTTAGCATACAAGTAATACTGTGCTTACAATTTGACAAGTAATTACTGTGCTTAGCAGTACAAGTAATTACTGTGCTTAGCAGTATAAGTAATTACTGTGCTTAGCAGTACAAGTAATTACTGTGCTTAGCAGTATAAGTAATTACTGTGCTTAGCAGTACAAGTAATTACTGTGCTTAGCAGTATAAGTAATTACTGTGCTTAGCAAGTACATAATACTGTGCTTAGCAGTAGAAGTAATTACTGTGCTTAGCATTACCTAATTACTGTGCTTACAGTATAAAGTTAATGTACTGTGCTTAGCATACAATGAATTAAATGTGCTTAGTCAGTACAAGTATTACTGTGCTTGCAGTATAAGTAATTACTGTGCTTAGCAGTACAAGTAATTACTGTGCTTAGCTGTACAAGTAACTACTGTGCTTAGCAGTATAGTAATTACTGTGCTTATTACTTACAATTAATTACTGTGCGTAGCAGTATAAGTAATTAATTGCTTAGCAGTACAAGTATTACTGTCTTAGACTGTACAAGTAAACTACTGTGCGTAGCATATCATAATTAACTGTGTCTTAGCAGTATAAGTAATTACTGTGCTTAGCAGTACAAGTAATTACTGTGCTTCTTAGTGCAGTACAAGTATTACTGGCTTACAGTACAAGTAATCTTACTGGCTTAGCATTATAATTATACGTGCTTAGGCATATAAGTAATTCTGGCTTAGCATTACCATTAATTACTGGCTATAGCAGTACAAGTAATTACTGACTGTGCTTAGACATATCGTATTACTGTGCTACAGTACAAGTAACATATGACTGTGCTAGCAGACAAGTAATTACAATTACTGTGCTTAGCAGTATAAGTAATTACTGTGCTTAGCAGTACAAGTAATTACTGTGCTTAGCAGTATAAGCATGTGTAGTGTCCAGCAATTGAAGCACCCCAAGAACGTCTATTGCTCATCAAGTCATCAATAAAAGCACCTGAGATCAAGGAACTTAGCCGCTTGGCATTACCAACACGTCTAGCGCATTCCCATATGCTCCTTCGGCTATCAGTAGGCTTGTTCAAAAGTCTTTGGATTCTTCTAAAAAACAAAGCCGGCCTGTATTATTCTTAAACCACTCAGGTACTATTAAGTATGACTGTATGAGTGAGCATGTGATGATATGTTGCATGCACGGCCCATCAAATTTTAAGAAGCATTGACATGGAAGGTTTAAACTAGGGTACTACAAAGCGCGTGCGTCAGCGCAATTTTGCGCCCGCTTTTTGAGCTCCACTGCGCGTTTCGCGCAGTTTTACAAACCCCTGTGGGCGCAGCGCGCAGTTTTTGCGTTTTTTGCACTATCAAAGCGCTGGCCAATTTGATGTTTGTGCGCTTTAAGCGCTGACCAATTTGACAAAATGTAGTACCCTGGTTTAAACCAGCTGGTGTTTGTTTGTCATGGTGCTAGTCAATTAACATGTTTTTGGGGGAATGCCACAAGTCCCCTGTAGTACACAATGCACACCCTCCCCAAATTCCCTGTTGCATGCATGGATGTATGTTGGTGTCCATCCTATATAACATGGTGTGCTACTCAGATGTTGGTGTGTGCCGTGGGCACACATGCTCACTTGGATGCCTAAAGCCCCTAGTCTCTAGCACCCTACATGTGCACTGGGCACCTTGCATGAATCCCCAACCCCAAGGAACAGTTCCGATTTGGAAGGGTGTCCCATGTGCATGCAGCATGAGACTAGTATACCTACTATGTGGGAAACGCCTGAAACCCACCATGCTACGACAAGCTTGCGGGGACTGGAAAGCGGCGAAATACAAAAACGGCCAAAGCCACTGGCTATATCAAAAATAAGAATTCTTCTGCTGTACATGGATCGGGTATTTAGGATGGTGCGTACTGTGTAGCGCAGTAATTTGGGAACCCAACCCAACCCAACCCAACCCAACCCAACCCAACCGTACTGTGTAGCGCAGTAATTTGGAAACCCAACCCAACCCAACCCAACCTCCCCAAATAGCCCAGTGTGGAAAGATACGGATACGGATTGCCTTGGGTAAGCACAGGAAACCCAGGAAAAAGTTATGTTGTTGCAACCCAAAGTGTTGTCTTCATGTGGTGTTGTGGTCCTGCAGAGTGGAGGGCTGTGACCCATGGACTGGCATGCAGTGAAAGTGAGGCTCAGCTGCCTGGCAGTGATGGTTGATAATGATGTGATGATGTGATGATATTGGTCATTAGATTTTTCATGGTGCCCAGCTGGACTCCAAATGTGCCCGCAAGTAGTTGACTAGTCCCTAGGGGTTAATTTTATTTACATTGCACAGGCTTGACACAGTTGTTCCAAACATGTGTAGCATATGTCATTCATGTGCAAAATGCATGTTTCCTCAAGGACCCCTAACAAAAACAATCCCGGGAGGCTCTGCCCCCCGTACCCCCCCCCCATATAACAGGGGTGCTTTGTGCTCCAACATGCGATGGCTACCCACCAATCCTGAAATCAGGCTTGATTGAGTAGCCCAAGTACTTACTAAAACTGGCCTACATAAATCTGAAATAAAAAGCACTGGGCGTCACATTGAGACATGCATATGATAGCTGCTAGCGATAGATGCAATATGAAAGCCCAGAAAAGTTGCTTCGATCAGGATGTGATAGCGTCCAAGTCCAAAAACAAAAATCAGAGAAGTAAGGGGAGGGGGGGAGGGGAGTGCACGTGTGTGTGTTTTTATGTTTTTTTGGCGGAGCCCCCTCTTCAAGGGGGCGGGAGCCCCCATGTTTACCCATTTGTCTGTTCGACAGACCGACCGACCATCCATCCGTCTGACTGCACTGAAGCCTGACACGTCAGCCAACGGTCTCGTAACCAACTCGCTTCTGTTGCCACCTGTCACTCCCTCGCGATCACTCTCCGCCATTTTTAGCGTCGCAGGCGACGTTGCGTAGAACTTGTTTCAGCTTTGTTTGTTTGTTTGGTTGGTTATTTCTGCTTTGTTTGTTTGTTTGTTTGGTTATTTCTGCTTTGTTTGGTTGCTCTTGCACTGCTCCATGTGTTGGTCATGCCTATGCAAATGTATGTGCATGTGTGAAGGCATGTGTCAAACAGTTATTTGAACAAATAATCTTGCCGGTACATGTGTGTTTTGTGTGTGCTGTTTACATGGCGTGCATGTGTGCAAACATCTGTGTGTTGTGTGTGACTGTGTCGGTGTGTGTTCGTGTGAGTGATGTGTGTGGTGTTTATTTGGTGTATGTGTGTGTGTCGTGTTTGTGTGGTGGTGTGTGTGTGTACGTGTGTCGTGTTTGTGTGGTGTTTGTGTGGTGTATGTGTGTGTGTGGTGTATGTGTATGTGTGTGTGTGGTGTATGTGTATGTGCGTGTGTGTTGTGTTTGTATGATGCATGTGTGTGTGTGTGTGAGAGAGGTGTGTGGTGTTTGTATGGTATGTGGTACGTGTGTTTGCCCTGTTTGTGTGGTGCATGTGAGTGCGTGCTATGTCTGGTATTTATGTGGTGTGTGTGTGCTTGTGCATGTGCAACATCAGGGCACGTGGAAAGCTCTACTCACAGGAAGATAGTGGACCACACCAGCCTGTGTCAGCTTTAGCTGTTCATGGTCTCCGTCTCCGTCCGTCGTCCGTTCCGCACCGCAGCTGTTCATGGTTTCCGTCTCCGTCTCAGTCCATTCGTTCCTGGTCTCCTCACGTCCCCTGAACTCTGTCAGCCTGTGTCTGGAAGCTCATGCCCATGATATACAACTCCCTGGCTAGCTCCAGGACACGCAAGGACCAGCCAAAGTTGTTTCGTTTCAGTCCAAAGCACTTCCAGATCACCAATTCACCAGCAACATACTGAGAGATTTTCAGCCAGAGTAATTTCTCTTCTTTGTCTCCTTCAGCAGTGCCAAAACAATTGTCACAACCAACTGCCGTACACTAATTGCCTGACCCCAAGACATGCAGGCGATTGTTCACTGATGCGGAATATTGCCTTGCTGACCTCACGCATGATGTGGTCGTCGATGAACCTCTGCAGGCATGGGTGCCAGCGAACGAACGGTTTGGTTATGCAAGCGCGCGTGAAAAAACAGTGTCGCGCGAAACAAGACGATATGAGACACGACCAGACGCGAGGAGGGATGACAAGACGCTCCTCTGGTGCCCAAACAAGTACGCATCAGCCAAAAGAAAGGAAAGAAACGCGCAACGGATGCGTTCCCTTTTACTGCATCTCCAGGCATGAGTAAGAAAATAGTCAGCTAGCTCGACATTGGTGACATTCAGAGCTAAAGAAAGGAAGGAAGGAAGAAGGAACAAGCGAACGTCGGCGTGGCATTCCACAACAGATGCACAAGGGTGTCCCAAGAGTGTCGCGGGACTTGAACTTAGTTATTATAATGTACGTAGTACGTCGCGGCCAGAGGGGTCGCGGCCCCCGTCGCGGCCCTGTGTCGACAGGCGCGGCCTAATCGTGTAACTTACACAGACGTGATGAACTCGAGGTCCCTTCAGCAAAAATAACTATTGGTGCTGTAGGGATGATGGCACAGACGGACCTGCCGGGCTTATGATGAAGCTGAAGACCCAGCTGCCAAGCGAACAAGTTGGTAAGCCTGCCTGATAAGAAGATCGGATATGAGATGTGGAAGTGCGGAAGCGGACGAAGTTAGTTTGGAAGTGCAGATACAGGGCTCGGGTCTGATTTCGTAATCGCGCAAGAATGCGATCCCACTCAGATAGACATGCTGTTGCTGCAGCTTATGATCTTGATGACAGGTACATTGCCCTGGTGCGCTACTGGACTCCAAATGTGCCTAGGCTGCAGCTAGACCATGCCACAGCATCTCTAATCTCGTTTTTGGAAAGCAAGGTTTTTCCTCATGAAAATAAGTGTGTTGTAGTCTCTGTGGTGCAGCACAGTCCTGCACCACTGTGTCTGCTGTATTGCATGGCACCACAGAGTGTGTATCCTCAGGGCTACGTGTTCTCTAGGAATGTGTATGTATGTTACAGTGCAGGGGTAGCCAAATAGGCTAAAGAGACTTGCCCAACCTCGATATCAGGAGGCTCTCCTGAGTAGGCGCTAACACGAAAACAAGCACGGATCAACCGGGCCCCAATAGATCGATTGACCGACGGAGGCCTTGCGTTAGTGCTAGATAGATAAAGATACCTCAGCACTGCCTCAGCATCAAGGTTCATACACATAGAAGAACACGCCATTTATTTAGTGCTGAAATGGTGGTAGGCTCATTTCACCTCTGAGTGCTCAGGCCCCCGCGATCTATGGCATCCTTTTGTAGAGGTCGGCTATGTTTTACAATATAAGTGAATTAAGAATATTATATAACATTATATAATTTTAGTCGGACGAGCCGTCTCACCAGAAAATTGAATTTATTTGAAAAACCAATATTATTGTGACACCTGTGTGACACTATAATAATATTAGTTCATATTAGTTTTTCAAACACTAATATTAGTTGCCGTTCCCTACCCTTTTGTTGTGCTTTTCATTATGGGTGGGAAGGCAGGGTGCCGGAGGGGTGCAGCAAAGGGTGCCAAAGACCCCCAACCACTTCAGGTCCCCCAGGCTCCTCATCTGACCCCATGCAATTCTCATCAACTACTTCAGGTTCCCCAGGCTCCGGATCTGACCCCAGGCAATTATTATCAACCACTATAGCCCCCCCAGGCTCTATTATAGGTATTATGGGTGGGACGGAGGGGAGCAGCAAAGGGTGCCAAAGACCCCCCGATTTTTTACAGTCTACAGTCTACAGTCTACAGTCTACAGTCTACACTGTTGCTTCAAGGTTGCTAAGATACATGCAGGCACCCCTACTGATAGATCTGACAAAAACAATAATGGACATGTGCATGTGGCCTGATTTACGCATGGCTGCATACAGCATTAAAAATGCATGTATGTATGTTATAGTCCATGGGGTAGCCGATTAGACTAAAGAGACTTGCTCAACCTCTAATAATTGAGATAGTTCTAGACTGCTAGCATAGCTCTTCTTTTCAGCTATGAGCAGCAGCTTCTAGGCAGCTCCCTGAGCGAGGCAGCAACTGGGCCAAGCCCCAGGATTTCAAAAGTTGTAGAAAGCAGTTTATGATAGCTCCCATATGCACCATCTTGATTTAGTTTTGGATGCCTAGCAAGCTAGGGGAGCTGTACTGTACATGGAGTATATTGAATATACTGTATATTGAGTATACTGTATATTGAATAAACCACGTATACAGAAGCTGCTCCTCGTAGCTGAAAATAAAAGCTAGAACTGCTAGGATCAGATAAAGGGCCTAAAAGAAGGACTCCATGAACTGCACTGCTGATTTGGGGGGGGGGGGGGGGGGGGGATTATCAAAGGTGGAGTGTCAGCGTTATCTGTCATCTTGCCTAACTGTCTTGTGTCTTCTGTCTTGTGTCTTGTGTCTTCTGATCAACTGGATTAGATAAAGGGCCTAAAACAAGGACTCCATTAACTGCACTGCTGATTTGCGGGGGATGGATTATCAAAGGTGGAGTGTCAGCGTTATCTGTCATCTTGCCTAACTGTCTTGTGTCTTCTGTCTTGTGTCTTCTGATCAACTGGATTAGATAAAGGGCCTAAAAGAAGGACTCATTGAACTGCTCTGCTGATTTGGGGGGGTTGTATTATCAAAGGTGGAGTGTCAACGTTATATGTCATCTTGCCTAACTGTCTTGAGTCTTGCGTCTTCTTTCTTTTGTTTTCTGTCTTGTGTCTTCTGATCAACTGGATTAGATAAAGGGCCTAAAAGAAGGACTCAATGAACTGCACTGCTGATTTGGGGGATCTTCAATATCCTTCAATCTAGCTTGAAAGGGTGCATTTAAAAGAGGTAATGATGATGCCTGGTGGGGCGCGGTGTTCAGGGAACCCGTCGTACGTACGCGGGCAGAGAACGGTCTACCACCTCGACTGGACAAGCTACCATCGCGGTTGAAAACGACCTGCAACGCTCAGGGTGACCGTAGGGGGAATCGAACCCCGACCGTCTGTCGTGAAAGCGATTTGGTGTACCACTGGACCAATCGTATCACTGAAACAGGCTTGGGTGGATTTATATGGGGAGCATATTTGCAAATCTGAACCCCCCTGATCTGACCCCATGCAATTCTCATCAACCACTTCAGGTTCCCCGAGCTCCTAATCTGGCCCCATGCTGCTCTCTGAACTAGTGTGCGAGCAAGAGGCCCTGCAATTCCAGCTTGTTAGTGAAGGCCTACAGGCTCATGTGACGTATGATTCCACTGTCTTTGGCCACAGCCTCCTCACCGATGCAGGTAGGATAGCCTGAAAGCAATGTTGTTGTGCAATGCTCTCTCTCTCGCAGGCACATTTGAAGCCCAGCAGGGCACAATATGTTTTTTAATCACCATCGTCATCATCATCATCATCAGCAGCAGCAGCAGCAGCAGCTTTGGAAATTTGATATTGTTGCCTCTTGCCATGGGGCTTGAGATTGAAGGAACCCTCCTGTTCGCTTGCACTGGGGAAGGTTACTGTGGGCTTTGCTTTCGCAGACCGCTACTGCGCCTGGGCTCGGATAACCACGCGACAGGGGACATGCCCGTATACCTCGCATGCATATTTGCAGCCAAAACATGTAGAAGCAGGGCTTTTCTTTTCGACTTTTCTTTGCAGCTTCTAGGTAGCTTCCTCAGCAAGCCACTGGGCTACGCCCAAATACTTCAGTAGTTCTGGACGGATTATTGTGTCAGCATCGAGGCGCACTAGGTTGCGACAGGTTTGGCTGGATTGGCAGTCAATGGAGTTGCTTGGAGGCTGCTGCTAATTGCTGGAAAAAAAGGAAAAAAAGAAAAAGAAAAAAAAAAAAAAAAAAAAAAAAATATATATATATATATATATATATAATAGCTATGTGCAGTAGTTGATTCACAACATTGCATAGAAGTATAGAACACCAAAATATGATTTCTATTCCTAAGGTATCCACCTTGCCTTCCTATAAAATATATTGAGCAAAAAGTATATTTTGAAAATACGTTACCCGCAGTTTAGGAATTGTTGGGATTCATTTCACCAGTGCCTGTTTTGTTTACAGCCCTTTCCAATAGTGAAGTTAATTAAGACTATTCAGCCTATTCGGCTCGCCTTAACCAGCTAGAATGTAAAACACACCCACCCACACCCACCCACACGCAAACCCACAAAAACACACACCCTAGTTCATTTAGCCTGTTTGGCTATGCCTTAACCAGCTTGACTGTAAAATACACACACAAAAACACACACTAGTCCATGTAGCCTATCTGACTACGCCTTTACCAGCTAGACTGACAAGTCCTATGCAGCGTCGCAAGCGACGCGGAAAATTGGCGGAGTGTATTGGAAACGGAGCAAAAGGTGGCAACGAATCCAACGATGGAACTGACCAAAGCGAGTTAGGTTTTTTTTCCGGTCGGACAAACGGGTAAACATGGGGGCTCCCGCCCCCTTGAAGAGGGGGCTCCGCCAAAAAACAACTCACACATGCATACGTGATATGCAGACTGTCAAGACACTTACACGCATACATTCCATGCACACCCACAAGCACACACACAAACTTGTCCATTTAGCCTATTTGGCTACGCCTTAACCAGCTAGACTGTAAAAACACTCACACATGCTTACGTGACACGCAGTGCAAGAAGCTGCTGATGCAGCTCCACCACCACCACCACGCAGTGCAAAAAGCTGCTGATGCTGCTCTTGGGAGTGGCGCCAAACACACACTATTCCATTTAGCCTATTTGGCTACGCCTTAACCCCCCCACCCACCCACCTACCCACACACCCACACCCACACCCACACCCACACACACTGCATATGTGACACGCAGTTCAAGAAGCTGCTGATGCAGCTCTTGGGAGTGGCGCCAAAGCTTTCATCGATGGTAGCATCGCCAAGGGGACTCAGTGGAGAGGTAGTGATATTGACATGCTTGTACAGACAGGCGAGCCTCTGACGCGAAGTCAAGTAGAGTCCCTAACAGAGGAGCTGAAGAAGAGCCCCATGTTCAACCCAAGGTGTGTGGGGACTGGCATATCATATGATTTTGACGAAAGGCGAGTATGATATCAAATGATATCATACAAATTGCATCATATAATATTGGCTATAAATTGTAACTTTAGCCTAGTCAGACTGCCGGCATCATATGATATCGTATGATATCATATGATGACATGATATCATATGATATCATATTGCCGTTCCCTACAGGTACGTGATGAAGATGAGGATGAAGATGAGGATGGGTACAGTTTTGGAACAGTTGAAGAAACCCCAGAATATATCTCCAGTATTATTAGGCAGTCCAGTATTGAGGATGAGGATGGGGATGAGGATGAGGATAAAGATGAGGGTGAAGATGAGGATGAGGAAAGATACACTTAAAGAAACCCCAGAATACATCTTCAATATTATTAGGCAGGCCAATATTGGCGATGAGGATGAGGATGGTGATGAGGATGAAGATGAGGATGAAGATGAGGATGATGAAAGATACAGTTTAAGAAACCCCATAATACACCTTCAGTATCAATAGGCAGGCCAATATTGTCGATGAGGATGAGGATGGGGATGAAGATGAGTCCCTAACAGAGGGGCTGGAGAAGAGCCCCATGTTCAACCCCAGGTAAGTTCAACCCAGGAGCCCAACCCCAGGCCCCATGTTCAACCCCAGGTAAGTTCAACCCAGGGGCCCAACCCCAGGCCCCATGTTCAACCCTGGGCCCTATGTTCCTGCCCTACCTGGGCAGAGCCCAACCCCAGGCCCCATCTTCAACCCCAGGTAAGTTCAACCCAGGAGAGGTGAGCCCCATGTTCAACCCCAGGACCAGGGTAATTCAAAGCGCGCGCTTTTGCGCTTTTGAGTGCTGACTTTTTGACCCCCTCTGCGCTTTAAGCGGCAGTTTTTTTGCAACCCCTTGTGGCGCTGCAGCAATTTTGCCTTTTCACTACAAAGCGCAGTTTTTTTTTTTGTTTTCAAGTGCGTCTACAGCGCTGGCCATTTGGCCTTTGGGAGTACCCTGGTAGGGATGGCATGAGCCTTTTCATTATACGATTGGCCCTAATTAAAGTAAAAAGAAAAAAGCAAGGAAAGAGGGAAGCAGAAATCGGCAAATTGAAAACAAAGCAAGGGTCGGTGACTGTGGGACGGTGGGTTTGGAGGAGGGGGGGCTTGAAAAAGAAGTTCCTATCCCCCCCTGAGAAAAAAAGTGTAAAAAGGCATGGGGGGACAGATAGACGGTCGTCAGAAGCAAAAAACGAAACTTAAAAGCTGTTGTGCAAGTCGTTGTCAACTGGCGATAGTGTAGGGGAATTGTCCAGTTGAGGGTTGTAATAGTGAGCGCGTGGATCCCCAAAATCCTCCGTTCGGATCTGTCTCATAGGTCTCCGCCGGGTTAATCTCTGTTCAATCTGCCCGCAGAGTTGCGCCAGTAAAGTATACGTGGTATCGAGATCCGAAGGCGGGAATCGAGATAATGGCACCACGAGAAGAATAAAGGAAGTGGGGAAAAGAAACATAACACTGCGAATACGAATAGGAAACGAAAACAGAGCAAAAGCTGGCAAGAATACATAACCGACCACTACCATTAAATAATAATACCAAGTAACCGGGGGGGAAGATCAGAGACACCAATCTCCTACTCGCCTGGGAAATTGAAATATAATACGCTTACCTCCACGGACCTTGAAAATAACTCAATATGACAACCGCATCTGCATCAATAACCCACGTATTTCCTCTACACCTTACATCTACTTCTATACCTCGTACAAACCTTTACCTTACACCGTACTTACTACCTCTCTAACATTATAACTCTACCCTACCATTAAATATATCATTACAGGTAGAACCGTTCTCTGCCCGTGTATGACGGGTTCTCTAATACCACGCCCCACCAGGCGTTATCATTACTTTTTTAGGGACCGGCATTTCATATGATTTTGACAAAAGGCGAGTAAGATGTCATATGATATCATACAAATTGCATCATATGATATTGTCTATAAATGGTAACTTTAGCCTAGTCAGACTGCCCGCATCATATGATATCGTATGATAATAGATGATGACATGATATCATATTGCCGTTCCCTACAGGTATGTGATGAAGATGAGGATGTATATAGTTTTTAAACAGTTTAAGGAACCCCAGAATACATCTTCAGTATTAATAGGCAGGCCAGGATGAAGATGAGGATGGAAATGAAGATGAAGATGAGGATGGAGATCAAGATGAAGATGAGGATGGAGATGAAGATGAAGATGAGGATGGAGATGAAGATGAAGATGAGGATGGAGATGAAGATGAAGATGAGGATGGAGATGAAGATGAAGATGAGGATGAGGATGAGGACGAGGATGGATACATTATCCAGGTGCCCTTTTGGACTCTAAATGGTGCCAAGAGAGGTCTGTGGTTTAGCTTCACACAAAACAAAAATAATTAAGGTCAAATACAAAAATATTATGTTTCTCAACTCCATGGCAGGCATGTGGACATTTGCAGCTTGATGGTTCCAAGGGGGGCTTGTGGTCTAGCATTACTCAAAACAAAAAGACCCAATACAAGGCCACAAAACATCACCCAGGGGGGGTCTTCCAACCTAACTACAGGAAGCAAACCAACCAACCAACCAACCAACCTACCTAACTACAGGAAGCAAACCAACCAACCAACCTACCTAACTACAGGGAGCAAACCAACCAACCAACCAACCAACATACCTAACTACAGGAGGCAAACCAACCAACCAACCAACCAACCAACCAACCAACCAACCAACCAACCAACCTACCAAACTACAGGAAGCAAAGCAACCAACCAACCTACAGGAAGCAAAACACACACACACACACACACACACAAACACTCAGACACAAACACTTTCTTACACACACACACTCACACACACACACTCTCTCACACACACACACACTCTCTCTCACACAGACACACACACTCTCCCACACACACGCACACAAACACTCAGACACACACACACTCACACACACACACACAAACACTCAGACACACACACACAAACACTCACACACTCACACTCTCTCTCTCTCTCACACACACACACACACACACACACACACACACACACTCAGACACACACACACACTCTCTAACACACTCACACTCTCTCTCTCTCACACACTCTCTCTCACACACACACACACACACAAACACTCAGACACACACACACTCACACACACACACAAACACACACTCACACACACCCAGGCACACACAAACACACACACTCGCACACACCCAGGCATGTAGACCTTGGCGACCGTGCGATTCATGTGAGAGCGCACGGCATGGATATCGATGTTGTCTGCGCCAACACGCTTAGGCATGGTCTGCGGCCTCCTGCTGAAGAGAGGTTTGCCAGCAACCCCACAGCGGGCAACGCTGCCAGGTGCGCTAGCTAGGCTGACAGGTATGCACCCTAGGCTGACAGGTGTGCTAGCTAGGCTGACAGGTATGCACCCTAGGCTGACAGGTGTGCTAGCTAGGCTGACAGGTATGCACCCTAGGCTGACAGGTATGCACCCTAGGCTGACAGGTGTACATGCTAGGCTGGCAAGTATGCATGCTAGGCTGCCAGGTGCGCTAGCTAGGCTGACAGGTGTGCATGCTAGGCTGGCAAGTATGCATGCTAGGCTGCCAGGTGCGCTAGCTAGGCTGACAGGTGTGCATGCTAGGCTGGCAAGTATGCATGCTAGGCTGCCAGGTGCGCTAGCTAGGCTGACAGGTGTGCTAGCTAGGCTGGCAGGTATGCATGCTAGGCTGACAGGTGTGCTAGCTAGGCTGGCAAGTATGCATACTAGGCTGCCAGGTACGCTAGCTAGGCTGACAGGTGTGCATGCTAGGCTGACAGGTATGCATGCTAGGCTGACAGGTGCGCTAGCTAGGCTGACAAGTGATCTAGGGGTGATTGTGATTCATGTGAGAACTAGCGGCATGGATATCGATGTTGTCTGCGCCAAGGTACGTGGCAAGGCTGACAGGTATGCGTGCTAGGCTGGCAGGTATGTATGCTAGGCTGGCAGGTATGCATGCTAGGCTGAGAAATGTGCTTGCTAGCTAGGCTGACAAGTGACCTAGGGGTGATGAAATGGCTTAGGGATAAAAACGGGGAGTGACTTCGGTTGTGGTTGTTGTATGAAGTGGACTTCTTGGAAAAAGGGCTTCTTGAAGGTGTTACTTGTAGCACAAGTGCTGAATTTGACTTGGGGGTGCTATATAAGAGTGTGTTGGGGTTGCTTTGGGGGGGCCTAAAAGCTGCTAGTAGTACCCCGAAGGCTGCTAGATAGGAGCACCATGGTGCTACGTAGAGACACTGGCTCATCTCCTTTGAAAAAAACAGGTTGCAAAGCACTTCAATGCCTCACAACTGAATCTCACCTTTCATATGATGGCCACCTTCCATCCCTCCTTAGGTAATTGAATGTGTACGTAGGAGACTCATAGCCAGTGCTAGGAGCACCATGGTGCTACGTAAAGACAATGGTTCATTTCCTTAAAACAATCACTGGAAGTGGACAAAGGGAACTGCTTGAATCACTGTAAATGGCAGATGGTAATCTGTCAATGGCAGATTGCATTGCTTTTTCTGAGCTGTATATATAGGTCACTTGTCAGCGTAGCAAGAACACACACCTAGTAGCCTGTTTTTTTATTGAGGATTTGGTCCTAAACTAAAGTAATCGTTCTGCGCGATTTCTAGGTCTGGAGTTTGAGGGAATGGAAGCATTAATAATCGCTCTGCGCAATTTTGCTTACATTCTGGGTCGAGCACACCCGGTAGCCTAGCTAGTACGCCTGGCATTTTGAGCTGAATATATTGATGCTTGACTGCCTGAGAGATTTCTGCGAGGCTACTAAAATGGCTGTGAATATAAAGAAAACTGAGATTGTCGTTTTCAACAAGCAATTCTGTGATGAGGCCCGTATGGATCCTGATTACAAATTTGTCTATGATGGAGCACAGCTTTCTACCAAGTTATCTTTTATCTACCTGGGATCCCTCTTTGTGGATGGTGACTCAAGCAATCGTGCAAAAGCTGCTTTTTCTAGGATGCTCACTAAGGCCCAAAAGGCACACCACATGCTCCGTAGGCGATGCCATACTATGGAGATATACAATATTGATATTCTCACCCACCTGTTTGATTCTCTTGTACAACCTATCCTGAATTTTGGCTGTGAGGTGTGGGCTCCTTCTATTCTGAACAACACACTTATCTCAAATGACCATGCTTGTGAGAAATGGCATAGAGGTATGCTTAAACAAATGTTGGGTGTTTGCCAATCTACTACATCTAATATTATCATGGACGAGCTGGGTAGAACCCCGTTGTGTTTTGCTTGGCTTAAACAAGCTTTGCGCTTCTGGAACAAGACCATACATAAAGAACCTGAGGATCTCATTAGAATGGCTCTTGAGGAATCTTTTGATTCCAACACTGGCTGGGTTCATGACTTACGTTGTGCTCTCCACAAGCTAGGATCTAGTAAAAACCTCAACATTTTGGAGGCTGTCAATGTCGAAGGTATTATGTCTGAAGTTTTTGAGTCATGGAGGTTTAAGTACCCAAGTGACACCAATGCAGTCAGAGACATCCCTGATGAGAGAAGGGTTGGCTTTAAACGCCTCCGATACCAGAAATGGTTCGCAGCCAACAGCAATGATGAGAATGGCTTGATTCCCTTTACATCTGCCTTACATAAGCAGGATCAGATTCGTTATATAGCACAGTTTTGAATGGGTTCCCATTGGCTGAACACAGAAAGAATGAGGGTGGTGGATAGAGCACACATCCCTCGTTCAATGAGACACTGTCAAATGTGTGGGTTCCAAAAACCTGAGGATGAAATGCATATGTTTGAGTGCCCTTTTTATAATGATATTCGCCTCCGCTACCAGAAGCTGTTTACAGATATTTATAGGCATGTCCATGAGGATACCGACTTAACCGTATGGAATGTGGAATTCTGCGATTCCACATCCAGAACCTTTATGAATGGAAATGGCACTAAGACTTTCTGGAGCAACCTAGCCGACTATCTTTCTACTTGTAGAAGAGCAAGACAGGAAGCCCTGGGCTGCTTAGTGGCACCGTAATTTATTATCCCTTTTTTTTCTTCTTGTGACTTCTCATTTGTTAGCTTCTTACCTCCGCCACTGTAAGTGGTTGAGATCTGGGTCCTGCTCTAGGGGGTTTAATACCTACGCCACCAAAACGGTGGTTCGGAGTTTGGTTTGTTTGTCCTCGACACACCCCTGATGTAATGGGATTTTTTGCTTTGTGGGTGCTTTTTCTTTTTGTTTAAAGCACAGAGTCTCATACACCCTCGCGGTGTCAAGTAGACTTTAACATGTAATGTAATGTAATATTGGTCACTTACCAATCTGGCTAGCACGCACACCTGGTAGCCTAGCTAGTACGCCTGGCATTTTGAGCTGTATGTATTGGTCACTTACCAATCTGGCTAGCACGCACACCTGGTAGCCTAGCTAGTACGCCTGGCATTTTGAGCTGTACATATTGGTCACTTACCAATCTGGCTAGCACGCACACCTGGCAGCCTAGCTAGTACACCTGGCAGCCTAGGGGTGATGACCCCGGGAGGAATAGGGGGAGTGACCACGCCTGCTAGCCTAGCTAGTACACCTGGCAGCCTAGGGGTGATGACCTCGGGAGGAATAGGGGGAGTGACCACGCCTGGTAGCCTAGCTAGTACACCTGGCAGCCTAGGGGTGATGACCTCGGGAGGAATAGGGGGAGTGACCAGCTAGTACACCTGGCAGCCTAGGGGTGATGACCCCGGGAGGAATAGGGGGAGTGACCACGCCTGGTAGCCTAGCTAGTACACCTGGCAGCCTAGGGGTGATGACCCCGGAGGAATAGGGGGAGTGACCACGCCTGGTAGCCTAGCTAGTACACCTGGCAGCCTAGGGGTGATGACCCCGGGAGGAATAGGGGGAGTGACCACGCCTGGTAGCCTAGCTAGTACACCTGGCAGCCTAGGGGTGATGACCCCGGGAGGAATAGGGGGAGTGACCACGCCTGGTAGCCTAGCTAGTACACCTGGCAGCCTAGGGGTGATGACCCCGGGAGGAATAGGGGGAGTGACCACGCCTGGCAGCCTAGGGTTGATGACCCGGGAGGAATAGGGGGAGGGACCACGGCTGTGACTGAGGTAGGAAGTGAACAAAGGGAGTTGTTCAAATCAGTGTCAATGGTCATAATTGCTCATGCAGAATGCTGAAGGTCATGGTATCTCACACCCTCTTACCAGTTCCAGCCGTGAAGGCCTAAGGTAGCTAAAATAAAGTCTGAATTGGAATTACATATGATTTCCATGTCGTTTATTTTTCCATCTTTGCAAACAAAATATTCCATACAATATATATTTACATGCATACATACAAATAACATTCCTTAATAATACAGAATATCATTATTGCTCCTGTCATTAAGGCCTAGCGTAGCCAAAATAAAGTCAGAGTTGGAAATACAGATAATTTTCCATGTCATTTTTCCATGTTTTTTCCATGTCTTTTATTTTCTATGCCGTTTCTTTTTCCATATTTGATAACAAAATATTTTGTATTCAATATATCGGATATATACATATATGTACACAAATACCATTCCTTAATAATACAAAATATCACTGTTGCTCATGTAGAATGCTGAAGGTCATGGCATCTCACGCCCTCTTACCAGTTCAAGTGAAGAACTACCACCTGGAGCTACTGACTCTGCTATGTCAGGAAGCAGCAGCTGCACGAGGCGGTGCACATGTCGCGGATGGCAGCATGCAGCTCGTGGTGGATGTGTTGCAAGCCATTGCTGATGACAGGATGCCAACGGCTGTGGCAGCGGAAAATGAAAATGATCTGACCAAGGATGAGTTCGCAAGCTTGGTGACGAAGCTGAAGGTGTGTGGGTGGGGGTGGGGGTAGGGGTGGGGGTGGGAGGGTGGGGGTGTGGGTGGGGGTTGGTGACAAAGCTGAAGGTGTGCGGGTGGGGGTCGGGGTCGGGGTCGGAGTGGGGATGAGTTCGCAAGCTTGGTGACAAAGCTGAAGGTGTGGGGGTATGGGTGGGGGTCGGGTTCGGGGTGGGGATGTAGGTGGGGGTTGGTGACGAAGCTGAAGGTGTGTGGGTGGGGGTGGGGGTGGTATGTATGTGGGTGGGTGGGTGGGTGGGAGGGTAGGTGGGAGGGTGGGGGTGGGGGTTGGTGACGAAGCTGAAGGTATGTATGTGTGGGGGTGGGTGGGTGGGAGGGTGTGGTTGGGGGTGGGGGTTGGTGACAAAACTGGAAGGTGTGTGGGTGTGGGTGTGGGTGGGGGTGGGGTTGGTGACGAAGCTGAAGGTATGTATGTGGGTGGGTGGGTGGGAGGGTGGGAGTGGGAGTGGGGGTTGGTGACAAAGCTGAAGGTATGTGTGTGTAGGGGGGGTGGGGGTGGGGGGGGGACAAAGCTGAAGGTATGTGTGTGTGGGGGGGTGGGGGGGTGTGTGTGGGGGTGGGGGTGACAAAGCTGATGGTATGTGTGGGTGGGTGGGTGTGGGTGTGGGTGGGGGTTGAGAAAGCTTAAGGTAGGTAGGTGTGTGTGTGTGTGTGGTGGTGGTGGTGGTGGGGGGGGGGGGACAAAGCTGAAGGTAGGTACCTTTTCCTATTTTCTGTTCACTTGTATGTACACATGTTGGGGTGTTCACACCCAAGCACACAAGGCAGAGTTTGTTTTCACGCTGCCTATCCCGATCGCTACCTGAGACCCCGTTTTGTCAAAAATGTTCGCTACCTGAGACCCTTGAGACCCCCAGCTCATGAGGGGTGAAGCCCCCGGAACACCCCAGGGCAGACCTACCAGGGTACTTCCATTGACCAAATTGGACAGCGCTTTAGCGCACTTGAAAAAAACAAAAGTGCGCTTTGTAGTGCAAAAAGAGCAGAAAATGCTTGCTGCACCCACAGGGGGTTGCAAAAAACTGCGCAAACATATATATATATATATATATATATATATATATATATATATATATATATATATATATATATATATATATATATATATATATATATATGTGAGCAAAGCAGGGGGGGGGGGGCAACTTCAAACCAAAAATGACACCATTCCTCAACTTTGTAGATATCATAGAGAGGATGAAGTATCAGTTTTTATTTCTTAATTTGGCCTAGTAGTAAAAAAGTGTTGGTCCTCCAAAGTTTGGGGCCGCGGGGGGGGGGGGGGTTGAGGAGAAAATCTGTCATTTTCAAAACATTAGGTACTTTTCAGGCACTTTTTCTAGCCCTCAGAATGACATGGGAGTGGAACTATGGTGTTCCTGTACTAAGTACCAGTCCATATATGCTATTGGGGGAGAGATCCACCACACATTATGCCCAGGGCAGAGGGGGGGAGG